>VZRM01006908.1:1811866-2070028 GCA_013397955.1 Grantiella picta
CCGTGATGTTTCCTTTTCTTTCCCTATTCTGGCGTTGGTCACTGTCACTGACTTATCAGAACATGCAGGATTCGGTCTCATCTTTAAAGTCGCATGTACTTACATGTGTCTTTGTATCTCCAGGTATTAATGTTGTATATTAGCAACCATTTTTCTCCCCTTATTATTTCAGTTGCCACTTAGATTTAGTAGGAAGTAGTAAAAGGTAAATGCACGGTGAGATGCATCATCTCAAGGTAAATATTGCTCTTTATTTGAATATTTTCTTTATCAGCTGGGGTAGACACATAAAATCAACTTTTACACAGAGGTGTGTACAGAGACCGAAACACTTTTGAAATTTTATGTATACACATTACATTAAATAGCGTCTGGTGGGAAGGAACAGCTTTTAAACATGCTATGCTTACTTTCTTTCTAGTTCATTCTTTAGTGATGGAAACAGCTGGCAGAGGCTCAGTCACAACCTTTATCTCTGTGTGATCTTTATAAACGATTCCTCATCTCACTCTGAGTTTGCTCAATCATCCTGCTTATTCTTCCCATCCTTTTACATGCCATGGATTTTTTTTTTCCATTCCATTTTAGTGTATAAAAGTAACAGGAGCTTTTCAAGCACCGGGTGCAGAATAAAGATGAATAAGTAATTAAATGCTACATGAGCTGCTGATTGGCACATAAGGCTACAGTGTGCTAAACTGATATGAGTTACAGTAACATGCATCTTTACTTCCTTGAAAGAGTGCATAATGAGACCTGATTTAAATATGTTCTGTTTTTAAGAAACATCCCATGTGTCTTCTTTGAAATTAGCTTTGCCTTCATCTGTTGGAACTATTAAGCTGATCTGCTTCTTGAATTATTCTATACAAGTCTGTACAATTCAAAAGAGAAAAAGAGATTGTAAATTAACAGTGAGTAATTTTGCAAGTCCACTTACTATGCTCAAAAACTAATTTTAAGGTGCAGCTGGAGGAAAGAGATGCTTTCAGGATACACTAAACAGTGTAAAAAATCAAAATAGCATAAGTTTTATAGCGTTCTAATATTTCAGGAGTAGGAAAGCATTCCCAATAGAAAATTTCTAATGCCTTGGTTTAGGCAAATTCCTTTAAAAATCTTAGTTTGTAAGAAGAGTTGGGTTTTATTTAGAAATCAGATGTATCTGTAATGAAGAGAGGGCAAATGGGTTCAATTATCTTGGTACAGAGCAAGTGGTCTATAATTTCCAGAGTTATAAAGGGAGTAACATATGTTTCAGTCACTGAAAGAGGGAAAAATAAAAATGGAGAATAAATCACTGGCTCATGGCTAAAAATAATGGAGATAAGACTTTTGTTTGCTTCCCTGAGAGGAGGATTGTGTTAATGGGGTCCTGGGTTACTCTGCTGTAGTTGCCTAACTTGAGACCTCATACCTACAGAATGAATGCTGCAGTGCTGATTGTAGTTGTTGCTTTGTTTCATGCTGCATAAAATATTTCAAGAGTGTAGTTTTGTAAGCCCTTGTCCATCTACCAGTGGAAGAATTCTTTCAGGTTTCAGAAGATTTTTAAAATTAATTTTGGTTGCTGTTGTTTAAAGTCAGCTAGGAAAATTGTGTTGACACTGCATCAGTGCACCAGATTTTAGGTTTCCAGGGCTTTTTTCCTCTTTTATAAGAATCAAAAATTTCTAAAATTAATGTTGGGTTTTCCAGGACTCTTGCATTTCCTGGTTTATGTATGAAGTAAGAGTGGATTTTGAATGCTACAAAACTGTGTAAACTGAAGACGTTGGATTTAATAGGCTGTCACCTGTCAGTTTACTGAGGGAAGTGAAGCTTTCATTTTAAACCATTACCTAAAGTATACAGTAATTTTGCAATTTATAATTGCTGTATGAAATACAGTGGTATGAATTACTGCCAAAGTTGTGTACAGCCCCTTTTGTATTAACAATATAGCTTTAAAATGTTATTGTACTTTTATAAACATAAAGCCTCTTAATGTGGGCAAAACGAATGTGTTATATGTGTGCTCAGTGTTCATTTTTTCATTTTGTGTTCACGTCTGCATGCTCCATAGGACTAAAAAATTCTTGCATCTATGTGTTTACCTTATTGGTGGACAGTTTTCAGTGACAAGTTTTGAAATGATTCTCAAGTCTTTTTGCCATACCATCAGTTCTTTAATCTACACCAAAAATCTAGTATCAACTTTCTCCTCATTTTCTCCCTGAAAGGCATAGTGAACAACAGGAACAGAATTCTCCCTCTATGAAAACCCTATGCTCCACTCAAGCTTACAAATGCTTGAACTATTTTAACTCTTAATGACAAAGGGAGAATGAAGTAATAACTTTGTCTGTTGAAGGAGGCACATCTAGTCTGAGTAGCCACTGGAGAGGTATCTTTACAATAATCAAATTCAGTATTGCAGGCTTTATGTTCCTTGCTGGGCTTTTTATGACTTACTTTTACTCTGTAGTGTTCCTCTAGATGTGATTTTTCTAATGAAATCTTTATTTTGCCCATTCAAGACAGATGATATTTTAGCTCAAGATCAGATTTAGAAGTGGGGCTTTTTTGGTGGTTTTTTTGTTGTTGTTGTTGTTGTTGGGGTTTTTGTTTGTTTGTTTGTGGGGGGTTGGGTTTGTTTGTTTTGTTTGTTTGTTTGGGTTTTTTGGTTGGTGTTTTTTCCTATTGCGGAGAGGTTTGCCGGGACAAGAGAGAGTATGATTGGTATACTTGGTTATCCTTGCTTTGTGTACCCTCATTGCTCTCATTTACTGGCAGAGAGAGACAGAGCAATATATTGAGTATTGATTTGAAAAGGTTATGCAAGTCTGAGAGGCTGTTCCAAAAATTATTTCTGCACCTTTGGCATAAGAAAAAACCCACGTAATCTAAGATGTCTTGTTGTAGTATGCTTATAAGATTTTTTGCATATTGATGCTGTTCTAGAGACTTCTCCCTAGCAGAAAACTGTACCATCCCGTGCTGTAAGCTTATTGGTTTACCCCTCTCCCCTCCCTGGCTCCTCCCCTCTGGCTTCCCCTGGTTAGCTCTTCTGAGTAACCACGCCCTTCTGCCTTCTCCTGATAGCCCTTTGAGAAAGCCTGAGTGTGGGTTCACCATCTCGGCTTTCCGGCACCCCGCATCCTCCCCCGCCTCTCCGTCCCTCTCCACCCTCCTCTGACCCTCGACTGTGGACCTCAAAAAATCCCTGGAAAGATCAGATGGTGATGCTGCATTTCTTCCATCGCCACGCCTCCACGATATCTCGCGTCCCCCGCAGCTCCGCCGCCCGCCACAGACTCGTATCTGCCTGGCGCGTTCTGGCCCCAGGCGGCCCCTCATCATTGCGGCGTGGGGCGGCTGTTCCTGAATTGTGATACCGCGCTGCCGTAATGTCTGTGTGGATGGTGGTGGTATTATTTCAGTGTATGGTTTATTTCATGCTAGGAGTTCTCTGTGAAAACTATTAATAAAGATTGCCATGGATGACTTATAGTTGATGAGATATATGGGCCAAACTCTTAAAATCTTTGTGTTGTCAACCTCAATTTGAACAACTTCAGTAGCAGGAATGGTGGAGAATTAAATCCAAGGTCTCTTAGGTCAAACTTGATTGAAATTTTATTGAGGGTCAGGAGAACTTGATGAAACACTCTATGTGAGGGTAAACAGGAGAGAGGGTAAAAGAGATCCATCTCTAGATTGTTGATAAGTGCTGAGATTTCTTAGTATACTCAAAAGGTGTCTTAGCCTCCCTTTTCTTGTATGATTTGGAAATATTTTGGAAGTTGTATGGAGGGGAGAAAAGTAATTCTAGAAATATTTCTTATTTCAAAGAGTAGTAATCAGCCCTTTATTTCTGACAAAGTATTTTAAATAAAAATCAATTTTATTTTACTGGTGAAAAGTTTTTTACAATTGGGGAATTTTTTGCGCCATGATTACTTACTGCCTTCCTTCTTTCTTGAAATAAATTCCTGCATAGATAATGTTTTAATGATTTGTAAACTATGGATGACTTTGAAGTGTCTTATTCTAGTGTGTGTATCATGAAATTAAAATATTTATGCATACTGTGATGAATTGAAGAGATTCTTCAAGAATGTTGCTTTTACAATGCTTCAGTGTCTGTATTTATTTTTTAAAAATAAGTAGGGCTTGGTTTTTAAATGGTAGTTTTCATTACTTATTACATGTAGTATGTACTGAATGCTACAAATAATATTATTGCTTTTCAAAAGCATATAGGGTAACTCTGAGAAGTGTTTGTATAAATGCAATAGTTAATGGTTACTAAAAGTTGGGCTGTATAATGCAGGTTCCTAAATGTAATGGAGGTTAGTGTGTTTTCAGTGATTAGATTTGGTTGGGGTTATTTATTTATTTATTTATTTAGAAACTGAAGAATGGAAGGATTCGGAAAGATGAGGAAGATAAAGGAATGAAATGGGGGGAAAGGGAGGAAGAATAACATCTTGCCTCCTGCTAAGCTAAAATCAAGATGTGGGTGTGTTGTGCAATTGTGGCATCAAGGGACCTACTAAAGAGAAGGCTAAGATAGCATTTGTGATGCTTTTATGGTATCTGTTTTCCACAATTTTCTGTAGTAGAACACTCATTTTGTTATGTGATGATGTTGACACTAACTCCTTTTCTCGATCTGGAATGGGCCTCAGCAAATTGTGACAATTGACAAATTTGCCTCAGCAAAATAAGCCTTGATTTTGTAATTAGAGCTAAAATTATATTGGAAAAAATGAACATAGCATTCTAATAACATTTAAAGTATCTTCTTTTGTGTTTCTATATGTAGAAAATAACACAAATAAAACAGGTAAAGTAGTTTCCTTCTAGGTGGGACAGTTTCGTGCTTTATGCTGGAATAAAATGCTTCATAAGAAACAACAGCTGCCTATTGATGAATTTTTTTTAAGTTTGGTTACACTTAATCCTTTAATAAAGTCATAAATGCTGGAGAGCAAAATATCCTGAAATTAATTTCCACCACCATGAAAAAAAATCTTAAATAATTTTTGTTTTCTTTCTGTTTATAACTTTCTAAAGATCAAAATATTTTTGAGTAATTTAAAAGATGGCTTTTTCATAATGTATTATCACAATAAATTTTCTGATACATATGTTCTAAATTTTAAAAATGTTGGTAAATAGCAGACAGAAATAAGATGTTTCATTTTCTAAGGCATGTTAACATTTTTTTCAAGTCTTTTTAGCATTTGCGAAGTAATTGTTTGAAGTTTCAGTAGATGCAGTTCACTGTTATTCCAGCTATCAAAAAATAAAGTCTGTTGTAGCAATCTACTATATATTACCAATCCTGCTAAAAGCAATAAACCCATTAAATTTACTTTTTTTATAAGTTTAATGTAGTAGTTTCAGTTTGTTAGGCTTTTTTTAAACCATCATCACCTCTCTTGTATTCCTTTCTTCAGATCAGTGTCCTAAATATCACCCTTCCAGCCTTAATTTCTTGCCACTTCTGTTTAGTAAAATTTGCATTTTATCTTGCAGTCTGAATAACATATTGGCTATTACTCACTCACGAGGCAGGTCTGGCTAGAGAGATGAAACCAGAGAAAATGGTATAGTTCACAAGGTCAAGTTACCAATGCATTCTTCTTTCCCTTCCCGAAGGCACTGAGGCGTGAATTGAAGGATAAAGAGCAAACCATTCTCAATGCTGTGGACCAGGCACGAGTTTTCCTTGCTGACCAACCAATTGAGGGGCCTGAGGAACCAAGAAGGAGCTTGCATTCAAAAACAGGTCAGAAAATACTCACTTCTGGGAACAGTCAAAAATAGAGAGAAAGGACACGCATGTTTCTAGTACATGTTTTATATCCCAGTTACTTGGTTGGACCTCAGAATTTTCCAGATTGCATCCTGATGGCTTTTATTTCATTGTTTTAGGTGCCAAGTATTACTTCTCTCCTTTGTAAGGACTTATGTTTTAATGGAAGAAGTAGAAACATCTCTATAGCCTTTTCCCGTTTTTGAATCAAAACACTACTGATCAGTTGAATACAATAACACATGCCCCTGAAATGTAGTCAAAATAGTACTTCAAGGATGAACATTAAAACATCCATATGTCTTTTGCAAAGTTTTACTTCACTTCAATTTTTTACTTCAAATAGAAATAAGCATATTTGGTGGTGTATCTCATCAGAAGTAAAATAAATCACCTTTAGGAAGGTAGTCATTACAGAATCTTAAAGATTTGAACATTACATGAATCATTGCTAAGGGGTGGAACCACAGCTATCCTAGAAGCTGTTTTTGCATAGTATTTGTTGAGATTTTGGTCTGTATATCAGAGACCAACAAGAAGGTAATTTTTCTCCACTCCCCTGCAACCACAAAATAGGAAATTATCTGTGTGAAGTAAGTCCTACAATTATGCCTTTGATATAAGCTAGAGCATTATGAAGTCTTACTTTTAGTTAAACAAGAACTGTTCTTGGACAATGTAATCATCTGCTTTTGCAGAACTATCAGTTTCTGTAAGATGTGAATAATTTACTGTTCTGTATAATTTACAAAATTACAGTATATCTGCTTTTATTGGGAGTTATTTTTTTCTTTCTATACATCATCTTACAGATCTCCATGGCAAACTTATTACGTTTGTTCAGTGGAAACAGCTAATCTTTCCTGCATCCATATTTCATGTTATTTCTGTGTAATTTTTAAGTGGTTTCATATTCTCTAGTTCAACTATGTGATAAACTTTGAATAACTGGTGATTAAAGCCAGTGAACCATTTATCTTGCTGATTAGTTCTGGTACCTTAGCTCAACTTCTTTTTTGAGCTCCTGACTCCTGAAAATGCTCAGTTTCTCTTTACTCTCAAACCCATTTGCTATGTGGCATCTCTAATGTTTTAGTTGGTCTAAATCACAAGCAGCCTTGCAGCTGAAAAGTAAGGATGCTCTCTGTATATTTGTTTCATTCTTTCTCTCCTCAAAAGCATAGCACTTCTCAGCACAAACAGTGCCAATACCTAAAATGTTACCCATGTAAAATGTTCACTTTCTAACAGAAGTTGATATCAGTTATCTAGTTAGTGTTGATTGATTAAATGTAAGCTGCAAGAGCCAACTTCAGGTGATAAGCTGCATCATAAATTCTTATTATCTAGTGTATTATGATGATAGTGATTATTATTTTGCGCTATACCACTGGCAGTGAAAACAGTATGACAGGGAATTTGATGGCCAAGGCAAACTGCATAGTAATGACAGCCATGGTCTGTGGGTGTTGTGTGCATGTCTCTGATCCGGTCATCATGCTTGAAAACCAATTTGTTCAGGCTAGGAAGCTTCATAGATGTGCGCTGAACTTCTTTTCCTCTTTCTTCTTCACACTCACTAGTCCGATGGACTTTCTTTTTGAGCATGTGATAGGTTAGTCTTGACCACCAGCCAAACTCCCACCCATCAACTTATGTCTTCCACCTCAGTGGAATAGAAGAAGGAGATGGGAAGAACAGGAGTGAGAAAGCTTATGGGTCAGGATGGGGATGAGAAGGGTCACAGATGGAGATCCCTTAGAGATTACTGTTGTGGGCCAAACAGATTCAGCTTGGGGAAAACAAACTATTTATTGATATTTAAAATAAATAGTTAAATACTAAGTTGGTTGGTAGTGAGAAAACCCCCCTCGAATGTTAAAACCACATCTTTACTCCCTCCTTTCAGACTCAACGTGACTCCCTCATTCCTGTCTCTTTCCCCCCTTATTGTGACACCAGTCAAGCTCAGAGAGGCAACAAGTGGCACAAGAGGGTGGGAAGGTGGTGACTGCATGGTTAGCCTAGCAGTTTCTTTCTCCTGCTTCTTTCTTCTCTTATCTTTCCTCTGTATGCCATCTCCATGGGGAATATCTGCCCTACCATAGGGTTGCTGCTCCTCCTCTGACCTTGGTGTTCCCTCTGCTGTTTCTCCTGTTGGTTCCCTCCTCCTCTCTGGTGTTTTCTGTTTCTTAAAAACACTTTCCCTGAGGTGCCACCAGCATGGCTGAGGGCCTTTGGTGTGCCCCATGGTGAGCTGACTGGAGTCTGCTGTCCATGGCACAGGGCAGCCCCAGCCTCTTCTCCCAGACTCCCCTGTGAAGCTCCTGCTGACAAGCAGTGGGCACTCACACCCTGTGCAGAATGGGCCTGCACTTTCTGTAGATTAATAGACTTTCAGGCCAAAAGCTGTCTTTGGATCATTTTCTCTGGTTTTGTGTATATATATATATAAGCTGTTAATTTTCACCCAGGAGTGAGTCTGGTAATTTTTTTCTGAACGACTAATGCCACCAATCTCCAGAAAACTCCATCGCTGAACTAGAAGACAGCCAGCCACACACAATTTTTCTTCTGATGAACCATTTTCAGTGGAGGGTATGGGCTTTAGTTTGCTTTTAAAATGTTGATTTTTTTAAATTTTATGTCAGCGTCCTGATCATGTGTTCTCTGCACATTTGATTAAAGTTAACTTATTAACTTCAATGAAATACACTTCATGTTAATAAAGGTGAAGGAATGTGGTTCTGGATTGCAAGCTGACAACCTGTTTTCTGAAAAGAGTTACAAACAGTACAGAATACTGTACAGTCTTGATTTGAACATCACTTTGGCTTGCTCTCTGATACAAATAGCAAAACCATTTTACTAAATTGGAAAATTTACTAATTGGAAAATCACAGTTTCTTGAGGTTAGTTCTTGGCTAGTATAAGGGAAGGGGTCTTTAGGGGGGAATGCTTAGCTAATCTAAAGAGGATAAAGTCTGTAAAATTGTTTACTATTTTGTTCAGCCTCTCCATCTCCATTGACTATTTTTTCCTTTTTTTCCCTTTCTTTTATTTTCCTCCTGTTTTCTTTTTCGGTATAGGTCTTTTCGTGCCAGGGAGGGCACTGTTGCAAGGGCAAAGAATGAGAGTTTTAGGAGAAAACTCATAGGAATCCGTTTTGAACGTGACTGACTGAGACCTATTCATTCATTGTTCCATCAAAAGAGAACATTTGTTACAGGATGCCTTATGATAACATATTATTGTCTATAAAGGTCTTGTTAATTTCAAATATATGACAAGAACATAAAATCAGGTTATGAGTAAGCCTTGGTTTCTTCTTTCCCATCTTCACCTTATGCTTCCTGTGTGGGCTTTCCACTGTACCAGATAGTAACTGGCACATTCAGACTGAGTTCTTCATTTTGTAGGAAACTACTTCCTTAGTTAATTATATCTCCCATCTGTCTTCTGTTTTTGTTTTGCCATGTTTCTGTAGAGAGACCCCATCACCAAAAAGCAAACTTCACAGTCCTCATGTATTTGAGCTGCCTCAGCATCTGAGTCAAGATGATTGATAAGCCAGCAGGCCAACTGCTGAATTTTATGGATTGACAGGTTAAAGAAATTGAAAATGTTCACATTTTTTTGGTCACTTGTCCATGGTATAGGAGAAAACTTTGATCTAAAAATGTTAATTATAATTCTCTGTGGCATAGTTGCAGCTGGATTCTTAAATCCATGTACTGTTAGTAAGGTTAGAGGCCATTGGAAAGACAAAGGGGAGCTGAAATCATATTTTATGTCTCCAGGGTTCTATGAACTGGTGATACAGCTTTGCTGAAATTCTGTCCTTAAAATTCCACTGAAGCAGTGGAACATCCTAGCAGATTATCACAGCCCACTACACTGATTCTCATTGTAATAGTGAATGCTTCTGGGAGTAAGCAGTGTTGTCCAAGTACTTCAGTAGCTTGTAGATTTCTTAGGACAATTAGATTCCTGGCTTTGAGAGCTGCTATTTGGTAGCAAAGGTTGTTGTGATAAACACAGCATTTAAAAATATGTATTTAACATCTGTTATCTCCTATCAATTGAATAGAAAGCCCCATAAATCACATCTGTGTTACAAAAGAAATATATTGATATAAGTGTCAGTGAATTGCATGTAAATACTTTATTTAAACTTGTAGATGCACAACATCTTTACCTGCTTCAGACATAAATAAAAGCTGAACTTTTTTGCTTCCCACCACTGACTGCATTTAGGTAAATTCTCTGCCATAATTTTTGCTTTTGCAAGGAAGATCTCACTGAAAATAGGCAATTTACTCTTTTCTAACATATATAGCAGGCAGCATTTCTATTCCCAATCACTTGTGCTTGTTCTTTTGCTATCACACACTGTTGGAATATTTTTTTCCTCCTCTATACAGTTCCACCAAGTATCAAGTCTTGTGTGTGAAATTAGAAGTGCTTAGGAGAATGAAGAGGATATGGCCCCCTGGAAGTCAGTGGAATCATATCCAGAAACTACTTACCGTATTTTGAACATTGCTGCTTTTGTTTTAGTTGGAACTCGTTCATGTGTGATTTTTAAGAGTTTCTTCCTAAGATAAGAGAAATGTGCAGGTACCCATGAGAGAATCACAAAATAAATACCTTTCTCCTTTTCAAAATAGATCTTTTAGTCACCCTACAAGTTTAGTCTACTTGGGTAAAGCCCTGAAGTTCTTGCTGTAGAGTCTACGTGGTTGTCTGCTTGGAATCGTATTAATAAAATTCAAGGAAATTGTTTCCATTTGCTGAGTGGTATACAGTGCAATCTTAGAGGATTTCAAAGACTGAATTTTTAATGGAAACAGGCTGGCCTGAGTTCACAATTGTTAATTCTGTTACTGGTTGGTTGGTTTTTGTGTTTGTTTTTTTTTTAATTCATGAAGGCATTGGGATATAAACCTAGTTATATTCGTTCTTGACCTGTATGGTCTGTTGTGTCCCAGTTTTACCTGAAATGTGGGATGCTTTCCAAGTGGAAGCATGTTCTTAAAGTTTCACTGTTGTCATACTTAGAAGACCCTAGAAACCAGTGAAGCTTTATTGCAAGAGAATTTTCAGTTATGCCATGAGCAGTGCAGATGACTGGCTGTCAAAAGTTAGGACTTTGTGTGAAAGAAAATGCCTTTCTTATTCTCTAGAGCAAACATAGCTTAAAAGCATTGTACATGAGCTTCAAGAAAGCAAATTGGAAATTGCAGAATAATAAAAACAAGTAGAGGAAAAAACAGGCTAAGAAGAATTGAATAAGTGAGTCAGAAAAGTTCAGAACATGGATGTTCTGTGTGTCATTATAGGGCTGTCAAGTCAGGGAGTCATATCTTTTGTGCTCCTTAACTTGTCTGTTTTCTGGTTTTGTATTGTTTTGGAATAAAATAGTTGCCTTTGTTTTGTTTTGAAATGCTGTTAAGGGATGTAAGTCTTCTGCAGTCACAGTGAGGAGCTACCGTAGTGCCATGTGGGCAGTGCCAGAGAAAAAAAAATCTTTATTGATTTTTGGAATAAATAAAAGGCTTGTTATCTGCAGTCACAGTGCTTTGAAAAGAAACAGGATTAATTCCTTGCTTACCCGGATTAACTGAGATACAGTAGCAATGATCCTCTCTCCATCGATACTTTAACAGCAATTGGGAGAAGGCACAGCTTAGTGATGCTGTGATAGTACTGTTATATTTGCATTTTTCTGGGATTGTGGCAGCAGCATGCTGAACTCATACCTGTTTCATGTTCCTGAAGCAACATAAAGTTTAGGCTTCCACTATGCAAAAGTATTGTGAACTTGCTTTGGATCACACCATTTATTGCTAAATGTTGGCATGTTTATAGTAAGAAGTATTGTGTGTGATTTGTTTATGCAGACAAATGACACTGGTTGTGATGGATAAATAAATGTCTGATTCTCAGGATTGCTGTAATCTTCATTAGTTATCTGGGGAGAGATGCTATGGGGCAAATTAATTATCTCTTTTAACTAGAAGCTGTTTTCTTTGTTTCATCCTTCTGTGTCTTCTCTGCCAGCACCCACTGGGAAATATCAAAAAGTATTATTGAAGTGCATGTGTATTTGCTGGCGTTGTTCTCAGGTGTCTTTATCTGGAGTCCATACTCTGGGCCTTCTCCAGAGCTACTCATGATACGTGAGGTTAACAGTTTCATTTGCTCTACTTTTGCAATTCTGTCTTGTGTAGACCAAAGATAATTTGTCTTTTATCCTGCAGAGACTTTTCTCATTCACTCTTTATATAATTAGATTTCTCTAATTTGAAGAACTTTCCGTTTTGATAGAAGAAGAGCTAAATGGGCATAAGGGAAAATGACTGTGCTCTTTACTTGTTTTAACTAAATATGCAGTAGGTATTTGAATAAGAGAAGAAGGTGACATAGTGGGTTGTGCTTGGGTGGTTGAGTGCTCAGTGTCTCACTAATTGCTGCATTTAACCAATTGCTGCTTATTCTTCAAACTTCCTGTTCCCATTCCATCAGATCTATGTTTGCTGTCAAGATTGTTAGAAACCCAGACAATGCTTTCTCTGGAACTATGCTAAAGACTTCATGATGCAATGATAGCACTGCTTTTGTAGTGTAGGGGTTTGATAATTTGTCATTGTGCCTATTCAAATGCTCTGAAAGTCTTCATGATGAATACAGTGCTGTCATCTATTGTTTTCTGCTGCAAAGATAGATCGAACCGAGGAAGAGACATCCTGTAAGAGGGAAGGGATATGAAATCATCTCCAGTTCCAGTATATTTGGTTAAGAATACAGCAAAAGTGAAAGGAAATTAATGGAATTTTGGCATGATGGGAAGAGATCACTAGTTCAAGGCCACATAATAAGGATCAATCACAGCTGCTTAGAATGAAAACTGCTACAACCAAATAGTTTGAGGTCTAAAATAAAATTCTTTAACAAGAATTGTCTTCACTGGTATTATCCATATGTGTAAACATGCAAGGAAACTATGTGCTGTAAAATTCAGGCTTGAAAGTTTTCCTTCTACGGCAGTCAGTCTTTGCTGGAGACACAGAAAATCTGTTGGAGCTTTCATTGCTTTTTTTGTGAGAAAAATTTACATTAAAATCAAGATTTTTTTTTTTGTTGTTGTTGTTGTTTTGTTTTTTCACTGCAGAAGAGAACTTTTTTTCCCTGCTCTTTTTCCCTGACTGCAAGGTCAGTTAATATCTGTCTTCTCTGGTAAACAGATGGTCCACTGAATATAGACTGTTCCTACACTCTGAGCAGCTGCTGAAGTGAAGATATTATAATAAGTACCATTAAAACAAAAAAGGGCTGGGGAGACGCAGATAAAACTGATCACTGAGAAGGCTTTAAATTAAGTAGGAACAAAAGAGCAACAACTGTAAAATTTTTTCACAGCAAAAAGGTATTTTGTCTGCTGATTTGTGTAATAACAGGCTGGTTAAATAAATTCCAAACTAATAGAAGAAAACTCTTACTGTTAAGACACTTTCTTTGAGATTTACAATTCTACGCTATGCAACCAACATCTGGAAGAATGTGATCTCTGCTTGAAAAAAAGTAATGTGTTGCTCCTTAATAATTTCGGCTTTCATGATGGAAGATATGAAGTTATACAAGATGGATTTCTCTTAAATGAATATATGCTGAATGGTTTTATAGTTCATAAAAGCTCGTGTTTTGCTCTGTTTCCCTACTAAATGTCTTTTTAGTGCAAGTTTACAAGCACTTGGAGGATTTTTGTAAAATAAAGCAGTCTTGCAGTGAATTAATATTTTTCAAATACAATATGTGGTAGAGATCCTTGCACAGTAATATTGATTTGATAAATGATCTTAAAAGATATTTTGGGTTTCAGTTCTGTTACTTGTATCACCCCAATCATTCTGGAATCTTTCCCATCTCCAAATAAGTGACTGGTTTGTCATGAGTAAATCTGCCTTGTTTTAGCTGGCCAGACGAATAAAGTCAGGCTGTTGTTCCCGTCTTCTAATCATAGAATCATCAAGCCTGGAAGAGACTTTCAAGATCATCTAGCCCACCTGTTAACCCAGCACCAGCATAACCACCCCTGAACCTGTCCCCAAATGCTACATCCTATCTGTTTATTGCTACAGCCACTTTTCTTCTTACTGCTTCTATTGGTGTGAGAAGCACTCATTGGATCTGTTGTGTCAGGACCTTTAAGGACAGCCAGAGTTTTGCAAGACTTTCAGCTCTTACAATAAAGCTTTCAGCATGTTCTTTGTCACCTGACTGATCTTTTAAAGCAGCTAATAATCTAGTTTAGAACTGCTCAAGCCTTGAAACATTCTGCTCTTTTATGCAGAATTGGTAGGTTTTGGCTCTGAGAAGTAAAAGACAATGCAATTGCATGATGTTGGATCAGAGTGGTAGATTGCAGCTTTTTCATATATGTAACTTCTACGTAGTCCACTTTCTGGGTATAATGTCCCCTGTGTTCACATGTTCAAGATACCAAGAAAGGGGGCTTCCTTCAATAGGTCTGCAATTTTCCATCCCCTTTCAATGAAGCTCAGTACTGCCTTACCTTATGTAAAGTATTCCAACTCTAGGTACTCCCTTAATCCTTATTTATGAGTCTTGCAGCTTTTACTCCTGAGGTCCAGTTGTCCACAGCCTATAGCTGTATCATAGGAACCCTCAACCTGTGAGAGAACCTATGATACTAAACTTTGCTACTCAGGTGCAACTTGACTTCTGGATGATTCACAGTCCCTTTGTCACTGGACAGTAGTAATTATCATTCATTCATCAGTATTATTATTCTCAAAGGTGCATAATTCCAAAATTACTTAAGGTAATAACTTCTTTGATGTCTTTACATAAAGAATTTGTAGATGTCTTTTTTTTGTGTAAAAGAATTTTTTTCCTGAAAGAGGATTTTGCTTAGAGCTTAAGCTTTATTTTTTAAAATTTTTATAAATATATTGCAAGGCTTGGGGTAAAGATCATTCCAGAACTGTGTTGTGCTATGATGCAGTTTATTTTACTGTGAAATGCTGTAAATCCAGAGACAAGCTGCAATTTATCACAGCATATCTTTGGTCTTCATCTTTATTCTGGTGTGTCAATATTGCAAATTGCAGGTTACTGCCACATCTCTGTATCCCAGAGCTACATACATACTTCATATCTCTTTGCATCTAGTTAAGCACTGCAGGTTTTTTCACAGCCATTTCATTCCAAGTTTCCCTTCTGAAACACCCTCTTGCCACTGCAGTGTCCCTAAGCCTGGGTATAATCTCTGCTTTTGCAGGCAGAGTACACATAGGTAGTGCTCTCCTGTGATAGCTTATGACACCCAAAAAGTCACTGGAATATCTTGGTGAGCTCAAAAGGTGTTTTGTACCAGCCAGCTTCACTCTTTCTTCAAGTGGCTCTCTCTCTTTTGGGGTCAAAACATGGATCACAATGCACAGCCTGGGTATGTGCCTTCCTTCCCATGCTGCTGGCTCTTGATGATTGCTCTTGCCTTCCACTGTGCCCTGGTTATCATTCCTCCTTTGTTGTTTCTCCCATATATACACTTAGCAATAAGGTCCCTTGTGCTTTTGGGCAACACCCTCTCCTCCCTACATCAACAATTATAGTGCAAATTATAATTGCATCATGGGTTGCTTTTTGTTTGGTTGGTTGGGTTTTATTCCCAGATGGCATTTGGATTGTGTTGTTGAATACTCTTCCAGTATTCAGTCTAGAAAATATCAAGACTAATATGGGCTAACAAGATTTGAAAAAAAATTTAAAGGTAAAACCAGAACAAATATGTGGACTTGGTGGGCAGAAACTCTGGTCGTGATCCAAAAAACTCCTTGTTAGTTTTTTGTCTGGAATAAAGTGCCTTTTCAACAGCAAATTGAATGTATTTTAATGTTTTCTATTGTATTAATTATTGGTAATATGCTTTTCTGTATTGGGTACTATGGAACAACAGTTATATCACAAGAGGCACAATAAGGTAACTTTTGCAACCATAACTGTGCATTTAGTTTGACATTCATCTGGCCTTTGAAAAGCTAAAACTTTCCTCCTGCACCATTTTTTTGTTGGTTGCCCCCTCACCCTCCTCCACCACATTAGCATCTCCAAGCTCAGTCAGTTATAATGATTTTAAGTCTATCAGTAAATGGAAGATTGTATGTCTCATCTGACTTCTGACAAAAATGGTACTTTCATCTTTGCATGATTGTGTATAATTTATTCATAGGCAACACTTGAATTTTAATCACAAGAGTACTGTGATAAACCTTTTCCAAGGGTTTTATATAGGACTTAATAGAAGGCCAATTGGCTTAATTTCAGTGCATGTCACATCTCTGCTCCTTTTGTTCTCTGTTTTTTGTATTATGTAGTTTCCTCTGCTTGCTTTTATGTAGAAGGGGAATCCTCTGAGACTGGTTATGTTTGTTTGTTGTTATTGAAACAACTCTTCACTGATCAAGGAAGCTCCTCATGACTTTTTTTTCAGCAAGGACCCTCTGGGCAGTAGACAGCAGGACCTTCTGGGAATGTTTTAGGTTTTGGGTTTTTTTGAGCTTTCTGGCTGTCTGGGTATTGCTTAGTCTCAAACTGAGGACACAGAAAAAGCATCATGTTCTCTTATAGATAAAAATACATGACTGGTATGCAGAAATTGTGTATTGTGGGGGTGAGACTGACAGGTTGTCAGTTCTTCTTGTCTAAGACGGCTGGTGTTGAGTTCTGACTGATGTTGTGCAGACTCACCAGCGACAGGTGATTTCAAAATAAGCAATTTAGTGAAATAATCAGTATCATCTCCTGTGTGACTATGTTCTGAGGTTGTGTATGTGCCTGCCTTAGCTTTTTTACTACAAAGATCTTTGGTAGCTTGTCTTTGCTAACTTGAATGAGATTTCCATGGTTTCTGGGTTGTGTGGGATCTAGACACATAAGTCTGAAATTTGTGAGAAATAGTACACCATAAGCTTGATTCTTTTTCAGTCAATAGCTTCACTGAACATTTTGAGGTTTGAAAAACCTATTTAAACCAGTCTTTTAGGACTTTGGTGTTAACACAGAAAAATGAATGTAGAGTTGCAGAACCACACCCTGCATGGTACTTAGTATACCTTGTGTTTTGCTACTCAATAGGAAGACACATCCTGGTGCCAGGGTGAAAGGTGGTAGTAAGTGATCCAGGAACAAAAAACACTGTCATTGCTCTTTCCATGTGAAATGGTCCAAAGATCACCCACTGAAGTTTCCCAGAAGGAAGAAAGATTTTATATTTCCTTTCCCTGTGCCTCCAAAAGTAACAAATCAGAAGTAATCTGCTTTTACTTTGTGGGTATCATAATATATGGAAGTCAGGAATAGTTTCCTGTCTTCTGATCAAGCTCTATTTTGTCTGTAGGAGTGATTGAGGTTTATTTCAGTCACAGCAAGGTGGAATTTCTTCTACCTTGAACCTGCTGAAATGTTATCCGTTGACCCTGGACTTATTCTTGAGTGTGTATTTCTTATTCTTGAGTGTGTATTTCAGGAGTACTGTCTGTTTAACTAGACAAAAATAAGGAATAAACAGTGCAACTGTTCTTCCCCTCTACAGAATTGACCCCTGAGGAGAAAGCCATGAAGATTGCCAAAGCTATGCGTAAGCAGTCATCGGAGGTAAAAGAGAAATGGGAGAACTTAAATGCCAGTGCCAGTATCTGGCAGAAGCAAGTGGACAAAGCATTAGAAAAACTTAAAGACCTTCAGTGTGCCATGGATGACCTTGATGCTGATTTGAAGGAGGCTGAAAATGTGAGGAATGGCTGGAAACTTGTAGGAGACTTGCTCATCGATTCATTACCAGATCACATTGAGAAAACTACAGTAAGTATGGAACTCCTGGAAAATAACAGGCCTCTTTGTGTGTCAGAACTCTCCATTCTAGTCCCTCTAGTCATATTCGATATTTATACACTGTGTGCTGAAATTCGCATGTGCAGTATAAAGCCTTTAAAGATGGTGCCTGAGGTGTCAAATAAAGTGCAGTGCTGTGCCGTGCCACATTGACGGTGTTGGCTGGGATTACGAATGGACATAGATCTGTTTGGCTGTCATGTATAACGTTCTTGTTAGGAAAACATTTAGAGCTTTTTCAATCATACAGAAATATATACATTTCTGTTCCTTAACTTTCACAAACTTTGCACATCTGTTGTTTATTTTTGTTTGTATGAGTGAGTATTTGTGTTTGCTTTTACTTTAGCCTGACTTCTCATCAGGATTATTTCAAACTGAAGAACACCTACTTCCCCACAAAGTTCTTGTGGGCAAACCACTTCTTTCTGCCTGGGTTCCAGGCCACCCATGCAGGGCTCAGCATCCCAAGGCATGGCTGCTCATGATGGGCAGTAGTCACCCCCTGCTTAACTTCATGGATTGGCTAGGGACCTAGTAAAGCAGAGCTCCCCAAAGAGGGAATATCCTCTGATAATTAACGTTGTCCAGAAGGGCTGACTGGAAACAGTACAGTGCAGTGAATATAATGGATTCCAGAATGTGTGAGTATGCACATTTAGGTAGAGGAGATTGCTGTTTGGGGAAAATTCAGCTCTTACTACTAAGCTTCTGTTTCACAAACACAGATTTTCAGTGTTTAAGCTTAAGAATGAATATGGTAAAGCATTAGAAGACCCTGGGGTTGTGTACCTGATAATCCATGTCTTCAGCATGGGGTACTGGTGTTAGAAGAATGAAAGACCATGGGCTGGAACCAGCTTTCTGTAGATATTCTCTCTACATATACATATGTAGTCTGTGGACTCACAGGGCTACATTATTTCACATATAGCAACATGAGCATCCTCATTCTCCAAATTAGGTTGGTTCTTTCAAGGTTAATGGAACCGAAATCTTTGACTCAGCAGTCAAAGCTGAGTTAATATCCAGGCTGCTGTTGATTAGAGAAGAGTAATGAATCTCTTCCTCCCTCTCTTATATTTTAATATAGATACTAAAGCAAGAAATAAGGTGGTAATGCTGAATAGCTCCTTGTTCTCATGCTAAGAAGTGATTTGTCATATCTTAATGGCTTTTTCTGTGAAGTAGACTAAAGCAAAGTCTCTCTGATTTTGATTGCTGTGGAAAAAAATGTTGCATCTGCTGAAGTAATCGGGATTTACTGGCTGTCCAGAATCCTAGTGTTTCTATCTTGACACTATGTTCCTTCTGTTCCTTGGCCTGATGAGTGATTTTTGAAGGGAGGTAAATAATTGAATTGTCCAAAGAAAATACTTTTTTACACTTGTTTTTGGCTTGTTTCATGATGTTTAATCAAGCTGTTTATAGGATTGAACATTTAACTGCTCACAGCAAGAAAAACATTTGATGTGTCTTTTTAACTATAACTAAAACTTGCATCAATTTTGTCTTAATACTGTTTTTAGTTCTATGTCATTCAATAAACCTTTTACTTTTTAGTCAGTGTAATAGCTTTACTCTCTGGTTCTAATCAGGTAAAACATTGTACTCCTTTTCCTTAGAAGATACATTCCTTTATGCTTTGCTAGTTCAATAATAGTTTTTAAATTGACTTTTTGTCAGCTGCTTAATACTGGAAAACTATAGGTACTGAACATATTTTTTCTTGAGAACACTTGGCAGGTTTTATGCTGCTATAGCTCCTCATATAGCATTGTGTATTTCCTTTTTGCAAAAAAAAGCTTTAAAACCATACGGCACCACAAAAAAAAAAAAATCTCAATTATTTTAGGGGTGCAATTTGCTTATGTGCATTTGTGTAAATTTCATACAGTTTTTCCCTAAAGGTGGATATGATTGATATAATAAGAATATTGAGTGAGCTTTCTTTGCCGAGAACTGGATTTTGTGCAGTTTTTTAGCACAAGCTGCCACACTAGGCAGGTCAACACCATGTGGAGTTCACAATGGCTTTTGTGCTGCGTCGATTGAACATAAATATATGTTTCTTACCCTTTTAGGCTTTTAGAGAAGAAATTGCTCCCATCAACCTAAAAGTTAAAACAGTGAATGATTTGTCCAGCCAGCTGTCTCCACTTGACCTTTATCCATCTTTAAAGATGTCTCGTCAACTGGATGATCTTAATATGCGGTGGAAACTTTTACAGGTATTCTTCTGAAAGTGTGCAGTAGGTGTGTGAGGAGGAATATTTCTCACTCTCTTCTGTTTTCTTAAAGGATCCATTATTACCTTTTGTTCATTACTTCCGTCACTAAAGTGTTATTCTGTTGGTACCAATGCAACTAAAGGAGCTGTCTTTCCTTCTGTAGCTTGGCCAAAAACTTTTCCTTTGAATCTATTTCAGCAGTTTATTCACACAGGAAACTGTATTAAACTCTGGAGAATAGTGGGAACTATTGCTGCATGGGTTTTTGTATGTTTTGTAGCAGTATATTTTACTGCCTAAGTCTGTGTCACCAAAAATTGATGCAAATATTTCTGTTGTGTTTCCAGCTTGTGTGAAAGCTGTTTTATTTTGTCTTTGAATGTTCAGTTTCTGTAGGAAATTTCACTTACAGTGACTTAAGTATTAGTAGAGCTATAACAGGAAATGAGCGATATCAGTTTAACATAAAAAGCAGAAGTGGATATGCTGAGAGAGATTCATATTGCTTAGTAATGATTATTATGCTTAAATGGTCTGGGAAAGGTAAATCAGTGTGCCTGATTACAGTTGAAACTCATACATAGTTTCACAGTGAATGATTTAGTGAAGTTTCTTACATCAGGTAAAAATTTATTTATCAGTTTTTAAAGTTTCTCCTTTTTTGTGTTTATTTTTGTGGTAAATGCTTACCACATCTCTAGTGAGGGTGGTGGGAATAAATTCTCAAAACCCAGGCAACAGCTTCTGTGCCAGTAGTATTGAATGAGAAGTATTGAATGAGTAGTATTTGCCTCCTGAGAGGCAAAGTTATTAATGTGTCATATCAGACGTTTCCTTTCCTATTATCATGTGGTAGTGGGGTTTTATCTTGTTTTGTTGGGGTGTTTTTTGGGAGGGGGCTTTTTATGTGTATCCTCTCAAGTTTAGTTAACCAAGCAACCAAAGTACTGCTAGGTGTGCTAGTGTAGTTTCAATTATTAACCTGGGGGGATGTCATCATAGCCAGTGGAGCAGGATCTTCCAAAATGGTTCTGTGCTGGAAAGGCAGCTGTGGGATCAATGCAGTCAAACTGAGACCTGCTGTTTGTGGGAATTTGGACAGCAGAAGGGCTGGGAGGAGGTTAGAAACTTCAGCAGTTGGCTACAGTCACGGCCAACTGCTACAGAAACGGCTGTTTTTTGGTATTTGATCTACAGTTCTCACACGAGCACTGCAAGATACAAACATGATTCTCATTAAGCAAATGAAAGAAAAAAGTGTACCCATAAATATGTGGATGCCAAATAAGTGCTATGACACACAAACAAATTGATTTCACTAAAAGGAATGCAAACACGTGATTTTCTTATCACGACCTTGGTGTTGCAAAGTACCTGCAATGTAGATTTTGAATGTGTGTTTGTGTGTAGGTGTCTGTAGAGGATCGCCTTAAACAGTTACAGGAGGCACACCGAGATTTTGGACCTGCATCACAGCATTTTCTTTCCAGTAAGTTCCTTGAATTAATAGACATATGTAAGATATGATGGCTTTCTCAAACACTGACTGATCTTTACTCCAGGTTTCCCTATGGCTTGAGGAAGTTCCTCTTTCATAATATTAGCTACCTCCTTGTTTTTGTAGGGGTGTTTCTTCTGTGTCACTTCAGTGACATTTTGACTACAGTGCTTCCCACTGTACTATCTTTCTGAGATGGTTGTGCCCTCGTTGCTTTATTCTTTGTCCTGTGCTGCAATACCTGACCAGTGACTGTTCCAGAATCTTTGCATGTTCATGATCACATCTTTTCATCCTTTGTCAAATCTTTCTTCCATTTCCTTTTGCTTCCACACTTGCTGGAATGGTACAAAGGAAGAGCTGCCTAGATTTTTTTTTTTTTTTTTTTCATTTGTGGAACTTCAGGTAAAGGGCTGAAAAAAAGCAAACATTCATCGTTTCCTCAAGAGCTATCCTTGCATCTTTTTAATGAACATTTTAGAGGTGTAAGCCTACAATCTCATATATACTAAGAGGGCAAAAGCAGATTTGACATAGTTGTTACAGATACGCTGTGATATCTAAGTCCATGTTATTTTCCTGATATTCTACCCTATCTGCCATCATCAGAGCTAATGAGACAGAATTTTAACCCAATCACCTTTTCAGTTTTTAACTGAGAGCTTCTATAATAAAGATCACATTATTGCATGTGTTGAGAAGTCAACATAAAAATGAGCAGCTGTTTTCCAGAGATGCTGAAGTACTGTATGTCAGTGTATAGCTAAACAGCTTATATATTTAAACCAATCAATAAATCTTGATTTTTTTTTTATGTGACAACCAAGTTCTTATTTTAAATTGACAATTAGTTTTTCACTAAACCAGATGCAGTGTATATAAAATATTACAGCTATTATGCAAAATAGCAATTCCTACAGCCACTTTGTCCTGTTTTTAAATTGACAGAACAAGCAAACAATTTTAAAAGTATATGATTTACTTCATTTTTAAAGCCCCATTAGGAATATTGCATACTCTTGCCACAGTGGTTTTGTAGCTCTTATAGTCTCAAACTTGTAACCTGGACAGTACACCTATGCAATAATCGGTTGAAAAGACTATAGATAGGATGCTACCTTTGGCACTGCTGAAGAATGCCAGATGAACTGTTTGAGAGAATAATCAGTCTAGTCTCTGTAAATAAAACAGATTAGGAGGCAACGTAGAAGAACTTTCTCAGACCCTAGCTCTTGCTCTAGTCGAGGGAGAATCAGTGGAAGAGTCCACATGTAAAACTTGCCAGGAAAGGTTGGCTGGTTTTGTCTGTCTTCACCTGGATCATTTCCTTGAACTGATTTACAGCAGGCCACAATAAAACACTGTGTTCACAAGACTGAGTGGTGAACTGGCTTTGTTGCTGGTTAAAACATTCATAGAATTATGTCCACAGAGACTGTGCATTGCCTTATCAGCATTCCTCAGCTGTGTTTAGGGAATATTCTTCAGGCTTTAGGAGACATTCTGTTCATGTTACATACAAAGTAAAAAAAGGGAAAGTTTCCAGGATGCATGTTGGTAGATATCACGAAGAATTATAGCTAAGTAACACAGTTTTGGAAAAACAAATAATGTGTTGTTATCCATTTAAACCATTTTGTTAAAAACAACTTGTTTGCCCACACCAATTGCAACTAAAGCTTCTTAAAAAACATAAACAACTCAAACCTTTTTTAAAGCTTCAGGTTGACAGAGGTAAAGAACTTATACCTACATCTTCATATGTCTGTTAAATGTAAGTTAGGGACAGTAACTTCAAAAGTAAAATAATAATAATAATAAAAATATCATTAAATCTGGAAAGTTGAAGGCTTTATCCTGACAGATTGAAGGACCACATATTGTAAATCAAATTTTCAAACCTTTTTAGCTGCAATAAATGACTTGTAACTGTGAGGAACAAGTAGTCTGAATAAACAATCTCAAACTCCTAAAACTCTGATTTACATATATGTATGTCTCGTGCAAATCTTTGTCTCCAAAGATGCACTTCTGAATTAGAGGACAACTTTTTATCTGTGCTCATCTGACAGCATCTATTTTCAATCTACCTCACCTACCTGTTACTCTTCCTCCAAATCCTTACAAGGAAACATAACATGCTGCCACACCATTTTCAACTGACTAGATCCCAGTTATAATTTAATCAGGAATTTTTGCTATCAAGGCACCTGTTTCTGCCTGTTTATCACATTCATAGAATGATAGAATAGCCCTGTTTGAAAGGGACTGAACTCAAAAGATCATCTAGTCCAATCTTTCATGGAAAAGGGAGCCTAGATGAGATTGTCCAGCACCCTGGTTCCACCTCTGTTAGCCCAGTGATTTAATCTCTGCAGTTGCACTACTGTTTCACCACTAAAAATACACAGTGCAGCATTTGATACTCCTGTTTGAGTTCTTAGAACACAAATTTCATGGATTGATGCAGACTATCACTATGAAAGTGCTTCAAAATATTTTTGAAGACTACCTAATAATATATTAGCCCTTTGTAAAATTTTCCGCGTTAGGAGTCTGAGGTAAAACTGTATTAGTAGGCCACTGCGATCTTCTGATCCCTCTTTTTGCTGAGGTATTTATCCCTTCCCTCCATTGGGAGGCAGAATTTTGTTGGTTTGTTTTTCAGTGCTTTAGAGATGGAAGGTAAGCATTTTGCAAGTTGGTTACTGATCAGTAAATTTTACACCTCCCTAAAACACATGAAGGTGAAGAATCCTTATAATCCATTATTCTTTGCAAAAAGATTGCTTTTGCTGTCTCCTGCCTTTAGAAACAGTAACTTGTTTTTTCTGTAATTAATTTATTTTCCAGGGCTGACAATCCACTCCTCTCTGTTGTGTTTCTATTATGCTTTCTAAGACAAATACATGAACATCCACAGCACACTGACTCCCCATGTTCCCTAACAAACAGCTTGTATCTCCAGTGACCTGCTCAAAGCATCTCTCAGCCATACTAATATCTGCAGGCCTGCTGATGAATGCCAAATTGATAACTACTATGTTCAGTTTTCATCAGTGATTTTTAAAAAAGAATAGTAATCTCATTTTCCAGATTTTCATACAGCAGAGAGCTGAGAATGTTTTACAAAGGTTGTTCCCAAGTAAATACAATATTACTTGTTCCATAATAGTTAGTAATTTATTGATTACATCATTTAGTTCATATTTATGGCTGTGCAGAATATCTGTATCTGTCATAGCACATAAATTGTAGTTAAGCAAACTGTTACTTAGCCAACATAGTTAGCTAAGTAGTAGTAGAGGAGCCACCTTAGGTGCCAGATTGAAACACTAGAGAATGAAACTCTAAAGATGATGGCCACTTAATCTGGTTTTTCCCAGATTTATGAAGGTTTAAGGATTATTTTTTAACTAACTATGTCTATTTGAGCATTTAGCCTTTACTATGCTTTTTTCTTTACCTACTTCTTTATTACAAATGTTATCTTCTTCTTTAAATAAAGATGGAATTTTCTCTATTTCCTTCCTATAAAGAATGTGGTTTACTTTATTGCTGTGATTTCCCAAATTTTCTTCCCAGTTAATCTGTCTTTCAGTACATGAATATTTTTTAAAATATAAACCATGGAATTTTGTGTAGTTTTGGAAGAGGTCACAGCCATGAAACCCTCTGGGGAACAGCCAGCTGATAGCAGGGCAAGACCTACCTCTGTCTGTAGCTGCAGCAGCCTAAGGGGCTTGCACAGCTTGTAAGGCTTCACTGCAGTCTTGAGAGGTCCTAAGGCAAGAGGAGGAGAGAGTTACTTTCAAATAGATTTCTTTCTTTCTGAAGGAATGAGTCCTAAAGTGGGCCACACTTGCAGAAAATTACATTAATTGAGAGTTTAATTACTTGAGATCCAGTGTGGATCAAAGCCGTGTCTCCTTTTCCCAAGGTTCCAAACAGGCGTTAGCACCTGAGGGGAGGGACTCTGTGTCGGAAGCACTGATGGATGTGTGCAGTGTGTATTAATCTCATTGTGATGATTGTTTATTCCTAACTGTTCTTTCAGTCTCTGATTCTACAGTGAATGTATTGCAAGGAGCTTTTCCATGATAAAACCCTAATTACACAGGCATTGGTTTGGTGATTTCTCATATGTGTACCTCTGTTTTTTTAGTAAATAGCTACTTTTAATTTGAGCACCACCTGTCCTGTTGGCCCCAACACTTTTTACCTTTTATCCCCTGGGATATTTAGATAAGCGGAGTTGTAGTGTCATATATGACTTCATGTCCTTTTCAACTCAGTGTGCAGAAGGCTTCCGGATATTGTGGATGATACCTGATTTGCATAACTTCTGCAGAGATTACAGTTCTTTAGCAAGGAGTGCAGAGATGGGTTTTAATGCGTTTTTTTTTTTCTTGGCCATACAGTGTTAATCAATATTAATTTGAGTTGCAAAGAGGAACTAAACTTTGTAACTAATACAAATAAGGTTTATATTTCCTCTTTTTGTGCTGTTGCAGAGCATTGTTTGTAGTAGTGGAATCATTTATTTTAAAAGCATAAACTAATAATACTCCTATAGAGGTAGGAAAACAAGTGTCTGTAGTTTCCCTGAATGGGTAGCTTGCTTGCTCAGAGTTTGTTATCCTTCTTCAAATTTAGAATCACATTTATTTCCAGTATAGCATCAGATAGATGCCTGTAACCATCCTGATAGATTGCCATCATTTTCTTCCGCTGCTTTTCTCATTACTGAAAGTAGTCTGGAAAATTTTAATTGTTTCCATTTAATTTATTATAACCATGTTAATTGTAAAATAAATAAAAGATAGATTTTTTTAATATGACAGGTGCTTTCTAATAACTACCTTCTCTTTATTTCCTCAGCCTCAGTACAGTTTCCATGGCAGAGATCTGTTTCACATAACAAAGTGCCGTATTATATCAAGTAAGTTTGCCTCGGTTCTTTTTTTCTTAAGCATAACAGAGGTTCCTATCACCATAACCTGGCAGAAAAACATAAGGTACTAAGTACTTGCTAGGAATGCTATAAAGAGTTTCTCTATGTAGTGTTATGCTGCCTATACTATGAGGTCATACTTATTGCTTTGCATGCTGTAAAATTTAGAAATATGTAAAAATAAGTCAATGACAAACCCTAATTAAAAACCTCACTCAGTAAGAAACAGCAGAGGCACACCAGTGTAATACATTAGGGGTGTTCAAAATGGACTTGTTCTCATGTGTGTGGCTCATTCAGAGTATAAACTGTAGGGGGAAAAAACTGAAAAAATAATGTATTAAAAATTATCAAGTTTATAATCCATAGCAGAACAGTAGTGACTGTTCTATTGTCTATTGACCCCATTCATCATTTTGTGCAAAATTCCTTTGGAAACAGAGACATCCTGACTGTCCTTCTGTCATCTTCTTTACCTTACAGAAGTTTTTTATAACGTTTGATATTAAGGTAGATTTTACATTGATATAAATATTTACAAAAATTGTACAAATACCTTGATTGCCAAGAGGGATGGTTGAAGATACTTAATTTGAAAAGAGTAAGGAACACTTAAGTAATGGAGGTGTGGAGGTCTTGATGTGTTCTACTCAGACCGATCCTTAACTTTGCTTTCCTTATTCTACCAGTGTTTATTTTGTTTGCCAGTACATTTAAGGTCAAAGAGAGAGAAGGATAGGCCTATCCTTTGAGAGGAGGATAGGTCTTTGCCAGAGGTAAACGAAACTTTAAGAAGGTGTAGTGTATAGTTAGTGGGAGTAGCTCATTTTAGGCTGAAGGAAATCTGTGTTAAAATGTTACCAGTTTGGGTTTGTGAAAAGAGCAGGATTTTTAAGCCTTTAGGATGACTGAATTGGACCTGAAGAAAGTTTGTTCTGAAAGAACATACGTGAGGATTTTTTACTATTGCATATTACTCATAAGTCTGAGAGGTACATTTTGTGCTTTAAACAATGTAAGAGTACTTGAGAGCTTTGAAAAGCAGCTAACAATGAATCTATGTTGATCAAACCTGTTACTATTCTTGAGATGTGACAGTTGTTTTTAAACTGTCATATGAAGATCAATTTCTTTAAAGGGTCTGAGTAGGTAACCAGAGAAAGCAAAATCCTACTAGGAACATCCTTGAATTCTCTATAAAAGCATTTGTGCTTCTGCTCAAAAATTTTACAAGAGGTAACAAAAACTGTGACGTGGGAGAAGAGGTTCCTGCCTCCCTCCCGAGTGGAAGAGGAGAGGGCAGAAGTTGGATGTGCATACTCACTGCTCAGACTCAGGCAGAAGTGCTGTTGAAATGATCACACCTGCAGCAGTAATTCAAGGAAAATGCTGAAGTAGCAAACTACAGAAAGCTGGAGGAAAACTACTGTAAGCCAGTAATTTGTTCTTGTAGGTATGTCCTTAGTGGATATTAAAAATTGGTGTACCTGTTTAACCTTACCAGAGTCAACAGCTGGATTTGGGGCATGAGTTGGCCTCAGAGGGTTCTGTGGAGGTCACCAGTATATTCAGAGTTGGGGAACAGAGATAGGAACAGATGGAACAAACTAAGATAAACCTTCTGGTCTGTGCTGAGCAAGGCAAAGATTTTAAACTTAAATATTTCATATGCATATCTTTTTATTTTTCTTATCTTACACATTCTTCTGAGTTTCTGAGCATTTCTCTTACGCTGCCTCAGCCAAAGTTCAGTTTTCAAGAGGTCTTTTCTTTTTTATCGCTAATTCAGAAGAATGTCTTTCCAGTATGTGCACTAGGCGCAATCCTTCAAGGACACCAGCTGGTGGCAAAGTATCCCCTGGTACAGTGGCCTTGCTCCCACAGCAGTGTGTTGCAGCCCTAGAGCTAGACTGTGAAATGAAGCCAGTTGGGGGTGAGAAACAAAGCCCAGCATCTCTCAGAAATTGTTTTTAATGGTCTTGCATAGAAAGTTTGATAGGGGGCAGAAGTGCAGGGTGAGTTCTCAGAGAGTTGAGGTCTTTATAGTAGCAGAGACCACTGTTTTATTTTCAGGATGGCTTTAATGAAGTCAACAGAATTAACTACTGCTTATCAAGTAAGACTTTTCTAGTAATCTTCCCCTACTTTCAGCATGATATATGCTGTTGAAGCAATGTCTTGATTCTTGTGTCTTGAAAGAGAATGATGGTACATGTAACTGGTAGCATTTATTTATTTTAAAAAGCTCAAGGATTTCAGTATCTTCACTGTCTGGAAAGCAGACTGACCTTGGCAGTTTCCTACATTTTTTATTTCTTACTGATCTAAACTTCATTGTTTTCAGCAGCATCTAGACAAATCAGAGAGTTGTGGAAGGTAAAGCAGAAAATAGCTGATTCTGAACTTCATTTGCTTTATGATCAGGATGGAGAGTACTCTTGGCTTTTAATATCCTTTTAAATCTTTGTTACTTAATTTCAGACACAGTTTAAAGAAGAGAGAAAATACTGACACAAAAAACTTATTTGGAGTGATTACATGAGCAAGACAATTCAAGAGAACAGTCAATAGGATTTAATGGTGGTTGTTTGTATAAAAAGAAAAGCTGGGAAAGAGGGAGAAAGTGGCTTAATTTTTGTTTTCTTTTTTAACTATACTAGCCTCTATCAATGAGTTGCCTTTGATATAAAGCACAGCATGAGTAGAAGGAGCAGCTGCAACTAGTCTCAAAAACTATCAGTTGGAACAACTAGCTGTATTTACAGGAAGACTTCTGTGTTCAGAGTGAAGGTTTAAGATACCAATTATTCATTTGATGGTATAGCAGAATAAGGATAGTAAAAGTATGATCCAATGATTGGTAGCTGAAAAATTGGAAGGTTTAAAAATTAATTTTGAAAGGGAAATAAATGCTAATTGAAATCAGGTTACTTAAATTCTGAATAAGAACACTTTTTTTTAGACAGACATAAATGTGTACCTTTACTTCATTTTGATAGCTTTTTGTGAGTGCGCTTGAATGACAAATGTAAAATATTCAGAAACTGGCATAGCTGCAGATGATGATGTAGTTGTACCTCTGTTAAGAGGAATATTTGGGAAAAATAAAAGAACAAACTGCACATTTATTGCACACAGCATGTAGTTTAAGAAAAGTTAGGGAACTACACCTTAGAAGGTAGGGGGAAATACTCTGGGTAGCAATAAATCTGTAAGGAGAATGTCAAAATGATGCAAGATGTCTGTATTTTCAGATAAGAAGCACTTACTCTGGTTCCTGACACCAGAGGTAGCCTGCATTTACATGAGTAGAAAGAAGTGTCTCAGTGGCAGGTGGTGACTTTGGAATCCAGTTTGTTCTCCCCACTCCATTTGCTAACAGTTGACACATCTGCCCTTTCTGGGGTGGTATTTAATCAGGTAATGAAGCACGTGAAAAATCAAAAAGCCAGTGTACAATTTCCTCTGCCCTACAAGTTCAGACAGCGGCAGTCTGGTTTGGGGCATTTTGGAAAGGATCAACTATGCTGCTTAGCTGGAAGAAGGATTTGTAATTCATCTGGCCCAGGTTTATCAAGGTGTGTGTCCCCTGGGCTATGGTGAATATTTGTTTGAACTGAACTTATTTGTAAACATGATTTAGCCAGTCACTTTTCTTCTCTTTAATTTTCTTAATATGTAAATCAGATTTGCGAGATGTTGCTACCTCTGTTGATGTGTTTTTATTTAATCCTTTTTGCCTCCCATTTGATTTCTTTTTCTTGGTGCCAATTGATGGAATATTTTGTATTTCTGTAGTCTGTCTTTTCTGTCACAGTAAAATTCAATGAAAACCTTAATCTGTAAAATCTTGGTGCTTCTGGGAAAAAAAAAGACAGTCTTCCATACTTTTTAAATCGAACTAGTGAACATATGGAGGAGAATACAACACAGAAGGCACAGTATTTACCAGTGCACTTTAGGTAATAAAAGTGTGAAGTTTGGACAAAAGGTTTGGCAAACTTGCCATTGACTGTGAGTTTCATAGATTGGTTTGTAAAAGTTTGAGATTTAGTAGGGAAATTTTTCTGTTGTTCATTTATAACTTCTTGAATCATATAAATAAGACATCCTTGGCCTCCATAACAGTAAATGAAGAAATAATGCCTATATTACATGGCCTTTCAATAAAAATTTTCTAAAGAGAAACATAATAATAAATGAAACACTTTGATCATTAAACATCCATGAGGGAAACATGATGAATATGCAGAAAGAATAACTAGCCTAGCATTTCTCACTCTTTTTCTTTTAACTATAATTTAAGTATTCTTTGGCCATGTATCTTTCGATGCTATAAATGATTAGATATTTGTGCTGTGCAGAAGAAACAAAAGGGTAATACAGAAGAGGTCGCAGTGAGTTTAATCTCATGCAGGACATTACATAGGGAGAGCAATTTCTTTTGCGACCATTAAATTGATCGATATCAAGCTCCATAGTTGCCCTGGTTACTTTTCTGTTATCCTGCAAAATGGCTGGCATCACCAGCATCTTAGAAATCCCATTTTGTCACCTTCTATATCATGCTCAGCTTTATGTGGGATAGGAATAAAATGTTACCCACTTCTCCATTTTTTAAGACTCTTCAGGAAGTGTTTCCTGATGTTTCGTTTATGCCTGTATGGGGAGGAGGGGGAGAACTAATGGAATGGGGAAAAAATTAGTTTTTCTTATTCTAGTCATATCCATAATCTTATTCTTATAAGTTTTAAGTGTTTCGCTTAGAAGGGAAAACAAAATCTAATTTGCAGAAGGAGGTAATACAGGTTTGAGGGTTTTGAGAGTTTCTTCAATTACCACTTCCTGTGCTAGTCCTTGTTTTCAATTAAAGAAATGCAGTAGCACATTTCTCTGGAGTGATTTCAAAATATCTGCATATAAATTGTTCTACCAGCCTCCAAGGTGTAGTACTCTTGTGATGCATTATGCCAGCTCTCTTCACCACAAAACAGTATTTTCTAATGGCTTTAAAAAAAAGAAAATACACAGTATCTAGATAAAACTCCGTGACATAAAGTGGGGGTATTATGCCATTTGAAATTGGACAAGGGTATCAAAGTCAGATTTCTGAGCAGTGTTGATTCATTAGTGATCAGTAAAGATTCTGATTTAACGTAATGTTTTGTGCAAATGACTACAGGAACAGAAGAATACTTAACATCATGCCAGAGTGCTGTTTCTTGTGTGTTTGCTAGTGATTATCAACACAGGTCTTGTCCATGATAAGAAATTATGAAAAAGACCTACAAACCTGTCTCTAGTTTTCTTTCTTCTACGAAAGAGCTGAAAAAGAACAACTGGATTTTTTTTCACAACTCCATGGTCATCTTGAAACACCTGGAGATGTAGAGCTTCATTCATTCATTTCAACAGGACTGTTATTTATGGAGAACATAAATTAAATTGCATACTAACTGTTTGTCAGCTTTTTATTTACAATCAGGAAGTGTTTTTAGAATGAATTATCTTTGTCAATTATAATTGGAAAGCTGGCAGCTAATGGATAAGAAACGGATTGTAAGGGCAAATGTTTGTCTTGTAAGGTTTAGAGCACTTCAGGTGGGGGGTGCAATTTTTAAATTACACTGCTTTGTCAGGCAATATGTTCATGGAGGCATATTTTGCTGCATGGCTCATATTGGGTCCGTAAGTTTGGCAAAAGAGATCTAGAAGACTCTTGCTCTGAATAATTCATTGTTTTGATAATAACAAAAAAAAATGCTTCCCGGGGAAATGCTTTTAATTCTTCCTTAACTAAACCATGAGGAAAGATGTAATATGTTCATATCACTTGTGTTACTGCCCTGTACACCAGCTCACCTCTGCAATAGCAGAAATCCCTCCTCATGCCACCCACTGAAGAGAAGGTAATCTTGTAACCTGAGCTCCTGTCCACCTTGAAAAATTCTTTTTTTTTTTGGTGCCATCTAGAAGCAACATGAATAATATGCCCCATTGTTGTTCACCTTCAATCAAAGTTAATATCACCTCACTCTACAAGTAGTTCTTGACATTAGCAGGATTCTTGCAAGAGAAGGTGGTCCTTGGCACAGTCATCACTGTGACCTGGGACAGAAGGACCATGGTAGTTGTAACAGAGAGGAAAGACTGCAGGTTTGTCTACTTTTGGTTAAATGCTTGTTCTGGATCTTTTTAGAAGTTCAGTGAGAAGGAATTTTTTATAGTTCTGATTAAATGTACAGTCACGTGTTTTTTCCACCACTCTGTCTGGATTAATCTGGCTTTTGTGCTTAAATGAAACCTATTTGTGGAATCTATTTGGTGGTGCAGCAGCACTTCCCTTGACAGTGAAGCTGCTGCCTGCCTCGACCTGAACAGACTGATGAGCTGGTGATTCATTCACTCAGCCCGTTCCTCTTCTCTGCTGGATCCTTGTATGGAATTGCTTGGTTGTTACCAAAGGTTTCTTGCTAGGTGTTTTGGGATTAGGCTGGCACAGTCATGTTCGCCTTCTGTAGTCACTTAGCAACTGTCAGATTGTATTGACTTCAAGGTCTTTTCTGAGTTTCACCAGATGATGTTCACTTTACCTCCTTTCTCACAAATTTTGTGTGGCATGGAAAGAATCTGAGTGATAAGTTTTAAAAGCCCATTGGTCTTTATGCAGTCTGGCACAAATATATTTTTTTTGCAAATAAAATAGAAACATAAAATATTTTATGGTCATTATTTTATTAGGCTTAAATTTCATGTTTTTTGTTTTTCTATAAAGAGAAAATTCAGCTGTTCAGGTATTTACTGCATTAAATGGAGAAACAAGATTACAGTGAAGGATACAGAGGTTTTTGATATCTTATTCACTTTTTCTGCTTCATGTGAAGTAAACACAAAATAGGAAAAAAGCCTATTATTTTTGTAAGGCATGTTGTCATATTTCAAGCGATTTTAGTACTTCAGATAAAGGTGCACTGGAACTTTGTACTTAAAGTATACAATTTCAATAATGAAACTGTTGTTTTTTCTTAATTCTGGGAAACTTGATTTAAGGGATAAAGTTTGATTAGTAAAATCAGCTCTTATTCATTGCATATGGGCTTATAAATTACTTAGAAAGTGGAATCTAAATTGCAATTAACTGTACCCACATCCTAATTAAGTACTGCAAATGTGTAATGGAGTGTATTTCCAGAGGGGGAATAAAAAAAGGCAAGGATTTATCCAAGTATTTAACTATTTTTTCCTTCTACTTTTTTTAACAATTGAAAAGGAAAGAAAAAAGAGAAAGGGTCTGTGGACCTAGGTTTAACCTTTGCACTTCTGCTGCAGTTCTCAGGAATATCCTTACACAATCCCACTAGTCAGAAATATATTTCTTCATGGAACCATGTTTTTAATGCCAGAAGGTAGGGAACTGGGAAATAAAGGCCACAATTCAACAAAGTCTCTGTAGTCACAGCTAGTTTTGATACCACAGTTTCTAGGCTAGTAAACAGGATTTGACTCAGCTAAATTGCATGTAGTTTATATGCAATGTTTGCATTGATATTTCAACATTTAAAATAGAGGGAAATGTATTTTTATGTATACATATATTTACAGCTTCCGTCACAGTACTGCCACCTACCCTTACATTTAACATACAAGTTTGAAGGTGTTTTAATTAAGGCTTTATTTTTCTCAGAGTATCCTAAGAAATCCTTTTCACTTCCGATATTGACAGAAAAATGTTTTGGGTTTTTTTGTTTTGTTTTGGGGCTTGACTTTTGGAGGGGGCTTCTTAGGGAATTTGAGTTAAAGCAATGTCCTTAAGACAAGCCTTATTAAATTGGTCACATACTGTATCCATTTCTGTGGGCAGCTGCAATGGGTTAAGTCAACAATTCTAAATGGGCAACATGATATTTATGGCATCATGGTTAACATGATAGTGCAGATATTTGGCAGCTTCGGGAGTAGTTTGTTGGTTATTTAATAAGTGGAGCAGTGTGAATCATTATATTGTATTTTCTGTTCCTGTTCGCTTCAGTATTTACTGAAGCTGTATGTTCTTCTTTCTAATATACTGTAGTCTTTTGACACCAGGGTGAGAATACTGGACAGTCACTTGCCTTTACCATGATGAAGCATAAAATCTAGATATATTCTTTCTTGTTGCTGGCTTCATGATGATTTATTGGTGTGCCTTTTCCAGGAAAATGATTGCCAAGCTACTTGCGTTTGAAATTTCTTTTCTAGACAAAGATAACCATAGTGCTGTTTTAGAAGTGTTTTTCTATCAAGTGCAAACCCACTGATTACTGGTGTGCATTAGCTTTGGAGTTCAGCATTACCAGAGCCTTGTCCACCTTATTGGAAATTTGAAACATGAATGCAATTCATGTGATAATGATATCAAAACGAAATAATATAAAAGCTTCTATGCAGGAAAATGCGTTCAGATACAAATATGTATTTTAGTGTTTCCGTATTGAGGAGAGTTTACTATAGTAGTATTTTGGAGTCAATCAAGGTCTGATAGAAGTTGTTTTGATTATTGTATAACTCTCTTTTGATTAAATGTAGTTATGTGCAGGGCTTCTCCTTCCTTTTAGTCATCTAATAGTGAGTAATGTCAAAGAGGGAAAAGAAGATTTGTACGTACTGTATTAATTGGAAGTACGTATTTTGTCTGTGAACTTCCATGAAAAACACCTCACAAAGCTGTGATGGTGCCAGATAGACAAATGAGATCCATGGCAGAGTGTGACGCATGGAGATAGGGAGAAGCTGTGTCTGAATACCTAGACTTAAAGCTGGAAAGGTTATCCTGGTGTATGGACTGGAAAATGAGGATCATATCCCATGCACAGAGACCCATTTCATGCACTTTCCACTGGTGTATGTTGGAGGCTAATGCATGGAAGGGTCCTATGGAAAATCCTAGCACTTTGTTAGGAACTTGCCTTCCCTTATGGTACATACATACTGTCTCTGTAGTCCTTTGGAGCAAGGACCTTCTATTAATTTCTCTTTGTACCACCTAGCATAAAAGGGTTCATTCTTGGTTGGTTTCTCTAATAAAAAATAAACATTGATGATTAATTACTGTGCACTCACTGAGGTACAGCCGTTTATATATAGCAAATGATGATACAGTTCACTACATTTAATGCCAAAGTGGCATTTAAAGTGATTATTTATAACCAAGTGTCCCTCTATGTAGAAAAAGAAATGCATACATTAACAATTTTTAAATAGCAACAAAGATGAAATACGTAGTGTTCTCTGATCATTGCTGTCAAATTTGCTGACATAGTGTAATTTTATTTTCATTAACTTTTAAAGGAAATGCTATGATCCTTCTTGACACGACTTCTCTGATTAATTATCTTGTAAATCTAATTCAAATGTAAATACTTTGTGAGACAAGAATGTGCTATCATTCCAGCAGTTAATATTGATAAATACGAGTAAAGTGTGGCTTGTAGAAGGGAATGGGAGATTTCAGTGGACCTTACATAATACATGTTTTGACCCCTGTGGCTGCATACTTGAAACCCTGATGAATTGAAACAGCAGCACTAAACAGTAGGTTAAGGGATGCTGCCTATTGAATCTCTGTTCTGTGAACAGTAGTGTAGAGCATGCTCCCTAAATGAAGATATTTATTGATTGGTTGTGGGAATGGTGATCAGGCTTCCCATTGGACTCCATGATCTTAAAGGTCCTTTCCAACCTAAATGATCATGTTACATGGTACATAAATGTTACACGTAAAGCTTAAAATCATTGTCTGTGTTCTGATACATGTGCTCAGATATGCAATGAAGATTGAAATAAAATATCAGTACTCTTAAAATTGTTTTTACAACTATATTTGTTGTTGTGCAGCATCAGGAAATTTTGCATTTTACCTTATTAGTGTACCTCTTTGCTGCAGGGTCAGAGCCCAGCTCTTACTGTCCCAGTTAGAATCAAAAGTAAATGTTGTTAAATATGGGTGGGCTATTGTCTGATTAACTTTGTGATTATAAAATCAAGGAGCTGGGTGGTAGAGATCATACATTTTAATTAGAGCTGAGGAACTTCTTGTCACTTAAATGCAGAAAATCAGAGCATCTTTTAGGTTCTATTCTTTGGAAGTGCGTGTATGTGTTTCCTGAAACTTTAATTACTTGGTTCCTTTGTAGTCATGAGACGCAGACAACTTGTTGGGATCATCCTAAAATGACTGATCTCTTCCAGTCCTTAGGTGAGTGCATTCATTAAAACATTATGTGATTTTTATTCCATGAGTAAAAGCTGCATTTCTACACTGCCCATGTTTGAGTTTCCTTGAACTGAATATAACAGTATTTCCCACTTTGGGATGGGACACACTTTTCCCAAAACCTACTGCTGTGGTCATGTAGTGTATTATCTTTTGTCAATATTACTTCTGAACCACATATTCTGAGTGTGTGCTTTAATGCAGTACCTTGTTTTTTTTTTTTTCTTTTAACCTCACCAGAATTTGTCCAATGATACAGATTTTCTACATGTTTAAACCAGGGTGTTGGTCTGCAAGGAAATAGTTTTGGTAATAAATTAGAGCCCATACATTTCAGTAAAAGCTGAACTTCATTGTGGTACAACTAGTTCAACATGCCCTGATAACATCAATATTTACTGTGAAATCTCCCATTCTAAGGAGAGGAAAGGTAAAAATATTGTTAAGTGAGGAAAAAATGTTACTGTGCCAATCAGTTTCTAGAACAGTTTACAGCTATCTGACTCTCCCTTTTATAGCAGTTTATAAAGTCATGGCATATAAATTATACCTTAAGCCATTTTTTCTGTTACTGTGACATTTGCTGCCCTCTGTTTCCTGTATGTTAACTGATGGAGTGGTAAATTATTTAGAAACTTACTGTATTTGAATAACTGTCTGGAAACTATGTGCCAGTGCATAATATGTGTGTAAAACTGTGCTATATGTATTATATGTGCCAAGATAGTGTCAGCGTTTCTGAGGGCTAGTATCTCAAGGTACTAAACTGTCAGAGTCAGGAGGCTTTCCCTGAAGGTGGATTGGACTGAGGTCCCAGCTTGTCAGGTTTTTTTAATTTCTTCTGATATATCCTATTAATTCATTACAGAGAAGAGAAAGGATATCAGACTTCCTACAAAATGTGAAGATTTATATGTAAAGGAAGGTTATGGGCTGTATTTTTAGGGCTGCTCACATTTCTGTTCTGCTGTTTCAGCTGACTTGAACAATGTGCGCTTCTCCGCCTACCGTACAGCCATCAAAATCCGGAGACTGCAGAAAGCCCTGTGCTGTAAGTTGGGCCTTGGAGGCAAATTGTTTCTCTACAGTATTTGGGGAAGGGAGGGTCAGCTTCAGTCTAACAACATTGACAGTGGACCAGAGTCATCCTTGGCACATTGTCAACCAATAAAATGGCAAAAAGAATTGCCAACAGTAGGTGTCATTATTGCAAATAAATAAAATAAATTAATAAAAAGGAGGTGCAGCAGGTAAGTTGAAGTGGCATGCCCACTAAGAATACTTCAGAAATCGATTGGAAAATAAATTTTGGATGTCTTGGCTATTGCATACTCTTCCTGATACAAGCTGATAGAAACCAATGTGGAATGATGCGAGCTAAAATCCTGATCGCTGACATAAACTCAGATATTTTACTATATTTTGGAGAGTTCCATGTTGTATGAATTTCAATTAAAAAGATTTTCAGGGTGCTCAAAGTGTGAAGGAAAAGGATACAGATCGGTGTAGTTGGTATTGCTGTACGTTTTAATCACAAAAAACAGCTAGGGCAGAATATGCTACTATTATTAACAACAATAACAGCATATGTATATGCTCATGTGGGATGTGGGGAACAATCTTAAGTTTAAATAGGATATAACAATACATTTAATACGCTATTTGGATATTCTGCTAAGACCTATTGGCATTTGTCCCGGTTTCTAAGCAATCTAATAATTAGCCACGATCCACGCTGATGAGCACATAGATTTTGTCAGTAGGAAAGGATAGGTGCCTGCTGAGTAGGCTCGGTGACTTCATTTCCAAAGTTCATATTTGTATTTCCAATTTTCTGTTCTATAAGTATTTATATCCTATTATATTACAATTATGGTTTAATTCAGCAGCTAGTTGCAAGATTACCATGTTTATTCAAAGTTTAGCAACCTCCGAAGTGGTAGATCAGGAGATCTTGCCCTGGCCTCTGGAGCTGAGACTTCTCCAAGTCACACAGCAAGTACCACACTGGGATTCTGTGCTCGTCTCAGTCTCCTGTGCAAAGCAAACAGAATTTTAAAAACTTTTAGGACTAAATGGAAAAAGGAATACATAAGAACACACATCTAAGAGAAAGAAAATAGAATGAAGTAGAAAAAGCAAAAGGAAACTGGGCAGTTTTGGAAGGAAATGTGGGATGTGAATGAGTGTGAAGGTCGTAGATTGTAGACCTTTTGAATGGTGTTGGCAACAGATGGTATAAAGCTATTGTATGATATTACCAAATATCCTTGTTATAAATTAGGAGTCCTTGGCGTGGAAGGACTTTTCAGCCCTGAAGGGTGCACAGTACTGCAGTCTGAGAAGGAACACAAGAAGTGCAAAGCCATCCTAGAGGCACAAGCACAAAAGGAGTTGTACAAAGAGGGATCCCTTCCCACCCTCCAGGTGGTTAGTTTTCTTTCCAGCCTAGAAGACAGCAGTCTGATCTTAGCTGGACTTCAGATATGCATCATACTACATGAAGCTGTGCCTGAGATGGTAGCTATGTACTCTAGAAAGCTGGAGAGTATCTGTGTTCAGCACAGGCTCTTAAGAGTACCTCTCGCCACTTCTCCATGTGATGTGGTCCCACCAAGGGCTGTAGCTTCATCTCCTAGCAAGACTAAACACCATTATGACCTTTTTGCTTATCAGTGTGCAGGGTATAAAGTATTCATCAACATGTACCTAAAAACAAAAACCAAAGCAAGAGATCAGAAAGCAAAGTTAAATTCTCCTTGTGTGAGCTGCTCCACAGGGAAGAGTGAAAAAAGAGTGCACATGACAGATGGTAATCATGCTGCCTATTTCTGACAGACATACGGCCTTTCTGGGGACCTGGATAGATCAAGCTTCACTTTTATTACTTCTGATAAGCTTTGAAGAGGGACATACATTCTGCTCTTGCTTTTACTGCAAAATACATAAATTTCTGTAATAACTCATTCACAGATTACAGAAGTGCCCTCCTATTGTCTCCAGTTTCAGGGGAGGGAGGTGGAAGGAAGGACAGAAGGAGATAAGTAAAGAGAATATGCCAACTTTCATCTCTACAGATCCAATCTGCCTGTGAAGCTGTTTGTTTACTCCATCTCTGTGCTTCATGGGACGAGAAAACAGCAAAAAAAAATCTGTCTTTATTATACATACCTACTCCATAAAGGATTGGTTTTGTTTTGAGGTAGTGAAAGAGTCATCTTCTGTGCCACTGCCATTCATTCTTTGGTCTGAGTTACTTTAGTCTTCCATTTTATTTCCTGTAATTTTAACTGCAGATGCCTTTTAAAGGTGTTTGGATGCAGAATGCTTCAGAAAGGCTTATGTGCTAAGGCAGAGAAAACGTCACAACAAATCACCAGAAATGGAGATCACTGTAAAGTGTGACAAATTGCTGTCACAGCCATGGTGTGTGTGTATAATGTCAAAGGCATTTTTGGTGGGAACTCCAAGGGCCCAGCTGGAGCTGGATGCAGAGTCCCGCTTGCACCTGATAGATTTTGACTTTGCAGTGGGGACTGATAATGCAGTGTAAGTGCTCGACAAGCAGGTCCAGGACAACTGCTCTTTCTAAAGCTCATTTGAGAACTGTACTTTAGAAGACTTTGCTGATGCCATATCTGTCTTCTTGGTAAGAGTCAAAAAACCACAGCTCTGAGAAAGTTATTCCGATTTTCTTCATTCTCCTTTTAAAATGAGAAAATAGAGTTGTATTACTTCTTGTTTTGTTTTTTGACGGTTAGATTCCTGCAGAGACATACATTTTCATGTAGACATATCTGTATCTTGCAGGAATATAAGAAAGGTTGCAAGTCAGAAAGAACAAATTGTTAGTCCCTCTGTCTCCGATTATGTGGGGCAGATGTGGTGTGAGTGCTTTGCCACTGTAGCGGAAGAATGGGGCCAGAGAGAGTATCCTGTGATGCAGATGTACTGGGCAACTGTGCAGCACCGATCTTGACTGTATTTTATTCTTGTCAGCATACTTCAGGCTCATTTTCAAGAAATTACAGTGCCTCTGATACTCAAATATAGTACTGAAAGGCAAAGAGGAAACAAAATCATCGTGTATATTCAGAATTCTGTTGCTGAGTTCCTCTTGGTGATCTAAAATTTAAGAATGGTAATAGGAATGTCAACCCCACAAGGGGAAGAAATTGAACATTTAGACACACGGGAATAAAAGTGAGAGCTGTGAGCACTTCCCTGAGTGCAGTCTCTTTGCAGGAACTCCTATCATTTGCAAGGTCTTTTTAATAAAAAAACTCCACAGTAATGCCTGACTATTTTCCATGGGGTTACAGCAGCTTCATATTTGCCATTAGCAGTGCATGTAGTTACTTGCTTCTGAGTCAGTCACTCACATCTGCTTTAAGAGAGCTGAATGATATGGTTACGGTTTATATTTTTTCTTTGGGAAAGGCTCCTTGCTGCAAAAAGGGAAGAAATGGCCCTTGTGCCCGTTGGTTGGTTAAAAGCAGGAATGGTCATTCAGCATATTTCAGCAGATGCAAATTGTACTGCACAAATGCACTGAAAGCTGTGTAGGCATTGTGCCAGAAACAGCATGACAGGATAACTGCCTGTCCCAAATTTTATTCAGCCAGGTGAGTGCTGAAGTAAGCAGGAATGGAAGTAATTTCCTCTGGTTGTTCTCCATGGATGGTGTCATCCAAACGTGTAAGTTTAGCGTAATTTGCCTTAGTATAGCATCAGAGTTGTTTGGGGTTTTTTAGTAGAAAAATACTGAAAGTACCTCTCCCAGGTCCTTCTGGAGTGCTTAGGCTGAAATGTGAATGAGAGATCGTAATGCCAGAAAATCAAGACATGAAGTTAGCAGGATTAGCCTGTTGAATTGCTGTTTTCAGTGCAAGTATGGTTATGTTAAGCCAAACCCAAAGGCTACAACCTTCTGGCATTCCAAAGCTTTCTGAATTTTGACTGGCTTTAAAAAGGACAGGTCAGGTACCTTACAGAAACAGTTTGCAAAATAACCAGAAGACAAAAAAACCCCCAAACAAACAAGCAAAAAACTCCCACAACCCAAACCTAAACCAAAAGCTAACACCAAAACAAAACCAGCAATCTGGTTGCATTAATTTTGATGGGGTTTTCTTTGACATGAAGGTTTTTGAAGTCATGAGGGAAGACCATCTCCTGAGTTCAATATTTATGTGATGAGATAGCAGGTTAGCCTCACTTGGCTTCACCCCACATCCTCAACAGCTCAAAAAAAGTAGTCAGGGTTACACTGTGAACTGTTTGTGGGTTCCTGTTGCTTTTAAATATGCCTTTGTGCCTTTCCCAGCGTATTTCATCCTTTCCAGCTACTGTAGAAGATTATGCTGCAGTGAGTGTATTGCCAAACACTTCAGCTACCTCAGGTCAAACTAATGGCAAGGTGTTTTCCTGCTATTACCAGTCTGCCTCTTTGATAAATACATGGCTGGCATTTGTTTGCAAGCCTAAGAGAAGGACTTAAGATATCCCCAAACAAACAAAAAGAAAATTAAAAATAAACAAATGTAAACCCCTGCAAATGTGATGCCGTGAGGTCAGAATGGAATGCACCAATATTAGTGCAGGAGAGGAAAGGCAAGGGCTGTGAGATACTGTTTCTTACTTTACTGAGATGTGAGGAAGGGTAGACGGGGGAAAAGGGATTCGGAATGTAACCTCCTTTTGGTAGATGATCATCGAGTTCTTGACAGAATTGCTCAGAGTGGTTAATATTATTTTGATTCTGCTTTTTCTGCTGTACTAGTTTTCCAGCCCAGGTAGACTTACCCGATTTGTACAGGCTGTAAATCTCGTGTACTTATTTAATACTGTTATTCTCCCTCTCTGCTCTTGTGAGAGCCCACCTGAAATACTGCATCCAGATCTGGGGTCCTCAGCACAGGAAAGAGGTGGACCTATTGGAGCAGGTCCAGAGGCGAGCAATGAAGACAGCTGTGAGATGGAGCACCTCTCCTATGAGGAAAGCCCAAGACAGCTGAGGCTGTTTGTCCTGGAGAAGAGAATGCTCCAGGGAGACCTTATAGTAGCTTTTCAGTACCCAATGGGGTTTACAAAAAATAGAGAGAGTAACTATTTTAAAGGAGTGGATTGATAGGACAAGGGGGAACTAAACTGTTCTAAACCAAACAGTGAGGAAGAAATTCTTTATTGTGGGGGTGGTGAGACACTGGCACAGACTGCTCAGAGAAACTGTGGTTTCCCCATCCCTGGCAGTGTTCAAAGCCAGGCTGGATGGGGCTTTGAGCAGCCTGGTCTAGTGGGAATTGTCCCTGTCTATTGCAGGGGGTTGGAACTAGATAACTCCCTTTCGATAAAAGTAATTTTCTGATTATTGGTGTAGAGCAGTTCACAACACATCAGGGATTGTCATGTTGATTTTTTTTTTTCGTTTGAGAAATGACATTTACAGTGCAAATGTGCTACTAACTCTTCAGTATGAGCTTGTAGTATACTTCAACTGCATGCTATGTATATTGTAGCAAGCATACTAATACATTGCAACTTTTTTTACTTAAAAGTCCTTGCTTCTGTAAAAAAACCCCTGAGGATTAAACCCTATGTTTCTTCTCTTCCACTTCCTTTTGCAAAAGCAGTTAGAGGGGCTCAGTGATGACCTTTTATTTTCACATTGCAAAACTCAGATTTTCACAATAACATTCGAATAATTTTGAGAGAAAAGCCCTTTTCCCCTGTGAGATATCCATTGCATCACCAACTGTTTATGGAAAGAATTCTGTAATAAAGGAGATAAAAATATTTTTTCAAGAAAGCATAGCATTTAGTGTTCTGGAAAACTACAATAAATAATCTTCCTGTGTCCCTCTCCCTGCTTTTATTTAAGTCCTATTTTAGCAACTGCTGTTCAGTTAATCAGGCCTCAGGACATTCTTACCACCTTTAAGAGAGAATTCTTACCTAAGAATTTGCTTTGCTTTACATTTAATCAAAAGTGATAGTCATTTTATAGGATTCTGCTTCATGGTAAATGTGAAGAAATCTGTAAGCTTAGTGATTTTTCTGTGTGTGCATCCGAAATTAGGATCCTCTAATTACACAGACTACTTCAGCAGCTATTTTAATGTTGTTCTGCGCTGTGCAATGTCATTATGATGTTCCTATTCAATTTTTAAAAAATATATAGTACCAAAATGCTGTTTACTTGTCACAGAGAACGGTTTGTCACTATAATGTTACTAAATGAAAGCCACTTTGCTAGTTGTTTGCAGTGTTTGCTAAATTTGCACATGAACAATTATTGTTAATGCTATGATCAGGCATCTACATTCACACCCTTTTTTTTCTTTCTTTTTTTTTTTTTTTTAAATCACCTGTTATTAGTGGACCTGTTGGACCTGAACACAACAAGTGAAGTTTTCAAACAGCACAAGCTGAGTCAAAATGATCAGCTGATTGGTGTCCAGGAGGTGATCAGCTGTCTCACTACCATCTACAGTGGACTTGAAGAGAAACATAAAGATATGGTGAATGTTCCTCTCTGTGTAGACATGTGTCTTAACTGGCTACTCAACGTGTATGACAGGTAAGGAAAATGGGTTTTGTCACATTGTGTCAAAATTATATACCCCAGGAATTATTAATTACAAAGCCTTACAAATTTCTTTCTTAAAAAGTTATCTTTTGACATTTTTGACTCAGTAATGAAAGTGCAGTTGCTTGCAATGAGATGTTTCCTATGCTGTCCTGCTCAGCACTGAATTAAGATTAAACTGCTTTTATGCTACTATCAAAGAAACATTGAAAGGATTTCAAGAATTATGTGAGTAGAGAGGTAGAACACTGCTTTAGCTGTGTTGCTATTACTAATGTTCCAAATTTCCTAGATTGATTACTCTTCATATCAAATTCCATTTCTGCCAGTTTGCTCATGTATTTTACACTTAGTTACTTGCACACATAATCCTGGCTGAGCTCCCAGTGTTGAGTCATCTGTCGAATTGTTCTGATCTCAGCACTAAAGCCTGTCTGATTCTCAAGGGTCAGCAGTGTCCTGGTTTTGGCTCCATTCCAGCATTTACGGCTCCTGCCATGGATCGGTTCTGAGGGCTGGTGTTACGTGGTCTACCTGCCCTTGTCCTGCCAGCAAGGCTGTATTTCCCAAAGGCATTAAGTTTGCATCAAGAATGTTCTGGGATGCTTACAGTTCTCCTATACTTCATGGGTATTTTACTTTGTTTTGGTCTTAGGGGAGAGGGAAGGAGGGAACAGAGTACATAGAACCATTTATCATTTATGTGTTGGCTACTTATTATGCTTTGGCGTTTAAACATTGCTGTTAAATATTGTGACATTTCTGGCAGTGGGGCTCCTCGTCATTACTGATGAAAAATTAGAGAGTCCATCAAATGTTGACTGAGACTTCTTGCAATTATTTTTATTTTGCAGAGTTCTATATTGGGAGTGAATAAACACATCACTTGCAAATAGAGAAGTAAATCAGGGGAATTGCTTGACTTAAATGTTATTGGCAATTTAGAATAAGAGACTTAATAATGTCAAAATTTTGTGCAGTTACTGATTGGGTTTTGTTTTCTTCCAGACTGAACACATATCTATTATAACATCTTCAGCTTTCCTTTGCTTCCTAACTTCAGTTAGAAATCAGTTGTTTAATCTGTTCATGTTTAAAATGCACTTAGTAAGCAGCAAACCTTTCTTTAAATACTGTTTCCTGTTCCTCCCATTTCCACTTGACTATTGTGATGAAAACTTAGGGTAGATAATTCTTCAAACTTGTTCAATACTTGAGTCTTTATTCAAACTTTGAAAAATGGATCACTGAGAGAAAATTATCTTTTACAATGTGTTTCATGGTTCCCCTTTCAAATTCACTCCAGGAAGAAAAAGAAATGCTAAAACACCAGGCACCAATTTTAAGCTGGTTTTTTTTTTTGTTTTGTTTTGTTTTCTAAACTGGCCTTTACGAAAGAACTAATTTGTGTCTTGGCATTTCCATTGTATGCATTGCAGTGGCGTTACACATATACAATATTTCAAGTTGTTAATCTACCTACAAAAGGCATGTTAGTCACATGCTGTTAACCTGAGATTTAAATAGAGAGGCACAGATTAATGGCAAATTGAGTGGTTCTCCAGACTTAACCTGCAGATGTCTTTGGCCCCTAAAAAGAAACAATTTATTTTTAGAAAATTTCTGTTGTGTTCTGATATTTTCTGACACATCAGGAATGATTCATTCTGAGCAGAGGAAAGAAACACTAGAATTACTCAGTTAGTTTTGCTACTTTAAGAACTGAAAGGTTGTTTCAAACAGCAACATCTGCCCTTATAAACATTTTCCAAACTTGAAGTTCTTTGTTTTGGCTAGTCCAGAGATTTTTTTTTTTTTAAATGAAATTAAAGATAAATATCTTGATACTTTCAATGAGAACTGTGAAAGAAATTTTTTGCTCTGTAAAATCATGTGGCTAAGGCCTTTGTTTAAAGTATCCAAAAGCAATGGCTGGTGGTTTTTCTTTTGAACTATATACTGTCAAATTTGCTGAAATCTCCAGACATAATTTGTATAAAAAGGAGTGATAGCTTTCAGTACTAATGGAATAGCTTAACACCCCTTGAAATGAGTTGTTTCTATATGTACTGATTCAGGGTGATGACTCATTTCAATCAGAATTATGCATAAAGAAACTTTTATGTGCACTGTTTTAATGTTTTGCAATGTTTATCTGGCTTCCCGTGTTTCAGCTTTTAAATTGTCTTGGTTTTGGTTTTGTTTTCTTAATGTTAGGATACTTTCGATAATGCCTTCTTTCAAATTGAATTTCTTTGGTACATTAGTCTGGGAAAGGTGACTGTGGTATCTATGCTGACATTTTCCCATATGATCAAAGCTGTCTTTCATGATCATTCTCTGTGGCCCAGTCTTCCCCTGAAGAATCACAACTTTGTTATTTGTTGCTGCACGCGTACACCTGGCATCTTCTAACACCAGGCTGAGTTAATATCCTAGGCCTTACCAGCATGTTCATTTCAGTAAAACCTGAACTTCTGAGGAATGAGGATGAGATATCTGCTCAGTCAGCCTTAACTTTATGCCCTGCTTTTGACAGTAGCTGATGGACGTTTTCTGCATGCGCTCCAGTTGCATCCTCTGTGTTTACGATTGCTGTTTGGATTCACAGAGCACTCAGTGGGAGCAGCTTAGCAGGCTGTGACAGCAGTAAGAAGCCTCTGGGAAGGCTGTGGCCCTCTGTCAGGCAGGAAGAATATCCTTTGTCTGACCTGTCCGTGGGTGGTCAGGGGGAGGTAACTGTGGTGACCTTCACTGATCTGACCAGGCTGCCTTGTGTTGCTGGGCTGTGGAGATCACTGATGGCCGCAGTCCTTGGTAGTCCTGAGCTGCAGTGTCAGTGCTGTCTAGGCTTGAGAGCTCTTTGACAAGAGAAGGCTGAGCTGCACTGGGCTCATTTTCATTCTCTAGTTTTCCTTTCTAGTACCTGATGGTTTTATGCTCTTGTGCCTCTTCCCTCAGGGACATAGGGTTCCTCTGGACTTCATATTGTAATCTCGTTTTCCAAGATTCCTTATTGTGTATTCCTGTTTGCAATCTCTTATATTTAATCTTGTTGCTTGTCTGACAGATTTTTTATCTGGCTAACTCCTGTCTGCGGCTGTGTCCATCACTGTTTGTCTCTTTGGCATTCACATACCTAGATAAAATGTTTATATATATGATGTCTGTCTGTGCCATCATATATTTGCATACCATTGTTGGTAAGCAGTAATTTTTTGCACTTATATTCAGCAATTTAGTATTATGTCCTAATTAGTACATTTATAATTTACAGGTTTCACAGGCCTCTGTTTTGACTACGGTATAGACTGTCAAAGAAGTTTTGGGTCCTAACTGTGTTAGGAAGTTACTTAGAGAAAGGAATAGATTCAAGCTTCCCTTCATCAGAATCAGAGCAAAAATATCTGAGCTGCTTGAAGTGGCCTTATCCATTGATTTTGTAATGACAAGCGTGCTCATATTGCTATAGTGAATCTGAATAGTGTGCTGACATTTGTGGCATACATGACCCATAAGCTTTTCTGAATTCAGGCATTAAAAAATTTCGTCAACCTTACCACTGTAAGGCCTTGATTCTTAGATGTTTGTAGACATAGGACAATTAGATGGTTGGGCTGCCATTTAGAGGCACCTTGCTACACAGGCCTGTGGCATAGTAGCCTAATAGTCTCCCAGCAGGTCGAGGGAGGTCATCCTGCACTTCTCCTCAGCATTGGTGAGACACATCTGGAGTGCTGTGTCCATTTCTGGGCTCCCCAGACAAAAGAAACGTGGACAAACGGGCATGACTCCAGTGAAGTGCCATGAAGATGATTAAGGACTTGGAGTAGCTGTTGTATCAGGAGAGGCTGAGAGAGATGGGACTTTTCAACCTGGAAAAGAGACGTTTCAAAGGGATCTTATCAATGTGCATAAATAGCTGATGGGAGCAGAAGAGAAGATGGAGCCAGGCTCTTCTCAGTGGTGTCCAGTGACAGGAAAAGAGGCAGCAGGAAATTTTGCTTAAACATATGAGAAAAAGATTTTTTTAATGTGAGAGTGATCGAACAGTGCCACAGGCTGCTCAGAGAAGCTGTTAAGTCTCCATCCTTGAAGATACTGAAGTGATGGGATATGATCCAGGAAAACCTGCTTTACCTGCCTGAGCATGGGCTTTGGTCTCTGGAGGCTCCTCCTGATCTCAGCGGTTTTGTGATTCACTAAGCTGGGAAAATTTAAACCATTGACTTGGAAATGTCAGGACTACAAACTCTATAGGTTTGGGGGGAGAGAGGGAGTGTGTGTGGCATTTGGTTTTGGTGTGTTGGGCTTTTTTACTGTATATATATATATATATCATTACAGTGCTAATATTTAGCTGTTTCCATGAAAAAGCCTAGGGATGAATGTGCTTTTTAGAAAAATGTAATATTGCAGGCTTTGTAATTATTTTTGTAATTTACTGAGAAAATGCTTTTAGTGTGAAGGAAGTTTTTCACAGACCCTACAGAAATCTCCTGAATTCAGGGGAGCTTGAAGCCTTGACATATGTGCCCTGACTCTTTTAGCTGCAAAGTCTCACCTTCTGTCTTCAATAAACAAATGATGTGGTCAGTCCTGAGTTAAATCAAACCCCAATGAATGTTCACTTTTTTTCCTGATTAATATAAATATAAAACAAACAACCCTACATAGGAAATAATAGGGGAATAACTTTATCATGGTGTAAAATGAGCCATTTAGATGGCAAGGTATGCCAGAATGATGTAGTGTCTGTGATTGAAAGAGGTAATTTGAAGCTAAGCTTGAATATATAAAAAGGTGGCACTTTTATAACATTCTCGAAAATTGGGTCCTGATTTTCCAACTAGACAGTAAAAGTAATAGATGTTTTTGATTAATTTGGCAATAATTTCTCTGTACCTCTGTTTCAGCTTATCAAATGAAGATACTGCTGTCTAGTCTTACTAGATCAGATGATGTTGTGAAGAAAAATGCATTAATATGTTTAAGTTGCTTAGCTAATTTATCAAGAACCCAGGAGCAAATTAATAATTTTTTATTCAGCACAACATTTGTGAAGTAAATGAGACGGCAGACCATATGCTGAATGGATAGGACAGAAAGAAATATGTAATAACCACTCCGGAAGTAATTAAAGTATATATCACTTCTGTGTGGCAGAAAGGACCAAAGTAAGGCTCGATATTAAATTTAGTGTTATCTTACCTGTTCATGAAAGACCCAGCTAACCTTATGTGTGTAATGTATACAGTTTAACTATGCTGATGATTTTTTTTTTGCCACATCTCATTTAAAGACAAATTGTATCATTTTTTTTCCATTTATGAAAGAAGAAAGAATTTTATGAATATGTTTCTGCATTGATCTTTTGAACTTTAAAATTGTCCTTTTTCATGTAAGCTGGGCTTATTGTTTTAGTATCTTTTTGAACAGCATTTGTCTTTCAGGCTTAAAATTACTTGCTTTGGTATCCACTTACCTATTCTCAAGTTGCTTTTTAGATTTGGACATACTTTTTTTCATGCTGGATAAGACGAGCCTAAAGTGATGTCTCTTGAAAAGAATGATGGCTCCACATCATTAAATAAGGGCATGTGATTGCCTGTTTATGTCCCAATATTGTGTGTATGTCAGAACATTATAAACATAAAAGCGAAAATTAAAGGGAAAAAAATTACTACTATATGAAAACTTGGTTTTATTTTAAAGTCCTTGTGTGTCACACTAGGTAATAGGCTTTCCTGCTGTGTGCTCATGTATTTTTTTTCTGTGTGTAGCACCTTAATAAATCACTTTGAGATCTTTACAGAGCTAAATTTCTGTTCTTTTGTAGTAATACAAGCTGTTTTGACACATAAACCACTTGGAATACAAGCTGAATTTTTGTGAGGGAAGAATTTTTAATGTGATTTGTAGTGTTAATTTTTTATTTTGAGATCAGAAATATATTTGAAATAGAACTCTCCAATGTCTTTGTATTTTTTAATAGACTTGAGTTGGAATGAAATAAAATGAAACTGTATTAAATTGTCTTGTCTTTATCATTTCAGTGGCCGAAGTGGAAAAATTCGAGTGCAGTCCCTGAAAATTGGCTTGATGTCTCTTTCTAAGGGCCTTCTGGAAGAGAAGTACAGATGTAAGGACAAATTTCTTTTATGAAATAGTCTATATAATTGAGTCATGTACAATGACAAGGTGCCTAGCAAAATTTGTAGTAAAACATTTCTCATGCCTGTAGCAAGGCAGTTTTCTTTAGAATAAGTAAAATAGAATTATTTTCATTATCACCAGTGACAATGGCTAAAGTTGGCTTTATATCTTGACTGGAAAGTTTTGCTGTCAATTCTAAGTCATCAGAAGTCACAGTACTGCAGTCCCCAAAATAAAAGGTGAATATAACTGTGTGAAAGCTAGAGAAGTATTATATTTAATTCTGTTCTCTCTCATATGTGTGTATGTTTTGTTTAGGGAAAAATCAAGCAAGTTAGTGCTGATTGCATCAGCTTGATATGGCTGATAAAGCAAGGAAACACATCAAAATCCTGCAATTGTATTTAGAGGTCTATAAAAAAGACTGTCTGAACTATGAAAATGGTTTTCCAGTATGTGTGCTTTCTGCCAGAATTGCACAATGAAAGTTTAAATTATGTTGATTTTGTAATCTCACAAGCTTGAGATATACTGAGTAATATAAAAATATTTCGCAGAAGAGAATTGAGTAACTTTGTGGCAAAACCTCCTGACAAATACAGAAAATGATGAGGCACTATATTAGAGCATCCTAGATGAGGGACATTTACGTGTTATGCACATCATCTGAAATTTGCTTCCACTTTTCAAGAAGTTCCTTGACTCATTTTAGAAACACGTGAAAAAAAAATAGAGACTTAATTTGCTCCACGTGCTTTTGGAACTCTGCTTTCCTTAAGAGCATTTGAAGGCAATCTTGTAATCTTAACATTGAACAGAAGTGTTTTATGCATTGGGACCTGTTTTCACATCTGAATGACATACTGAGGCTTTGGGGGTTTTAGTTTCCTTCTGTCATTTGACATATATTTGAATTCTTCCATAACTACAGAAGAGCTTGACAGACATACCTTTGTTCAGTGATGACAATTTAGAGTGTAATGTGCTGTTTTGTGTGAAATAAAAAGCTTTCATGAAATATAGGAATAAAGCTATGGATGATAAACAGATAACCCTGGGCAAAGACGGTTGAAAAAAACTCCAAAACCTGAAAATATTCACGTTAAATTGAGTAATTCACATACTAATACATTAGTATACAGCTGCAAAATCCAGGTATTAGAGCAGAATAAGGAAATTACTAGGTCAGCTTCATGTTTATGCTGTTGCTTTGTGTTTAGTAGTAAAATTAAAATAGCAGCTGATAGTGGCTACAGATTTCGTATCATTTATGTCAACAGGATGAATTTCTATTCTGAAGGATGCTGTCAGAAGTCCTAAAAAAATTAGTACAGAAGACTTTTGTACCAAGTGATAGTAACTTCAACCTGAAAGACATCTGAAATTTAAGCAGTTGCTCTTGTTCTTGAAACAGAGAATTGTCAGATAATGCATCCATTTTGTTGCTGTAACTCCTGTTCGGATCAGTGTACCAGGCTTTGATATCTTGTTAGCTTTGTTGTCCTTATGAACCTTAAAATTGTCACAAAAAAACCTCTTAAATCTGAAAGAAATTTTGCCAAAGAAGAAAGGAGGTGTGTTTTAGGTACTGTTCTTGGCTTGCAGTGGCTTTGCAATCAGCATTTTGGGTCCTCCAGCACAAGCTGTCACAGACTCATCTTTGGTAGGAGCTCTTTCGCTTGTTTTGATTTTGTCATACCCTACTAATCAGCTCTTGTTGAGAGAAATTTTGTGATATTTACTGCATTTTCAGTCCTCAAGTGAAAATTGTAATGGAAATCATAAGTAATTTCAAGAAAAGTCACTTGGAAGAAAAAGCAGTACCCCCAAACAAGGGTGCCTAATACTAGTTACCTGCCTTCTGATTTTTCCCTTTTTCAGACCACCTCCTGGCATTTGCTTCTCCTTTTGGCTGTGTTTCTTCTAAGCATTTCTGAGGCTTTGGCAATCGCAGGCTCCTCTGAGAGTGACAGTCATCAGATGGTTGTGGTTGGAGCCCTTAGCAGAGCACAGATTGTGCCTTACATGCTATAGCCTTGGAGAGGCACACTCTCCAAGTTGGTAGTAAAATAAGCAAGTTTCTTGTTTTAAAAACTTTTCGATGAACCCTTCATTCTTTTGTAAAACTCTTGACCAGAATGTTCTCTGCTCAAGTCTTCAGCCTTCCTAGAGACTGTTTTTTCATTTCCCATATAGGTAGGATCTTTTCACTTGACACAATTTTAAAAAGTGTTTTGACAGAAAAAATTCTGTGATTTTTTTTTTTTTTAATTAGGCTTCTTTTAAACTTCTAGACTTCAGGGTTGACATGGATCTTTAATTAAAAACCCCAGTTGCTTTAGAGGAAAGATTGAAGCCTCAGTTAAAGAAGGCCTATTCTTGAAAATATTTAAGACATGCCTGATTTCAAGCACACGCCTGGGTGCTCCTGAGAATAAAAATGGACCTGCAAAGGTAATTGAGGAATTGTGAGCTGTTTACATCTATGCTTTAGGGCGAGGAGACTCAGGCATCTATTCTGTTGGTGAGGCCAATGTCCTGGTCTGGCTAGAACCATGTTATGCTCTGCTTCCTCTTCTGACCAGGAGAGTCACTTGTGAGATGCACAAGAATGCATTTGTATGCACTTCACTCTTACCTGCACTCATTTCTAATATCCAAAGCCCAAACTGGCAGCAGAAACAGAAAAAAACCCATGTGGAGTTTTTTACAATGTGTAAATATAGGGTGATGTCATTTAATGCATAAAATCTATATGGGTTGAAATGAAAAAGAAGGCCTACTTGATAAATCTCATCTTCAAAGCAGTTCCATTTTCAAGTGATGTACAACGTATTTGGAATGTGGTGGGTTCTTTTTTTACTGTTATGTTTGTGTTGTAAATTTTCAAACCACTTGGAACTAACGCTGTGGTAGTTAAAAAACGGAAGAAATTAGAATTGCATTCTATTTGTGACAATACAACACAAAATGTAGGCTGTGGACATCTTTCTACTGTCTTACTATTTTGATAGGAATTTAATAAACCTTTATTTTTGAGTATCCCTTTCTATATCAACTGTTAAGTTGTTTTTTCAGGTTGTCTAGCTAAGTTGCAGTTTGAGTCCCACTGGCTGTCATCATCAAAATACTAGCGTGAGGCTGAATTTATTTAAGATTAATTGATTTCTCGTTGCCTGGTTTCTGTTTTTTTCATATGCCGCAGATCTGAATAATCTTTTCTCTGCTTCCTCAAGCATTCTTTTTGTCATTTGGTAGAATCCCTTATACCCATATGTTGAAACTCCTTTACTATGCATGTATGTGTTAACAAACTCCCTTTAAAAGAGTTTGTGGCTGGTGATATATGGAGTCCCCTTTCCCTCTGGGGCGAGTATGATCCCTGGCAGGGTGATCCCTGTCAGAGCTAAAACAGGCTCTCCTCCATCTGCCGCTTGAGAGTTGCTCTTGCCATGCTTCCTTTGCCAGGGAACAGCTCATGGGTTATTTGAAGTAGGCCAGGTAGCAAGAGCATTCACACTTTCCATGCCTTCAGTTTAGGAGCTTCTCCTCCTGTGTGCCACATTGAAGGCATTGAGGGGCTTGGGAAAAGAGATACCATCCATGAACTCCCTTGCAGCTGGACAGCCATTAGGGCACAGCTGCCAGTGTTAAGAAACAAACTGGAGGAGTTTGAGCTCTTCAAAGGTATTTGCTTGTTTCCTCCTAGCTAATCACTGCGCCTATTCCCTCTCTTGTCACATCGTTTTCCTCTACTTAACAGCTCCACAATCAACTGCAGTTTTAGGGCTTAGGAAATTACTTCATCTGTCTCCCAGCTCCAGCAGTTAATGAATTGTTCTTCTTTTATGGCCTGTTTCCACTGCAGACTGATGCAAACAGAAAGATTAAAACAAGGTTTTCTTTTTTCCTTCTTTTTCCCTTTCCATACTATCCGTTTTTTAAAACTGACTCTTAGAAAATGAAAAACTATCCCATTCTGAGCTGAAGAAGGTATCTAGCATCTGGGATTGCCAAGAGGAGCCTTCAGCTGTGCAGTATTAATTCTGTCACTGCTATTGTCTGCGGTTTTTTTTTTTCTCAACACTGAGTGGACAAGATGCTGTAGCTGCTGTTTGACTAGGCAAGAAAGCAGTGAGAAAAATACAATAAAATCTAAAAATTAGTTCAGTCATCTGGATTTTTATTTTGTGAAGTTCCTTTCTTCTGCTTCCACCTCCTTTGAGAAGAAAAAAAAAAAGTGTGCCCCGACTGTCTGAAGCATTGCTGACAAAGCTTGACAGCTGCTCCAAATGAAGGGCAAAACAAGAAGAGTTACTTTTCTCAAATGAAAAATGAAAAGTTTTCCTTTTCTCAGTCAGAAGTGCAGTCAGACTGAATTTTCAGATTTCTTTTATTTCTAATTTATTAGTGTTGTTGTGATGGGAAACATGAAAAAGTAGGGGCATAATATAAATGGATTCTTTTTCTTTTAAGATTACTTGGAGCTTTAATCCAAGCTGGCCACTGAGTACAAAAGGAGAATGTAAAAACCAGCTGGAATAAACATAAGAATTCAATTCCATTTCTTCTGTAATTTGTACCAATCACAGAATTTAAAAATATTTCTTAGATAAACTCAGCATTTAAGATGTTTTCGGGACAGATTAATCTTGCGACTAAATGTTACTGTACACAGCTACAGAGTTCATAAATCAAGATTATTGGCAGAAACATTAAAATTTTTAGCTGAACATTTTAACAATTAAAATTGTCCAATCTAAGTAATGTACCAAGAAAGCACTTGAGAAATAATATCTGTACTTCTGACAGGCCTATTAACTCAGTGCTTTACTGTGACTGCAGGTACAAGCAGTATCTTCCTTCCCAGTGCCTGCATCTGGAACAATTTTCTCAATCCCCTTTGAGCATCAGTTTTTTCTGTCATTACAGTCATCTTGGTTCATCCATTTATACTGCAGGGCTTGACACCTACCTTAGGAAAATGGAATCAGTAAAGGAAAAGTACATGGAAGCAGACATGGTTATCCAGGAAGAAAATGTGATTATTGTTAAGCTCAAGTTGTCTTTCTGGCTTCTACTCTTGCTTTAAGCTATTTCACATGGCCAGCTGTGACTTGTGGTAACTTCTAGTCTCAGTTCAGAGTAATTGTGCTTCTGTCCCCAACCAACTGAAGCATCACATAGATTGTAGCATAAGATGTGGATTTCTGAAATATTATTTCATTCTGTTTCCCCTTGGAGTACTGAAAAGCCACAATAAGGTCTCGCTGGAGTCTTGTCTTCAGGCTGAACGACCCCAGCTCACTCAGCCTTTTTGCAGAGGGATGGAACATCTCTCCTATGATGAGTTTTGTGGCCTTCCTCTGGATCTGCTCTAATAGCTCCGTGTCTTTCCAGTGCTGAGGACCCCAGAGCTGGACTCAGTACTCCAGGTGGGGTCTCACGAGAGGAGAGCATGCAGAATCGCCTCCCTCAATCTGCTGGCCATGCTGCTTCTGATGCAGCCCAGGATACATATGGTTGACTTTCTGGCCTTCAAGTGCACCTTGTGCAAGTGCACATGCACAGCTTTTCATCTACCAGCACCCCCAAATCCTTCTCCACAGGGCTGCTCTCAGTCCTTTCATCCCCCAGCCTGAACTGGTACTGGGGGTTGCCCTGACCCAGTGCAGCACCTTGAACTTGGCCTTGTTCAACCCCATGAGGTTCTCTTGGGCCCACTTCTCAAGCTTGTCTGGGTGTGGATGGCATCCTGTCCTCCAGGTGCATCAGCCACACCACTTGGCTCAGTGTCACTTGCAGACTTGCTGAGGATGCACTTGATCCCTTTGTCTGTGTCATTAATGAAGATATTAAATATCACTGGTCCCAACAGGGGACTTGTCACTGATGTCCATCTGGACTCTGAGCTGTTGACCACTGCCCTCTGGTTGTGACCATCCAACCGATTCCTTATCCATCCAACAGTCCACCCATAGAATCCATGTCTCTTTAATTTACGGAGAAAAATGTTGTGGGGGACTGTGTCAACAGTCTGACAGAAGTCCGGAGAGATGACATCTATAGCCATTCCCTTGTCCACTAAAGTAGTGACTATCATAGAAGGTCTTTGACAGTCAGGACTTTTTGCTGGTGAAGCTGTGCTGCCTCAAATCACCCCTCTGTCCACCATGCGCCACAAGAAGCCATATAGTTTCATTCATTTGGCCTTATTTTTCTCATTTCTGTTGTTACGATGCAAGATTAGATTAAGGTAAACTCTTGTAAGTGGGACAGAGGCCCTTTGTAGCCATGACGATAATACAAAAATTCAAAGCTTGAGCTGCAGCATTACTGAGTGAAAAGAGGTGTACATGGAAATGGAATGAGATGGTGCCTTTTGTTGGTGTTGCAGATCTCTTCAAGGAGGTGGCAGGCCCTACAGAAATGTGTGACCAGAGGCAGCTGGGCCTTCTGCTTCATGATGCTATCCAGATCCCGCGACAGCTGGGGGAAGTGGCAGCCTTCGGTGGCAGCAACATTGAACCCAGTGTGCGCAGCTGCTTCCAACAGGTGAGACAAAGACCTTTGCATGAAGAACAAAACAAAACCCTCTCTGAAGTCTAAAGATTCACTTATACATGATGATGTAGAAGAAGAGAGGAATATAAAAACATCCACTGAGTTTTGAACAGAAATTAATATACTCCTGCAGCTGTGTATGGGAAATTCATGGGAAAATGCAGCTGTAAAAGATGGTTTATGGTTTAGGAGAGGATCAAACAAATTATTTTTAGCCAAAAGAATATATAAATCTTCAGGGTTATGACAGTGTTTGCTGCTCTAAAAGCTGTTGAAAAATTTTGTAGCAGCCAATTATCCTGGTTTGCATTGTTCAAAGCAACCTGATTCTGTGAGAACAACACGCTTTTCCCTGCTGGAACAAGACATGATCTCAACAGAACAAGAAAATTATGTTGGTAGTAATTTTTGACCGTGTGCACCACGAAATTATTTAGCATTACGTTACTGACAAAAGACCTTGCAGTTGCATGAAACTTCAAGCACAATCATTTTTATATTGTGAGCCTTTATGTGGCAGATCAGAACACGGAGTAAAGCTCTTGCAGCCTGCTGTGCAGCTCCACACCACATGCAGGAGGTTAATGAGGCTACAAGGAGTGTCTGTCTGTTTAAAGAAGATGAGAATTAAAAGCAGGATGTTGTAATGAAACACAACTAACTCTGACTTTTTCAAGAATGCCTAAGGCTCCAACTGTTAGCTAGTGATAGCTATACTGCTTCAGTGCAATTTTTCTGGAAAGCATCTGATTTGAGCACTGTCAGAAATTGTATATGGATTAAAAATACCCTATATCTTATATGAAATTACTGACTTGAGTATTTCTGATTTTATTGAACAGTCAAGATTTTAGTGAACTTTCAAAGGATTTTGCTTTTGCCATCCTTCCGTAGAGATTTTCCATTTTTGTCCATTTGAAAAATGCAGTTGTGCTAACTTTTTTCCGGAGCTATTAGATTAATTTCTGGACCCAGGTGATTAGAATTAGAAAAGTGTTTGTCCAGGTCATGAATAATTTGGTAGATACTTATGGAAATTGATTTGACCAATTAACCATGTCAAGCTTTCCCTGACGTTTTAACATTGCTGCTCCAGACAATAAGGGATGGTGCTTGACATACCTATCATTGGCCTTGGGTGGTTTGAGTTGTATTGAAATAAATTATTCATTTGTTAGTTGCAGACTTTCTGTGTGACAGAGGAATAATCTTTGTGTCCCTCAAGAATCTGCCCCATCTCCCATGCTATTCAATTATGGGTGAGGGGTACTAGCAACGTAGTGTTTAAATACTTGATATGTTATTACAATTATACTGATAATAAGGTTGTATCCCTTGTATCACATGAATAGTTCAAGTTCAAGATTGTTAGGAGAGCACAGAGGAAATGTGCAGCGCCATGACAGTTATCTCGCCCAGAGAAAATGAGTATTTTGTTGTTGAGGAAGGAACACTCTTTTGTTTTTTTCCTTCTCCCTCTACTGGCAAAAATGAGCTTGGACTATGAATATGTTAGGTAGCCTAGCATTGCTTTCCATCATGTGTTGCCATTTATGAATTACTTTCATTTTAAGTTTTTTTTATTGCTTCCATTGAGCTCAGAAATATGACTTCTGTTCTTATTCCTGACAAAGTTGATGACTGCAATACCTTTACAGCTAGGCTACTCTGGTGGTTACAGCTTAAAGAAAATATGGAAGTATGAATGTTTGCTTCTTAAAACAATCGTGTTAACATGTTAGCTCTGCTGTATTCTTGCAGAGATTTCTATAAATGGCAGATTCCCTTCTTGTCTTTATTTGCCTGTTTGTTTGGGGTGTGTGTGTGTGTGTTATGTTTAATCTTTAATGTGTAGAAAGAACATTGTGGGCTTAGAACACAGTAAAAAAATGGCAAGTCTTGGGTCAGTCTGTACACACATGCTGGAAACACTATTGGCTTTTTGCACTTTGTCATCAATCTTAATTCAGAAGAAACCGTGTCTTCAGTTTGTCTGAACTGCAGAATGTGCTTCCCTTTCATAATCATACTTATTTTTCAAGTCCTTTCAGTTGAAAGATGGCTTTACTATGCACTCTGTTACTTTACGTCCTCCATCTTTGTTACCATCTGTCCACAGCTGTTTAGTCTTCTGAAGTCTTACTGACTAACTTGTTTTCTTTATTTTCATTTCAATTGAAGTTATTTCTTGTATCCTGTAAATGGTTTTGGATTAATCTGTCATGGAAAGAATTCATGCAGGTTGTTTGTTGGGGTTTTTTTCCCCTAGGATTCTAAGGAAAATCTACTTGTGTCAACTGTTTTGTTATTTTGTTGGGGTTTTTTAATTTGGATGTGGGTTTTTTCTCTCCACAGAACCACAATAAGCCAGAAATAACTGTAAAGCAATTTATAGATTGGATGCACTTAGAACCACAGTCTATGGTGTGGTTACCAGTTCTACACCGTGTGGCAGCTGCAGAAACGGCAAAACATCAGGCCAAGTGCAACATCTGTAAAGAGTGTCCAATTGTTGGATTTAGGTAAGAGAAGAATGTTTCTCTGAAATATCCACACTTTTAAGTCTTCCAACATGTGAAGTTCTTTCTTTGTTTTTCCGCTGTATTCCTTCTTTAGGATGGGATCTGTCACCTGTGGTGAGGCCACGGTGTGGCCTGATCCAGTGCAGTTCTGGCCCATGCAGTGCCACTGTTAGACACCCAGTGGTGCTGTGGCTGACACAGGTATAGGGTGGGCTGTCACCAGATGTTTTTGGATTGCTGGATTCAAGAGATAGCAAATGGAGTGTAAATGCACCCCATGAGTTCTGTAAGCACAAGATCAAAAGGAGGTGATCAGTAAGAAATATGCGGACTGTCTGCTCTCATGGATAAGGCTTGGGAAACTAACTTATGCCAGGCAATATAAAACACCCTTCAACCTCAGTCTTTCCTTGCATAAAACAAGCACTGATATGTTGCTGTGACAAGACTTGTAAAGTCCCTGTCTGGAGGGTTGAACATAATATATTTTTTGTCTTTTCAATGAAAGGTGTGAATTCTAAAAGAAAAAAAGTTCATGGGGAATATTCTCCATGTTATTCTCCTAAACTCTTGTTGATACATTTAGTAAGTACTGTTATGGTTAACATGCATTTGTGAATTGATTGCTTCAGTGTATTGCTGCAAACCACCCCTCTAAAATCTGCAGTAGAGGCTAGAGCTACTAGAGTTAAGGGTAAGTGGCTTTTTCCCTTACTGTGCTCATGGAGTCTAATGTATTATTTAGGGAAAAAATAAAGCAGTCTATCATGTAAGTGCTTCTAAGATTTTTCTCTAGGAGTCTAGGCAGATGAATAATTTTTTTTCATCATGCTTTCTATTCTCTGTCTTTCTATTATTTTAAAGGATAATATGAACCCTGAGGTCAAAATCATCTTGCCTAGTTTTAGGAATGCTGGCTTTGGTCTGTCTTAAAAGATTGAGCTAGCAACCTTCCTTATTTTGTTATAAATATGTCTGTGTGACCCTTTGCAAAAGTAATAAGTCTTATCAATCTTTGTTGTCTGTCTTAAGAGGAGATGAAATTCCTCTAAATGTTCTTGTCTTTATTATTGTTTGAAGGAGCATAGGTGACAGAGCTCTAGCTCAGATAGGTTTTAGTTGTCTAAGTTGTACTATGTGTAGAAGCAGGGCAGAGAGGCAGAAAAGAGAAATGAAGACAAATACCCATTTAGAATGGGTGATTCCAAATAATTTCTACAATGAAGTTAGGGATCTGCAACAACAAAAGCATCTAGCATCGTAGCAGAAGGTAAATGTGGCGATATAATGCGCAGGCTCTGAGTAAAGATTATAAACAGTTGGATCAGCATTCTTTAAAGGGAACCTTTACATTTATAGACACACATTCTCTTGCAAAACAAAACATAAAACTCAACAGGGGAAAAACGTGGATGGATACTGAAAACTGCTTTCAGGAAGAAATTTAATTTAAACTATTCAATAGCTATTCAATTCAGTTCAGTTAGCTCAGTTTCATACAAATGATATAACCTCATCCAGTCAGAACAGCCATAGCATAGAAACAGTGGGTGGAATCTGGAATTGAATTGTTGCTTTAGTCTGCTTTATTCTGAATAAATAAATAAACCATGCTCCCGGTGACTGCATTTAGTACAAGGGATACTGTATGCACTTGTTACCATATTCATACATGCACTCTCTTAAAAAAACCCCAAAAGTAAACAAATTGTTGTATTCTTTTAACTGAATTTTAAATTGCTCTTATAATTCATGAATTCTTAAGAATTTAATTTTCTGAAATGTGTTTAGAATTTCTGAGCATCAGAGTGATTTACAAACATTTAATCTAACTGTTCAGTGTAAAAACATATAAAAGTAAACCAGTCTGGTTTATAAAAATTTTTTTGAAATATCATCTGGATACTAAATAAAGGAAAGGAAAAACTAAAGCAATATAGTTTTAAGTCAGTAAAAAGTTTAAAATTATAAATTCTTCCCAGTCCATCTATGAAGCTGATGCCTGTAAGATTTTCTGCGTCAAAGCAACTTGAGGAGCAGGTGCTTGACAATGGGTCTCCAAATGGATACGGAGACAGAAACTTTTACTCAGTGAAGTTTGTAGTGTAGGAAGGTTCTGTGGGCTGTGGGCTGAGGGCTGCAGATTTCCTGTGTCCTCTGAGGCTGCTGCAGTGTCCCTGCAGCTGTGATGAGTGCTGGCCATGCCACGTCCTGGCTGCACACACCTGCACACTTCCAGGCTCTCTCTGAGCTAATCCCAACAAACTCACTGTGTCCTTGTGTTGCTGCTGCTGAAAAGCAGGCAACACAATTTCAGAGAGTCATTTGCTTTGTGAGACTTAATTAGAAGTAAACTTAGGAATCTCTAATCACTTTGTCTAATGTTCCCACAGGTACCGGAGCTTAAAACATTTCAACTATGATGTCTGCCAGAGCTGTTTCTTTTCCGGCCGCACAGCAAAGGGGCATAAACTGCATTATCCGATGGTGGAGTATTGTATACCTGTGAGTACCAATCTACTGACTGTTTCCAATGGATAATAGCCATTATTAGGTTACTCTGAAGAATATTTTTAAAGTAGATTTGTTGTCTTTTTGGCCAGTTTCAATGTTTATTATATTTTTCACTGTTTACTGCTCTTTGTGCCTCCACTTTTCAGAGTTCATTTTCTTGGTGCTCTTTTATACTGGTTTCGTGATATAAGCCCAGTTTTTTCCATACTGATTTTTTACTTTCCACCTTGGCCAACATAACCGTAAAAATTTGAACATCTATTTTTGAGATATATTTTTCTTTTGAAAAATGTTGAGATATATTTTCCTTGCATTCGCTTTTTTTTTTTCCTGCTAATAAACCTCATCTTTAGAGGAACAGAAATGTTCTTTTCTACTGCCTGTAATATACAGAAATTAAGGTGTAGGGGGTGTTGAAATAGATAATGCTGCTGATCCACAGGATAAGATGTCCTTCCTGTTGAGTTAGTCAAATACAGATTACATCTGGTATGGGGTATGGTACTTCCCCTAGAACAGGATGGTATATTTCTGATGAATTCCATGTTTTGTCTGAAGCAGCAGATTTGATATCTAAGAGGCATTTTCAGTTCTTGTCAAACAAGTTCACATTATGTAACTGTGAGCCATCTCATTTACAAGTGAAGGCTGAAAAACTGAAAAAAATCTTCTGGAAATGTCTGTAATTTTCTCTGTGCTTGGGAATAGGGTTGTCTTGTATTATGACAACGATTTCTGTTACTGCTGCAGAAAGAATATAGTTTTAAAGCAATATTAGTTGTAAAATAAGGTAACATAAGGCAAAAGTCCCTTCTTTCCATGAAATACAGGAGGAATGAGGTGAATCCACTATGGGATAATAAGGGGAGTAAAAGGACATTCGATTAGAGTGAATGAAGGAAGGCAAGTGTATAAGGGGGAAAAGGAAGGAACTTGGGGCAGTTTTAAGTAGAGCAGAATGAAAGAAACAGCATATAATTTAGCTGATGCATAAAATTAGGGGTCCAGCACTGACCCCTGTTAATTTGGAAGCTGAATATGAGAGCTGGAATTTTACTTGGGTTCTGCTGTAAGTACACTCTGATACTTCCATTTCTGTAAAAAGAAATGACCCATTATATGAACAGAGCTACATGCCTGTTAGACTTCCATAATCTACCCACATGCAATCTATTTTAACTAGTCTTATCCGGTCTAGGTCTGGAATAAAGAATTGATTTCACAGAAAGAATCCTAAATTATTTGTTCTTACTGTTTGCAATAATGCAGTATGGTTGGTATACTAATTTGTTGCTAAACCTCTCTACATATTGAACTCATTAAGTGCAATATGGTAGTCAAGAATTGCAAAATTTTTTGCAGTTAGTAGAATAGCTTATATGTTTAAATCAAATAATGCTTGAAAAATAGCATAGACCTAGATCTGCGAAATAAAATAAAGTACCAAAGGCCACTAAATTGTTCCTTAGAATCCATTATATTACAGTACAAATAGCCTGAACAGGAAGGGTACATCTACTATATCTTTTCACCTAAATTCAAAGGCTGTTCATGTTAAAATGTTGCTTTTTTGGCCAGTGTTGAAAAGCAGAGTACAAATGCACGTACTTATCAAACTGCATTAATAAAATCTAGCTCCACTTTCTTACCGCTAATGCATATTAATACATTATTAAATAGAATACTAGCAATAAATACGTAAAAAAATGCTTCCATTAATTAAGCTGACATTTAGAACTGGAGCTTAGTCACAGATGGAGGGAAGACCATTTATCTGTCTTTAGGTGAGCAGTTCAGTGTAGGGTATGAAGGGATTTCTCAGAAGCAGAGTAGCTTCCTATTAAATTTAATATAATTTGGAAAATGGCTTAAGGAATATGCTCTCAATTTTAATGAGTTTTGTGATATTTACATTAGGTAAGAATTACTTCATAATTTCAGCATAGCACTGTTTACTCCACAGAGCTCTATGTAGTTACTGAATTCTAATCTGTAATGCCATTTAGCATTTGTCCTAGCTTGCAATTTAGTTTTCTTGATGCTGAAAATGCAAAAAAAAAAATTAAAAAAAAAATCATTGCAATGACTTCAGTTATGTCTTTTCTTTCATCCAGGATTTAGAAATGGGCGTGAGAAGCATCTGAAAACATAATTCTCTCTTAAATAGTAGAAATGCAAAGTTATTCTAGTTAGTTTTTTAGTTTTTCACCTTTATGTATCTTTCTCTGAAAAGATGGATAAATAGAATTTTAATGTAAAATTTTAAAATATATGTGAAAAAATACTCTTCGATTTTCTTAGCATCTAATTTGGGAGCAGGCTTACATAACTACCTCCATGGTTTATTTTTAGGTTTTTTTGAATGGAAGTCCCCTCAATAGTGGCACTTTTGTTATATTACTGTGGCCTACTGTGTCAACAGATCCTTTGAATTTCAAATGGAAATATTTACTACATCAGTTTTCTTTCTCTGAACTGTTTTCACTTTGCAAATCCCGTATTCCACAGCAAGGAATATAAAAATAAGCTTTTCTGGAGTAATGCACAAATATCAAATCACAGTTCTAAAAATTTTCTCATTGCAAGTAGTCTTATTTTCTTACCCTAATGAAAATATAATCCATTTTTGTAGTTGCATGCTACTCACCTGGCACAGCTCCTTATTTTAGGGAAGTAATTTTTGGTAGCCCTTCTATATAAAACAATGCTAGCTAAGGTTAGTCCCTTCATCTTCCAGGTGACCAGAATTTTATTTCCCTACAGGAACTCAGAACATGATAGTCAAGACATCAGAAATTGTTTGATTGATAGTATATCCTAGAGTGTTTTTTTTTCCCAGGCACAATAGATTTTATCTGAAATAGTGCCTGTTAAGACTTCTCCTCTAGGTAAGCCATCTGAACATTTGATTCCTAGTGACATTCAGAGAAGACAGATACATTCCTGAACATTAAGCAGCCTCAGTGTTTTATAAGCAACAAACTGACACAACTAAGTCAGTGGTTTCATTGTGACATGCTTAGCAGTGCACCAGGCATGATGCTTCACTGTTGACAAGATGGGATTGTTCTGTGGGGAAGATGAAAGAAAGCAGCAAGAAGGGTTGAATCTGGCTATTTCACACACAGAACTTCGCTTCCAGCTGTGGAATTCAGAGATTACCATTTGCCTTGAGCAGAATAGCTAATTTGTTAGTTACTCTTGAAATTACAACTTGATTTCATTGGACTAAACTGAAAACCACAAAACGTATACTTGGTCTCTCCTTTTGGTGAGAAATTGCTAAGAAATACCCCTATTAGAAAGTGGGCACAGTACGGTAATCCTCACAGTGTTACACAGTGCAAACATCACTGATGTGACAGTGAGAGCTTGAATACAGTTATTATACTTCTAATGACCTAATTTTTGGGGGTTTTTTTCTCATGCCTCTATCAAGGGGTTTGAGATGTTTTTTAAAAATGTGAGTTTTTTAGGAGTGTCTTCATGAGGGGAAAGTCCTGCTTGTCAAACCTGATTTTCTTCTACAACAGGATAATCCACCTAGTTGATCTAGGAAAGCCAGGAGATGTAATGTTTCTGGACTTCAGCAAAACTTTCAACACTCTCTCTCACAGTATCCTTCTGGACAGAATGTCCAGCACACAGCTGGATAAAGACATCAGAGATGGGTGAGCAACTGGCTCACAGGTTGGGTGCAAAGGGTTACAGTGAATGGGGTGGCATCAGACTGGCCATCTGTCACTAGTGGGGTTCCACAGGGCTCCATCCGCAGTCCTATGCTTTTCAACAACTTCATAAATGACTTGAACACAGGACCGGAAGGGATACTGAGCAAATTCACAGGTGATACAAAACTGGGAGGAGCTTCTGACTCCACCCGAAGTCAGGGAGGCCCTAGAGGGAGACCTCAGCGAATTACATAAAAGGACAATCACCAACCACATGAATTTTAACAAGGGCAAGTGCCTGATTATGCACCTGAGATAGAGCAACCCTGGTTGTGTGTACAGACTGGGGAATGAGAGGCTGGAGAACAGCACTGTGGAAAAGGACCTGGGGGTTCTGGTTGATGGCAAGTTGAACATGAGTCAGCAGTGCCCTGGCAGCCAGGAGGGACATCCCTGACCAGGGGGGCATCAGCATCACCAGCCAGGCAAGGGAGGGGACTGTCCTGCTCTGCTCTGTGGCAGCCTCAGCTTGAGTCGTGGGGGCAGTTTTGGGTGCCAGGATGTAAGAAAGACATTAAGCTATTGGGGAGCATCCAAAGGAGGTCCACAAGGATGGTGAGGGGTTGGAGGTGAAGCTGTATGAGGAGTCACTGATGTCACTTGGTCTGTTCAGCCTGGGGAAAAGGTGGCTGAGGGGAGACCTCATTGTGATCTTCAGTTTCTTCATGGGGGAGGTGGACAGCAGAGTACAGATTTCTTCACTCTTCTGAGCAGTGACAGGACTCAAGGCATGAAATTTAGTCAGGAGGTTTAGGCTGGATATCAGGAAAAGGTTCTTCACCCAGAGGGTAGTTGGGCGCTGGAGCAGGCTCCCCAGGGAAGTGGGCACAGCACAAAGCCTGAGAGTTCAGGAATGGTTTGGACAATGCTCTCAGGCACATGGTGTTATTCGTGGGGTGTCCTGCACAAGGCCAGGAGTTGGACTCAGTGATCCTGATGGGTTACTTCCAACTCAATACATTCTGTGATACACTTAAACATGTCTGTGCATTTTTGGTGAATGGCATTAATTAAATGTCAAAAAAAAAAAAAATTACAGGAATGAAGTATCCGTGTCTTGCTCTCACATCCCATGTCGGAAAGTTTCCCAGTGGTATCTGACAGCTGCTTTAAGATGCAGCTCTCATCATACCTGCACATTTTGTAGCAGTTGCCACAAGTTGGTCTAAGAATTTTTTTTTCCATCAAGAACAGTCAGACCTGCAGTACAGGTGTTAATAAATGTTACCGATAAATAAAATATCAAGAAACAAAAATATGGGATGTAGAAAAGTTTTGAGGTTTCACTGTTCATTTTTTTTTTAACTGCAAACATTTCCTAAGCATTTGATCAGTGTAGAGTGGTATGAAATTCAGGCGTCTAGTAGAGCTGCTATTAAAGAATAAACTAAAATAGTTTTAAACAACATAAGTGTTATTTTATTTTTTCATCTCTGAACATGTTTTATTATACAAAACATACTTTCTTAGAACTTGCTTGATTATGAAGTGTCTGTGTAAATTTTTTACCAACTTCCTTATAACCCAGAAATGTCTGGTTTGGCTTAGGGATAGGATACATTAGTGAGGTTCATAACTCTTCTGGGAATCAGTTTCTGTGTGTATATTGAAACAGCTAATGGGTTTTGTGTTAGATATAAAAAAATGTAATTAAAAGAATGATGACTTAGGTGCAGACTTAGTCCTTTTACAAAGGTAGGTGCAGTGAAAGGAATAAGAAAATTGGCTTCCGTTATAACTCTTTCTTTGACAAAGAGAATAGTGAGAAATAAATGAAATTAAATGTATGTAGTGTTATAAGTATTCTATATTATTTATTCATGTTTCTTATATTTGTTTATTATAACTTTTAAATGTCATTTAATTTAGAGCTCTACAACTGGCTTATTACATTCTTGGTATTACTTTTTCCCAATGAAGACTTGTTCTATTTCCAATATACTGAAAGCCTACGCCAACTGGTTTTGTAAGATTTGTCTGAAAAACATGTTTCAGCATGCTCACTTTTTTTCACTGCTTTCCATGAAATCTTGTTTTCTTAGATTTTTATTGGATTACAACTACTTGTATCTTATTTTATTGCTTATAACTCTATGCCTGGCTGGTGTATCAAAGAGTGCTGATGCCAGTTTGTCAGTTTTTACAGATTGTAACTACTGACACCTTAAGACTTTCTGCTATGGATTTTTTGTAGTTATTTGTGTGTGTCAGCCAAAGATATTAAATGTTTTTTCCTGAACTTTGTCTTGCTCTAAGAACTGAGATTTTAAATTGAGTTTGAAAGCATGGGTATTTTGGCTGAATTTTCAGTGAAAGAAAGGATTTTTTTCTTTGCTTTTGAAGCAGTTCTGTACCAATGGTGCTATTTGTGCTGTTGATTTGTGTGGAAATAGTCAAGATGTCATGACATAAGGAAGTGTACAAGGCACCTGTTAGTTTTAATTTAGAAGATAGATTCTGCACAACAGTGCCTGGCTATTCTTTTAAAAAAGAAAAATGTTATAGTATATCTCCCTTGGCATGATTTTTGGTTGGACTGTATAGTGTGGTTACATGCCAAAAAAAAAGAAATAGCATTTTTCAGAGTTTCATCTTAATTGCATGTAAATTCAAATAGTTCTTTCAAATCTGCTCAAATTTCACTGGTTAGTATTTGCAGTGCTCAGTCAGTACACAGTCATATTAGTCTTCTTTCTGAGAATCAGGCTGTCATACTAAATAAAGAATGCACCAGAGGAAAAGCTTGGCAGCTCAGTAGACATTTATTTCCACAATGTGTAGGTAAAATTTTCATTCCTTGGCCTTGGGGCAGAGTTTCATCTGTTGGAGTTACTGTTGCATGAGAGTAAGCAGCCCTTTGCATTGCCTCATATTACTTCTTTGAATGGTGCAGGGTTGGAGAGATGCTTTCTGCAAATGATTTTATGAACCCTCCCTGAATTCAGTTATATTAAAATTCAGGGGTTCAAACACTTGGTCACAAATTTGCTCCATTTGTTGTTAGCTGTTAAAACCGCAGATGAGAAACTCCTACCAACACCAGTTTGATTATCTGCTGTTATTATTGCTTGTGTGATCTGCATTACAGAGTTTGTAACTGCATGTATTTTACATACATTAAAATATATAGATGAATATGGAAGCATTTTTATATTTTGACAGCAGAGAATAGTTTGCCTGAGCAGCTCCTAGGCCTCTTTACAGTACATCAGGAAAAAAGATTACAAAATTGAAGTCTTCCTCTCTATTTTCCACATGGCTGTCCATCCACTTTGGCATCCTTTGATGTTAACAGGCTTCTCCCAAAACAGAGGAATGCAATTTGTAGTTTGTTACAGAGGCTGGACTGAAAGTCAGTAAAAGCTGTTGCGAATCTTCAGATAAGTCTGGAGGTGAATGGTTACGTTTTCTTTACTGCAGTTGCAAGAGGAGATGCTCAATAGCAGTGGCTGGAAGGCAACTGTTCTGTTGAAGTCCTCAGCACAGTCTGAGCACATGCACTTCAAAGGCAGACTGTACATTATTTCTTCCTGCAGATCTCTTTATTGCCATTTTCACCTTGTATTTTATGCCTGTATGTATCCCTGCTTTGGTAGCAGAAGTTAGCTGAATAGTATTACCAAAGCAGTGCTGCCATTATTGCTGTGATTATCACCAGTTAAAGTAATTTTTAAAAGCAGCTGAATGAATTTTAATTGCGTTCTGAGGATAGGGGGGTGGGCAGGGAGGGATGGGGCTTAGCACTTACCAGTTTTGGAAGAGGCTGCATCTGTCAGGACTAGTAAAGAGCTTCTGGAAGGGATGGAAGATGTTGATTGTAACTTGTAAATTTAGACATGTAGAATTTTGTGGCTAATCTTTGTCATAATATAACTCTGTGGTAGTAAGGAGATGACTGAATCAGTCTGAGTGTGTTACTTCAGGCACTAATTGTTTTTACCAGGCCTACCTGTGCTTTTGAACAGTGGTTGTACACTGGCCACCACTTCATCTGTGGGCTTTTTTTGACTCTGGAATATTACTGGTAGTGGCAGAAACCTATAGGAAAAGATTTGGTGACTTGAGAAAATGCTCATGAAAATCTTGGCCATTGCAACAGAGAATGGTTTAGTACATACCATTCCGCTCTTGTGATAAAGTTTTCCATTGTATGTCTAGAATGGAAGGCAGTGAGTATTTTGTCAAACCTCATGAATATAGAGGGCTATGTCTTACCAACTGATTTGCCCTTTTAAATTTTTCTGAAAAATTAAATTTTTGTGGTTTTCAAGACTGGTTGTAAATGTTTAGCTTAATACTTGAACCGGTTTCAATTTTTCTCAAATTTATAAAGTAATCTGTAAATACATTTATTTCTGGGAATTTGAAGCCTTGCTACTATTTTCCAGTAGAGGAGAATTTTTAGATGCATTAGCATTATTATTGTAGCGTATCTCAGGACACTAAAAGGGCAATTTTAACATCAATGAAATTTTAAAGTTCTTCTTTTTATTCTTTTTCAGGTCAGTACCAGCATTATTAGTCAATAATATGGATATCAAATCAATACTATTTAACAATGCTGAATTTTATTTCTTTTTTCTTTTTAAGACGACATCTGGGGAAGATGTACGGGACTTCACAAAGGTGCTGAAGAATAAATTCCGGTCAAAGAAGTATTTTGCAAAACATCCCCGACTTGGCTACTTACCTGTGCAAACAGTATTGGAGGGTGACAACCTGGAGACGTAAGCTTGATTTATAGAGCAATTGCTCCTGGAATCTCTGGCCTATTGTATGAAAAACAAAAAGCTGAAAAGAAATAGCCAACAACAGTTGCAGAGCCTTGTGCTATATTATTTTACATAGTTTCTTATTATCTGCGGTTCTTGTATATTATTTTTAAAGTAACATATTTTATGCTTAGGTTTTCATAAGCATTTTATTATAAAGCCATGGATTTTACAATGTCCATGGTAATGGACAAAGCAGGTAATGTTGTCTGGGGCTGAATAGCTGTTTTACAGAGAATGTTTTTGAGGAGACCGGGCTTTTGGAACTGTGCTGCTTATATGATTATGTCCGAATTCCTGGAATTAAAAATCTCTCAGTTAATTAGGGTGCTACAGGCTTCAGAAATAGAGGTGTCCTAATCAGAGAGAGCACTCTCAGTGTCTCCACTGTGTTATTTATGGTGCTGACAGAAGTGCTTCACTTTATTTACTCACTTGGCAGTTGTCAGCAAAAGACACTCTTACAAGAGCGAAATTAAGACGTGTTGACAGGGTGCTAGAATTATTTTCATGGATTGACTGTCCGTAACATCCTGGAGTCTGTGGCACTGCTGCACTGTCTGACCAGAGCACCACTTGGCAACAGCCCAGGTGAGGCTTCAGCAAAGATGCTCTGCTCAGTGCCAGTGCCCATGCTTTGAGGGCTTCCATGACTGGAGGGCTGTGCTTTTCATTTGCAGTAAGTAAACAAAACATCCTCATTAGCAGTTTAAGATACACGAGGAAGTAATCTGAAAACTGACTGATTGATGGCCTGGCTTGTAAGGAAGCAATGCACATTTAAATGTTAAAATGTTACCCACCAGGGCAGTCTTCAGCTGCCACCAGCACAGGAAGGCAAAGCTACTTTGATGTCATGAAAGTTTGCCAATGCTGCCAGAAATTGGAATGTCAAAACTGTAATCACAGGTCAGGATAAAATTCACTTGGTCCAGTCATGTGGGAAATAGACAGATAAATTGTCAGCACCATGCTGAGAAAACTGTTGGTATTCGTTCTCTGCCCTGCAGGTGGCAAAACTCAGTGATACATTCCTTTTAATAGAAAAAATTAAAGAAAATAAATAATTCTGTAGAATTTTTCAAGTGTGTGAATGTAATACAGTATCTATGTATATTCCTTATGTATAGTATTCCTTATGTGTAAGGAAAATAAGCATTGATAACTGTGACTTATGGTGGGGTGTTTTTATTGGTGGGGTTTTTTACCCCACTTTTTTTTTTTAAATACATTTTATTAGTTAGTTTAAAATGAAAGTTCCAGTGCCTGGGCAGAATTTAAATGAATTTATTATGGTTTATGAGCTGCAGTTCAATCAATACCACTAATTTGGGTTTTTCTTTACATTGATTTTTATTTAACAAAACAAAGTATGCAAGTCAGTCTTCTCTGGCAGTCTGTCTCTCCATGGCATGTGGCAGTATCTGTTGCTGTCTCATTTCTCCATCAGTTGTTGCTGGTTCTGGGTGGGTTGCTGTTTAAAACATTCTGTGTTTCTCCGGCTGTCTCTTGTTTAAATTGTACTTAAGGTTTTGTTTTATAGTTTCATTCCTTCTCTCTCTCTCTCTCTNCTCTCCCTTCTCTTTTTTTTTTTTTTTTTTTTTTTTGTGTTTTCCTTACAGTCCTATCACTCTCATCAGTATGTGGCCAGAGCAATATGAGTGAGTATGCAGAACCCCTTTATCTGGAAAGCCTCGTTTGCCGGTTGTTTCCTTTTAGCTCGGTTTCAGCTAATCTGATGTCCCTGAACTATAGGGCATGGCTGACCCAAAGCAATAACGCCCTCGGGAATATTGTGAATGTATTTATTTGTCTTCAGTCTAACTTAATTTAAAAATAATGTTGCCTGCATCATAAATTGCTTTGGACACCACTAATTTTTTCATTATTATTTTTAAACTAGTCCTTCCCAGTCTCCACAGCTGTTTCATGATGACACACACTCCAGGATAGAGCAGTATGCTACTAGGTAAGAGAGACATGGCTTCTCACCAGGACATTGCATTCTGTGGTTGATTTCTGCAGTTTTTAATATATGATACTGGTTGGATATTACTTATTAAAAAGATAATATTCTCTGTACTTAGAAGTAAGTAGAATCTTTTTAAATCATTCTGATAGCTTCATCTGATAGCTATCATCTGATAGCTTCTGATTACAGTTGTATTAAATGTAAAATAGATGTGTTAAATCTAACATCTCTCATACAGAATGGAAACCGCTGCAAAATTGTGTTATTTCTAAAATGTGCCATTATCGTTTTGTTTCTTCACTTTTAACCTTTGAAATAAACTGAACTTTTTGGATATATAGGTTTTCTCAGTAGGATCCAGGGTTTTGTTTTCTTCTGTGACGGGCTGACACTCTGCATTACTGTTGGCTTTTAGCAGAGCAGATTGTAATAACAGATGTTTTATGTTTGGCTTTTGTGGGGTCACCCTAGTAGTTTTGTGATAAAATATCCATTATGCCAAGTCCATCTCAATGTTTCAGTGTTTTGTTGAACTCTCTTCTGCACATTCAGACCTGGTGATCACAGGAGCATTAAGGTTGGAAAAGACCTCTAAAATCATCAAGCCAAACTGTTAACTCAGCATGACTGTGTTCACCACTAAACCATGTCCCCAAGTGCCACCCCCACATGCCTTTTGAACACTTCCAAGGAAGGTGATTCCACTTCCTTGGGCAGCCTTTTCCAATACCAGACCAACTTTTCACAGAAATTTTTTTTTAACATCTAATCTAAACCTCTCATGGTGCAAATCAAGGCCATTTCCTCTCATCCTGTGTTAAGGGCACAATGATGGTGAAGCATTAATCAGAGATACCCTCTCAAAAATAAGTACCATGGGAACTGACTAGGTTTTTCTGTGGATGTTGTTGTATCTGATCTTCACAACTGAAAAATAATGTTAACTTTTCCATTTATGGAATAAAAATTCAGAATGCCTGTTGAAGTTAATTGCATTCTTATTTATTGGCACCTTAAAAATCTTCAGAGCAGTTTTTTAAATGCCTAGGATATGCTGTTTGTGATCTTTGCAGGAAGAGAAAAATAGGGAAGAAAAAAAACCAGAAGGGCTACTTACAATCAGCCTTTTCTTCTGTCCCTCAACAGAAAATAATTTCATCCTTCATTAGCAGTACAGCACAATGACATTGGAAGTCATTATAGAGCTTTTCAGTTATTTCCAACATGTTATTCATATAAATTATCCTGCATTTCTTTGAATCTATAACTTAGGCCATCCTGTAATCAATTAAAACCCTTGAAACAAATATATTTCTCTAGAGAGATGTATCTGCCTATGTCCTTTTTTTCAGCCTGTGGTGCCACAATACTGTGGCTTTTTGTGGCCAGTTGAAGCTCAAACTCTGGACTCTCCTTTATGAGCAGTGGAGATCTAGGTGCAATAGTTGTTTTCCTTCTCATCCCCCTCAGCTCTTACCAGTTCTGCTCGGGATTAGATGAGCTGAAGGTGGACTGTGCACTGCTCGGTGATCATTCAGGATGCAAACCTAAATCTCTTCCTGCTATGCGCAGACGTTGCTTAGCAAAATTGAAAACTTCATACTAATTGCCTCATAAGTAATCTGTCTAAAACTGTTCAGCATTGTTTTTCTTCTAGTAATAAAATCTAAAAAAAGATATAATTCTCTGTCTTTCATATACTTTTTATTGTGTCCTTTCTAGTTGGAGCTGTTATGCATATGTTGCATATAAAATAGTAAATAATTTTTATTGTTCTGATCTTTTCAGTAAGGATCTTTAAAGAAATATTATCAGGGCTTCCCTAATAAGACAGTGCCCAGCAGAAACAGTGTATCAGGGATTAAAGCCTTCACTGTCACTGATTGGAGAACATTCAACTCCCACTTTTCTCTTAATAAAATCCCCTGCCTGGAATCAGGTACCATCTCCCTGTTCTCTGTTGTCCTGTATCACCTCTGAGTTACTTCTAATTTCCTTCCTCAGCTTTCAGTCTTTATCTTGCCTTGAAGGCTCTTTGCTACTCCTTCCCTGTCTCTCTCTGCTCACTGATTAGGCCATCTGCTGGTTCCACGTATCCCAAGCAAATCCTCATTAATGATGGAAATACTCAATGTGATGATAATGTTAGAATCTGCATTTGTGACTTGGAATATCTATTACTCCCTTAAGGTATTCAGGACAAGCTCTTCTCTCTGAAAAGTAATGGGGGTTGTACTACTTCCCTATATGACAAAGGGACTGTGAAGATTAATTTCTAAAATTATGTTTCATCAAAAGATTTAAAGAAGCTAAGCTGAGCAGCATTACAAAGGTGACTTGTAAGCATGTTGCTCACTTGTGAATTAGATTTATTTGAGATGCCCCAGAGCAGAGATGATCTGATTGTCTCTAGTCACTCTGGAGATTCTCCTCCCTTCAAGGGAGGTGTTGGGGAACAGTGACCCATCCCAGCCAAGGTGGGATGAGACAATATAGATGAAATGTCTGTGCCTTCATTTATTCTTCCTCTTCAACTCTCAGGAATAGTAACAAATGTACAGAAAGCCAAACTTGCTCTTCAGAGAAGTCACCAGAGTTCCCAGTTCTTTAGGGCCTCGCACACGGCCTTCAAAAAGAAGTTTGAAGATATAATGCACTTACAAAAATATATGTGAAATTAAGATACCTTTATAGTAAAGGAAATAACTGTATTTGGTGCAGTTGAATGTATGTGCAGAGTACTGAGTGCTCCTAATTTTTATATCTGCGTCTTATGTACATAAGATATATATTTCCTGGAAACTTAAATAGGGAGAAAATTTCTGCTTTGATTTTAAAGAACTGTGTGACCTTGTATGTACAGTCTAATAATCTAATTTTTTTAGATTCATTCCTTCCAAAATAAGAAACTACAGGCAATGACTGCCTGTAATTATACTGCTTTTTGTGTTGTTTTCCAGGACTTGTCTGTCCACAGTGTGGTATTTTTTGCCAAGCACAATTTCAGATGTTGCATGGGCTATATTTAAAAAGTATTCATCCTCTTTTGTTAATCCAGCTTTAGAAAATGCAGAAAGAAAACCATCTGCAAAAACATCTCTTTAACTAATTTTGCCGTGAGAGTTGTGGTGATGCTAATGATAATTATACTAGAGTTAGAAAATACACTTTTTTGTTGTTGTTTGGCAAGTAGAATTAATTAATCACAGCACAAGTTTCTCACAAAAGTCCTCTGGATTATAGGTTTTTGTCACAAAATGTAGGAGTTTATTCCTAATAATGTATACAAAGATTGCCAAATCTGAGCTGTTTCTAAGTAGAATTGATTTTCACACTGCCTTTGTTTTAATGTTGTGGTCTTTCCCTGCCTTTCAGGCTTGCACAGATGGAAAGGACCAATGGCTCCTTCCTCATGGACAGCAGCTCCACCACAGGAAGCATGTAAGTAACTCAGGACTCATTAAGGCTGTCAGGAGCTTTGGTTATAGATTCTTGGAGTAATCTTCATCAGGTCTAACTCAGGACTTAGTAAAAGCAGCTAATAAGGATGACCCCAAGGATGCCTGCATAAGTTTGATTATTCCAAGCACCAATTGTAGAAATTGGTGATGTTCACTGGATGATGTGTGGGAACTCTACGTTTGCCAGGCATTCTGCTTCAAAAGTGAGGATATTCCATGGGAGTGGTAAAAAGCCACAGCTCTGAAGGCTTTAGTTTGTATTCCTTTCCTGCTTTTATCATAGTATAAAATAAAATAAATCCTTCTGTGGCTTTTTCTAGACCCTACACAACTTTCTCATCAAAATAAAAAATCATCTCTATTTTGAAGATTCTTCAGAGCCATAATAGTGTTGCTACTTCTTTATATTTCAGTCTTCTGGCTTCTGATCCACCTGTTTGTTCCTGGGATTGTACTATATAATAAACATAGTCCTACATTAGTTCTACCAGCGCCATTTTTAAATTATGTATCACTTTTATTGTAAAAACCTTAATTAAAATGCATTTATAAACTTGGAAATCATAGAATCCCTTGAATTTTTCTATCTATGAGCGTACTAACGGGTTGAGATTTAAAATACTTTGCTTGAAAGAAGCACGTGATCTCCTTTAAATGTTGCCTCTTTCCTGATTAATTAACTCTATTTATGTACCAAATAAAACTTTCTTTCACATGAACTTGTTTCTGTCATTGGCACACTCACCAGTGAGAGAACTGCAACCAAAATATTCTCTTTTGATTTCCCTCCCACACAAAAAAACCCCCACAAAAACAAGCAAACAACAACAAAAAAGACCCACCACAACCCCCCCCAAAAAAAAAAAAAACCAAAAAAAGCCCCAAAAAACCAACCCAACAACAACAAAAAAAAGGCAAACATACTGTGTCATTTGGCAGGAAAGCTGGAAAGTTGAAGGTGGCTAAATGCTCCTACACTGGAGTTATGTATTTTGAAATTAACGAGCTTACTCATATACAAGACCAAACAACCACCCATCCCAATGGTAAAAGGGGGTATATGCCTAATTTTTACTGGCCAACTGTTGATGTTAATGCAATTTCCCTGCATTCTTTTTCCTTAGAAAAAGAACTAACATGGAAAGCTTGTGTACCAGCATGTGATAGGTATCTCTGAATTTGGGTCTCAGTCAGGAGACTGTTACACAAACAAAATATGGAGAAGAAAGTAACCTTGTACACAGTGGCACCTTCTGTTTTATTTGCACATTACAATGCATGCTTTCATTAAGGCATAAGTACTGAAGTGCTCAACATTCTGAAGGCCTGTGGTTTAAAGTTTAAACTATTGTCATAGAATCATTTGGGTTGGAAAAGACCTTTAAGATCACTAATCCAGTCAAAAACCATGCATCTCCCAAGTTCACCACTTAACCATGTTCTCAAGTGCCACATCTACCTCCCTTAAATACCAGTGATGGTGACTCAACCACTGCCCTGGGCTACCTCTTCCAGTGCTTGACAGCCCTTCTGGATGAAGCGGTTCTTCCAGGGATCTACAGAGCTATGAAGTTTGGATCAGAAGTTGGTGAAACATTGGGAATTTAGGATTATAGTTCAAATCTATTCTCATTTTTTAAATGCCATTTGACATAGAAATGGGGATGGTGTAATTATTCTGTATGGATGGAATTCAAAGGAGCAGTTTGAAATGTGAATACATGTTTTTCATCTCAGAGGTAAACCTCTCTGAGCAAAATTTTATTTTTACAATATTGTTTCAGACATTCAGGAAAGAATTAATAGTTTGGAAATCAAATTCTTTGCTTCTCATAATTGGAGTTCTGTTTCATGATCTTATTTTTATTGGTACTGAAGAGTCCTTCAGTTTATTGTGAATAGACAGAAGAGAGGCAGCGTTGCCTTTTTTGAAAACTTGATTTTGAAAGTTACTGCACTTTGGTCTTGTAAGGTTCACAAGTTCAGCAACAATACTTTTAACACTCTTCATGCTTCAAAGATTATATGAAAGAAGTCATCTACATTTGAATAAGAGAACTTCTGCTCTCAGTTAAACATAATGAGTTTGTTTTCAGGAGTGTTTTACAATATGCAATTTGATTAAGAAAGCAGTCATCAAAGATAATTCTTGGGTTTTAACTAACCTGTTTTCTTGAATGTCAGTGTGACTACTATCTCTCTAGCTAAGCTTTTCTAACCCTCCCCTTCCCTAAAGATACGTGAATTCCATTAAAAAGGGCATTTTCTTTAATCAGAAAAATACTTGTAGATAGCAAAAAAGGCACAGTCTCTACTGTAGTATGTCCAGCTTCTTTTAAAATATTCTAATGCTCTCATGCATTAATTTTCTGGTACAAATATATTGAATAAAAATGCTTTTCCTTCATGTCGTCCTCTCTATACATTAGACAGTTGTAGATGTTTAGGCTAAAATGTCATGATAGATTTTATTTGGCTTTAATTCATGCAAAAGCATCTCTATCGTTAAAGCAGACTTGCCTATTCACAAATGAAGATGAGCATAAGGAAAATATTAAGTCTTTACAACAAAGAACAATAAATGGTGTCCCTAACAGACAGCTATGCCTCACAATTTGATAAATCATGGTGTTGTAGAATGAAAATAAAAATTGTTAAGAAAATAGAACAATAGTGTAACTCTCTTACTCCTGTAATTTATGAACTATCCTATCAAGCCCATACTGAAGTTAATTGCACTGGGCATGGTATAAATACTTGCAGAATAAATGCAGATGCTTAATAGCTGTTTTCTGGTTAATGCCTTTACTACCAGTTACCTTCACATCTGCAGCATTGTTGATGCTATTTCATGCTCATCTTAAGGCAGAGTTGGAACATACCTGAAATTTTATTTGTTAGGGAACTCTGCACTCAGGTTCAGAAGTAGAACAAGTTCAGAGGGGAAGGCCACTGATACTTTTACCTGGCACTGCTACTTAATGTAATATAAGTCAAACTGGAGCCCCAGTATGTAGTAACTGAATACTGTGACAGGATATAAGTGGTTAAAAGGTATCTTGTCACAATGAGAATTTAGTTTCATGTGGTGGTAACATTAGGAGAAGAACAAGTAAATTAGCCATAGCATTTTTGAGTACCTTCTTCATCCTTATTCTAGTATGTCTCATAGCATCAGTAGGTCAAGATACACTTTATTTGGACTAGAATGCATGGTGCCTAGTATAAGAGCTACAGCTAAAATGAAAATTGTCAATGAAGTAAGTTCGCAAATAACCACATCTTCATATCTTAAATCCAATTTAGTAATCAGTTTTCTTAATCAGATAAAATAATGCACTGAGGAAAAATGATGGTCAGGAAATCTGATTCTTTTTTTCCATGGCATAGTTCAATAAAAGGGAGATTATATGCAGCTTTATTTGCCTTTTGCTTTCACTATGCACAATGTATGTTTTGGAATAGACCTCTTGAAAATTTATGTCCACTAAAAGAATAGGACACTTCAAAGGCTGTTTTCCTTGGGCTTCTTTGTTGGGGTGCTCTTTTCCTCTGAGATGTACTTCTTTCAAGTCTGACCTTCTGGGATGTCTTGTTTGCTGCTTTTTACTATGGTGAAATACAGAATAGGAACTACAGCCTCTGCTGTTGAAGGACTTTGGGTACTTCTAGTTGTTTCTCAGAGGACATGGGGTATTCAATAAAATAACTACCTAGAAAGAGTGAGGAATTAATTTTTGCATTATGCTTTTATTTTGATTACTGATTGCCATCTCCTACCACTTCTACAGGACAATGTCCCAGCTTCTGAAAAATAAAAGTATTTGCCTGGCATAGAACAATGACCTTATATTGTAGGTCATTTGAAGCCCTGTCCTGGAAGCCCTGTGCTGCTAATGAATCTATCCTAATTACAGTAATGAGGTTTGCTGGTGCAGCTTCAAGACTATGTTTTTTTCAAACTAGTAATTTTTCAAGACAGGCCAAAGGTAGAACACATGGTAAAAATACACATTTGCTTCAGAAGTCTTCCTTTATCAAGTGCCTGTGAAAAAGCCTGCTGTCAGTTGCAACGTGTGATGCCTAAAAAAAGAGCAATCAATATTCGCAGCCTCTCCAGTATGCTTTCTGAGACTCTGAACCAGTGGGAGAGGAGGGAAATTAAGTTTTTTCTGGACTCAATAACTGTGATACTAAAATATGGAATTATCTGTATTTAAGTGTGTTCATCTCATCTACTGGATCACAATACAGTCAAAAGTGTGTAAGCATTTACTGTGTAAACTATTTTTTAAAGCATTTATAAGTTTCATTAAAAATGAGATTACAACTAATGCAAAATCTTGACAGAATCTCAGATTTAACGAATTCCAATAAATAGAAAAATTCCAGCTTTACGGAACCCTATTTAAAAAAATTCGTTTTAGATGACCTAAATTTTGTTTATGAACTAATTCACCATTTTAAAATGTAGACAGCAGCTTTTTGATGCCTAATTAAAATAACCAGACTAAACTAGATCAAGTGAACGTTTCCTGACATCATCAACACCCTACAGAAAAGAAGGCTGTATGTGTAGTTACACAGCATCCCTTAAATTAACACTGGTTTTGTGCTCGCTGAAGGAGTGACATTGAATTGCCAGTGCTCTTGGCTTGCTGTGGCCATTTCGGTCACAGGGTACTCTGCACATTTTGCAGGGCTGTGCCCTGCAGAGTTTGAAGCCCCCAGAGGGGTTACATCATTTTGGCAAAAATTTAGTTGTAAGAGGTGGGGTATTTTTGTCAAGATGACTAAAGGGTAGAGAAGTACAATGAGGTTTTAATTATCGCACTGGGACCTGATCCAAACTCCATTAACTGCACTAGCCTTTGTTTTAGTTTGAAGTAGACTAATGGAAAATAATGGTGATTATGAGTTTCCCTGAGATCACTCAAGTAGTGAAGAAGATAAAGCAGATAGAGGCTTTTTTTTTTTTTGGGGGGTAAGGGGCAAAAAAAGGAACACTGTTCTGTTTCTTTCTGTTTCTTTTTCAGCTAACACTCTTGGATATCACTATTTTTACTAAGGACTTAAATGCATATGCAACCGCAATTTTATCTAAACTATGTATACATAAATATATATGTATTCAATGAAAAAGTTATTCAATTTATTAATTTGCAGAGAAGATCCATGTTGTCATTTCTTCTCCTGAGTGTGGTATTGATTACATCCAAGACAGATAAGACATAAGTGACTGTACGTTATTTTCTTTAAACTTTCTACTTATTTTTAAAAGCAAAACTCAGTAATTAGGTTTTTAATCCAGTGGACAGAGGTGCCACAGGCCATATTTTTTTTTGTCTGGACTTCTATTTGGCAGGCATAGTCTTACTTGATGTACATTTCTTTGATTGTAAGAGTCTAAATTTTTAAATCTCAGTGACAGGTTGAAAAAGGGAAGCTACATGGTAACTTTGGGTAGATAGTGAGTAGTTATCCTTGGGAAAAAATAATTCAATGTTATTCTACCATAGGATTCGTCTTCAGTACAAATTTTGTCTTAAGTAGTACTACAAAGAATCAAATCATTTTGCTAAATGATAGAAGTACTTTTCCAAGAGACACACACACCAGGAATCAGGATTTATCAAATCTATTTTGTCTTGCTTCTAATACTGATGAATCTTTTAATTGGATATTGATATACAGAGCTACCAAAAACTCCTGGTTCAACAGGATAAAATAAGGTTTTTCATTACACAAAACAGTATTTATGCTACTCTCATCTGTTCCTGTCACATGCATTTTCTCCTTTTGTCCCGAGAGTTTGAACTTATTTCTGAGGAAACCCCTGATTCATATGGATGGCCTGTAAGACACCTAATGTGTTTTACTTGTATGTGCACGTATTTATAGTCGATTTCTCACCATAGAAATAACTGCTGTTTCTTCCAGGGTATACTTTTCTAAATAACTGGTTTTACTGTTTATTCAAATGAGACTGTACATTTGGAAATTCTGTGATGAGCAATGTTAAATTGACTGACAGGAAATTTTAAAAAGCCCCTTGATAAGCTCCATTACACTTCTATTTGGAAAAGAAATACTTTGCATATAATGAACTATCGCTTTTTTGCTTGTACTTTCAAAGGGAGTCCTCGAGGATACTTTTCCTTCCACAACTGGTTGATATCAGAATTCACAGCTGCTACTTTCCAACAATAGGAGAAAAAAGTTAGCACATGAAATATTCTTACTATGGAAAAGTCTCTTTTCTAAATGAAATCTGAATATGTGTGTGCATACTGCCCATGTGTTTGTCACTCTGCTATGACCATGCTTGAACTGTAGGAGATCTTCAGGGTAAAGTTTGTGGGGACAATACTTCATGGAATCAGAGTATGCAGTCTCTGATTTGTAGTCAAGTAAAGAAGATAATTTAAGGAGTGTTTTCTTCAGCATTCATACTGCTGCAGCAATTTCTCTCTTAAAAGATGAATAGTGTATGTTTTTCTTCTGTTGATTTGTCCTTCTTGAGTAAGCAAGCAAGCAAACTGGTTTTAGGACTTGGTGTCTTTCACTTTCTATCCATTTGATTTTATTTATGGAGGCAAACCAGCAATTTGGAAAGTAAGGCACATCTATATAAAACCAAATTCACTTGGGTATTAAAGCATAATTGAAAGTGTCACGACTTCTGTACCTCCTTACCAGAAGGTAATTTCATGTGAGTCAGAAGGAGGACAGTGTTATAGTTTATTTCTGTCCCTGAAACTCTAAGAAGGAAATCTACTACCAATGCAGAATTTCAAGGTATTTTGTGTGTATATCAAAATAGGAGGAGAAAAATGGAAATACAGTGCTAATTCAAAACCTCTAAGATTATTTTTGGAGCATTGTCAGTCCCTTTGTGCAGTGCACAGGGTTAGCTAGATGCTTGATGATTCATTGCTTTATGACTTTGTGGAGAATTCTGTGGGGATTTTTTTTTCTCTAATTCTATTAGGTAAATTGAGCAAACGAAAATTATCTCCTAAAAATTTCAAAAATGTCACATATTGTTAAAAAAATGGACCTAGCAGATTCTGTTGTTTTTTTTATTTTTAAGGCATTTCAAATCAGCCTTCTTTGGTTTATATTATCTCTCATTCTTGTTTTCATTGTCTATTTTCAAACCACTAGCAGCATTTGCTTTTTATGCATACATTGAACTAAACGATCATTTACTACAGATAAATCTTTTTTTCCTGTGCATTGTATGTTTATATGATTTCCTTTCAGTATGTTTTTTAGGCTTTGTTCCTCCTCACTTTGTCCTTTTCCGTAAACAAACAAAATCCCTCAGCTTGATAGAGGCGTTTGCTCACACAATAAATGTTTTACTGCTGTCTTTATTGGTGTTGTTTTATTGTTTCAGAGAGGATGAGCATGCCCTTATCCAGCAGTACTGTCAGACGCTGGGAGGAGAGTCACCTGTGAGTCAGCCACAGAGTCCTGCTCAGATACTCAAGTCAGTGGAGAAGGAAGAGCGGGGAGAATTGGAGCGTATCATCGCTGACCTTGAGGAAGAGCAAAGGTCTCATAACCGTCCTACTCATGTCTGAATTGTCATTTCGTTGTTGTTTGAGCCATGCATGTACTATGTTGAAGAGGAGAAAGACCTAGAAGTCTGATTTTAGCAAAAAAAACCCCCAGCAATCCATAATGAAGGCATACATTGTGCATAGCTTGGCTCTGTTAGGTAGAAGAGGGAGTGTCTGTTAAGCAATAAATGTTTCCATTCTACTTCACTGCCTTTTTTTTCTCCCCCATAAAACACAAGTCAAAGCATTGTCTTTGTATGAGCTATTTGTGTTGTTAGTTTGAGGTGATAACATAATTTGGTGTAAGAAGTGTTTTATTTTCATTTACTTGATCAAGCCATCCTTCTCCTCCACTTTTTATTATACCAGGAGTCTGCAGATAGAATATGAGCAACTAAAGGAGCAACATCTTCGGAGAGGAATAAACCCTCTTGCATCACCTCCTGACTCCATTGTGTCACCTCAGCATGCTTCTGAAGATGCTGAGCTCATTGCTGAAGCTAAACTCCTGAGGCAACATAAAGGTCGCCTAGAAGCAAGGATGCAAATATTGGAAGATCACAATAAGCAGTTGGAGTCTCAGCTTCACCGGCTGCGGCAGCTACTTGAGCAGGTATGTTTGCCCCCACTTTCCCCTGTATTTTTTCTGCACGGTGGATTTCTTGGTGGAACAAAGGCATTGACATTTTACTGAAGATATTTTCACCATTCTTGGTCTGTTGTAATCGATCATTCCTAATGAGGTATTTTTTGTTAGCCTCTAGTATAGACCATGATCAAAGTCAAGTGAGCAGAAATTGATTATAAGTGCTGGAGTGATCATGGGAACTTAGGAAACATGGAGAATAACACAAAAAAGAGCAATAGGTTTTCATTAATTAAAAAGCATGGGAAGAAAGTGTATACCCTATTCTGAGTCATGATGCCAGCCACACCCCATGTTTGACTTCAGTTTTCCCAGACACTTTCCTTAAATAATGTTTATTTATTTTTATAGTCACTCAAATCCCTCTTAGCATGCCAGAGACAGATGGCCAAAGATATGTCTGAAATGCAAAGGAGCAATTCATTACATTAAAAATCCAGTTCCTCTTGAGTAGCATATTTAGACCAATAAGCTACAGCAAAGTGGTTTTGCACACAAGTAAATGCTGGAGGTAAGAAGAGCCTTTTAGCACGTGCTGGTAGCTGGAGATTGTAGGGTTTCTTTGTTGGTGGAAGGAACACTGATGGCTTTGGAAGTCACCATGTGCACATGTGGATTACAGAAATAACAGCAGCAACATGCACCAGGTATTGTTAGAGATGGTAGTTTGTACTACATCATGTGTGGAAGCTCAAATAATGAAGATAAATTTGTATGAATGTTTTCTCCTATCTAATCATTACGCTTCGGTCAGAGTGCAGCAAGGCAAGTAATTCCTGCCTTCCATGAGTCAGATGACTGGCTGGATGTAGTAGAGGATTTAACTAAGCCAAGAAACAGGCTACAATAATATCTGAAACCAGGTATCAAAATGGCCTAAGTTCCTGCTGTAAGATGATAGTCTCATTAAAGGGATTAAGGTGTTTATTGTTTGTTTCAGTGGCTGACTTTGTAATTTTTTCCAGGCACTTTTGGCTGAATAGGATTAAGATGCATTTGTTCCAATGGCTTCCCTACCCCTCTAGCAGAGTAAACTTTTTTGTTGCTACTGTTATTCTAGCATCTTTAATCAGTATTTGAGTAGCTTAAATATTTCACATGGAAGATAACAAGTGATGCAGTGTCAATAATAATTTATAAGGTAAGGATCTTGGGATATGTGGCCATACTTGGGCTTTCAGAGAACGGTTTAAAATCTACAAAGAAACAGATGTTGAATAGAAACGTAGAAGTTCTACTGAACCCACAGTCACTTTCAGCTTAGTGCTTAGAGCAGAAACTCATTCCCCCGTTAAAACCAGAGTTTTTTTGTTTGGTTTTTTTCTTTTCCTTAATGTAGCTGAGGATGATCTTACAATTCTGTAATCTTTTTGGAATCCTTATATCATTCTTAGTAACACCTTTAGGGCATTCATGTTTGTTGTGATAAAGTGGGTGGCAGAAGGGGCAGTAATTTCTTCTTATCATGTCTGCCTTTGGAATTTTCTAGGCGTTCTGCAGCTTTAGGGTTCAGATCGGGTAAAGTAGAACAGAGATGAGCTTTTTCAATATTTCTGATTGTCTACACCTCATTTACTGTATACTGTTACTCTTTAGCTGTCTGTCTGAATTGTCCTGTCTCTGTGGGAGTCATGCCGTGCTTCTGATTGTTCCAAATATTGTTTCCTGAGGTATTTCTTTTTCTCCTCTGTCATTTAATAAAGTGGCTGGTACAAAGTCCAGGTATATAAGAAAGTCTGCATTATTTCTTTTATAACATACTTGTGGCTTTTCAATATGCCTTTCTATACATATCATTACTTAATTTAGGGGATTTTTTCAAGCTTTTTCCAGAATGTTGAAGCTACTCCCCTGATGGGGATTCAGAAATTATAAATGACTTAAATTTTTAGTAGTGTTGTTTGAAATTTATTTTGACATTAATAGAATTATGAAGCAGCACTGATTTCCATTACTTACCCTTTCTGAAAAAATAACCACTCTCAGCATGTTTGTTGTTCTGTCAGCTTACCTTTTATGAAACCTTTATCTCTTTCACTGCTTGGGGAAGGACTTTATTGGAAGCCAGCTGAGGATCTAAGTATATTTATTTGTTTCTTTTGCTTTTACTGGCTCTCCCAGTGATTTTTAGTGGATAAAAGAAATACCTTTTCTTAGTAATTGGATGATTTGCATGAAAGATGTTCGAAAGTCCCAATCTCAAAATATATAACAACACTATAAATACTAGTATTAAAAGACACAACTGTTCTACAGTAATTTCTTTGCCATGGCTGGCATTTCATGCCATCTCTGTCTGTCTCTTCTGTCAACAGAAGAGACTTCTATCTTCCCATTCCTCAACAGAAGAGACTTCTATCTTCCCATTCCTCTTCTCCACTAGCCTCCTGACTGTCATTTTATGCCACTGAGTATAAAATACTGGGACTTTTTTACTCCAAAAGATTGGAGTAAGTCTGTCTAGACACAAGTATTGGGATAGAGAGTTAATGAAAGTTAAAAACTTCCATGCAGCAACTGCTGAATCTAGATGAGAGCATTCTAGGACATTCTTTAGAGAGCACCTTTAGCAGAAATATGCATGCATCCTCACTGCACATTTGTCTACTTCAGGTCACAATTCTGAGGTTACCATACTATTTTTATTTTAGCAAGCCCAAAGGATTGGTAGCTGTCACAGTATGTTGTCATTTTTGTTTGCCTGATTGATTAGGGTGCCAAAGAGGAAGGTGAAACAGAACTGGCATGTGGCAGCCTTGATACCATCATATTAATCAGACAGACAAAAAACAAAGAATCCATTTTCATTTTTCTTTCCTCAGCCTTTATAGATACTGCATTTGCAAAGTCAAAGTGAGATCTATTATGAAGGGCATTTAAAGTCTGTTTGGATTTTTCTCTGTTTTTTTCTGAGCTACTGAATAGATGTTTCATATTGGATTTGATATTGAAGTTAGTGGGAGCTAAAATCATCTGTCAACAGCTGTATGATCAGACTCAGAGAGTAAATAGGGGCTGCAACTCCCTCTCCAGCTGAAAGCAGAGGAGCTTTATCAGAAGAGCACAGGAGAGTTTCTTTTTTTTGTAGCTGGGAGAAAAAGTCTGGAGCAAGAGGAAACATCTGTAGTGAATGTGGTAATAATATTGGCATTTTTGAGGTTTCCTGTGATTCAGATGCTGAGGTTTAGTTTGGTTTTTACCAAAGGCAGCAGAAGTCAAGGAAAGGGCAGGTATGTCTTAGCTATCCATTAAACCACAGAGCACTTCAGGCTATTCTTTGGGAAAGACACCAGCAGGAGGCACAGTGAAATAAGGCACTGTAGAAAAAAACCTGGTTGAAGTAAATATCTCCTTTGAAATGCTTTAAAAACTGCTGTAATACAGAAAAAAAACCGAATTTCAGAGTTTTCTGGAGAAGAACTTATCTCTCCACTCATATATTTGTTTGGTTTTGCCTAAAAAGAACTTCGAAAACTCTCTGAGATTGGAGCTAGAAACCTCTCCCTCATCCCTATAGAGGCATGCTCAATATTGCTGCTTTTATTTCTTTTAAGAAGAAGCAGCAGGTAGATAATAACATCTAGAGCTATTTTCTTTTGGTTTCTGGCTTAAGGGTTGTCTGCTGAGTTGTTTTGAATAAGAATAAATGAACTTCACGATGGCTGAAGTGGGTTATGATGGAAGTGCTCATATTTTGTAGGTATTACTCAATTGAAGTCAAATAGAATGCAATTTTCTACAGTTATTTTTCTCAAGTTCTCTAACAGTAAAATTGTTAAATCATGTAAATATGTGTAGATGTATTTATATCCTCAACTGGTTTGCATTTAATGTTTTCTGTTATCTGATTATTATACTGGGGCAATTATACCACTACTGCAAACCTTCACTTTCTGCTCCAAACCCTATTGTTCAGATGTTTGACAATATCATCCCTAATTTCAAAGAACAGTTCAGTCTCTTTTGGCTTTTATTTTTATTGCAGTCGCTGCAACTATGTAGTGTAATATTTATCAGTATATTTAAATGAAAATGAAGTAATCAGACATTGCCCTCTGATTAGAAGATGGTGGTTTTGTGGGTTTTTTACTTGTTTTTAAATCCAACTGCAATGTTTCGTTCTGACTTGTGCAGAAATGTATGGTACATCAATGTAAGGTATTCCAAATGTGGGGTTTTTTCTCTCAGTTTATCCCTGGTAGTCCTTGTGCTCTGCAGTGCTTCTTTATCACTTGCAGTAGAGCTACTAAGTGGTACCTTGGCTAACCTATCACCTGAGTCTGTAGGTATTTCATTTCTGTCTCTCAACGTGAACTGTTGTTGATTTTGCAGTACCTCTCTATCCTTGATCGAGCCTATGAGTTGCTGTACTGCAGTTTTGCATGTCCAGCACCGATCTTCTCATTCACCCTCAGTCATCTGTGCACAATTTCTTCATAGTTGCTGCTTGAACAGGGACAGAGATCTAGTCCAGGTGCAAGTTTGCATTTTGGATGATTCACAGTCTCTCTGTTCATCTCTTTGTGGTGAGGGCAAGCTGCTGGAGTTAGTTTTGTTGTTCTGAATTAAAGGGACTCTTAACCTCTGGAGAATTTGCTTCCTCTCTTTACCATTATAACTCTAGTATTCTGAAGAGTGGTTCCTGGCAATACAGAATTGCCTGGGTTAAGTTATTCCAGGCTTCAGTGATTTAAAATCACCACACTCATTTTACTTAGACTCTGTAGTTGGATTGAAGCGTGTTACTGAGTAGCAAATTACTTAACTACTTGACAGTAATTCACTGTTCATAGAAGTGTCTCGACAGTAAAATCCTTCTCTGGCTTGAAAACATTTCCGTTTTTCTTTGTCTTCTATGCACAGCAGTATTTCTTGGTTCATTCTTTTAGTCAAAACTGGCCTTTAGTATTGTCATGCTGAAAGAGATGAGATACAGAAGAGAAAACAAATATTTGCTGAGTGCTGAAGAGAACATTTTCTTTTTTCTCTCACTAGTGTATATAGAAGAAAAATATCTTTCATTGTTCAGCAATCTTCAGTTTTACTGAAGATTGGTTTTGTTAAATTGCAAGCTATCTCAAGAAACTGAGTATTTCAATTAAGGCTGTGAGGTGCTAAAGAGCAGACTTGTGCACAAATTAACAGCCACTCTGTACTCTAACTCTGCATCAGGTCTCATAGCTGTTCTAGGTACTTGCTCAGTTTCAAAAAGACCTTAAGAGTGATGATCCTTTTTATTACTTCAGTATCTGCTTTTGATAGATTCACTTAAATAACCTGCTTCTTAAGCTGTTGAAAAGTAATTTGATGATTTGCAATCAAAAAGACAAATTATAGCAGCAACAATTTCAGTACATTTACCTCAGATGTAAATATTACTTCACTTCTATTTTTTTCAAAACAATCACTTCTACACTCAAATACTGTATTACTACTCTCTTCCTCAAAGGATTTTTTACAAGAAAGAAGGATAAGGAGGGAAAAAAAATGCCTGAGCAAGGTGTCTTCCAATATTTCTGAGCTGCTGTGGTCTTATTTGCTGTCCATATATGTATATCTCAAATACATACATGGTTGCAGTTAAATGTGATAGAGATTTCAGTGATTCTTTGAGGGCATTTAAGAGTCCAGAAAAGCTTATTTTCGAAGCACATAGGCTACTTCTCATCATTTTCAGGAGTTCATGTAGTACAAGTTTTCCTGCAAATTTGGTGTCTTCCACATGGTTGAGAAGCAGCGTGAGCAGGAGTGATGGCTGGCTACCACCTTTTAGATCTAATAAAGTTGTTTTGAATCTGTCTTGAGTCTTCACTTGATTCTGGAGTGATACAAAACTGTTCATGATTGAACAGTTGTTCCTAAGCATGATTAGTCATCCTTGTAAAGCTTTTCAGGGGACCTTAGCTGAATGTCCCCTCTGTGTATGTATCTATCCATACATATAAATATAATCTAGATAATCCCACTGTATAGTCTCTCTGCAGAGCTGGACTGAGAACCTTGGCAGACTGTGTTTGTTGTACATTACACTGTGTTTCTGTGATGCAACAGAACATTGTTTTTAACGAGACCATCAGCTGGAGTCTTGTAAGAGCTATTCTTAAATCTAAATTTTCTTTTAACAAGTTCTTAGTTTGTTTTCTTGGTTTTTTTTACCCCTCAGCAGTTGTAAGACTAGGTCTAGCCAACTTCCAGTAGTTTGAAGAACAGACAGCAGCCCATAAAAAAAGGAAAGGAACAAGATGGCTGCATACAAGCCCACACTTAAATTATGTGGATCCTCTTAACATAACTTTGTTTATGATTGTCCTTAATGCAGCCGGAGTCAGACTCCCGTGTCAACGGCGCCTCCCCCTGTGCTTCACCCCAGCACTCTGCCCTCGGCTTCCCTCTCGAGCAGGACACAAGCTCACAGTTCCATCAGACAGGTGAGTGTTCTGATCTGATAATGTGCTCATGAGCCCATAGGTGACTACTGGGTAGGTTTGTTGGCATCTTCTGAGAAGATTTATAAATCAAAAGGAACAGATCTTTGTGATCCTTCTGCTCAGTGCAGCTGGAAGTGTTCCTTCCTCACACTTGCAAAGAGCTGTGCAACCCTAAGAATCCATGTGACTCTGAATTACAGACTTTCGTCGATAGACTCCTTAGATCTGTTCTGACCAAGTGAATTTACTGGGCAAATCCATCCTCACTGAAGGGGGATCCAGGCTTCATTGGATTGAAGTGGCCAACAGCTGTTTGTCCTACATACCCACATGGACCCAAGTAATCTGTCAGATACAGATGTTCAAATCATGTAACCTACACTTCCTGTCTGCTTTAAAAATTCTTGTGAAACTTTTGCTTTTCCTGGTATTTTGGTGTTCCCACTCCAAAAATGTTCACATCTTTAGGAGTAATTGAATATTTATGGGTACAGGCTCTGCATATGACAGGATTTCTCTCTTGAAAGGTTATTTTAAATTCTCGAATATCAGAACTCATTCCTTTCACTGGGATTTAGCAGAAATAACTACAGACCATTCATTGCATGGTCAAAAGTAGGGGAAAAAGGAAAATATTTTTCTCAAATTTTCTTGGGTGCAATTTCCTCATGTTTTGGTTTTTAAGCCTTGTGTTTTTGGTTTTTAAGCCTTGTGTTGTAGATTAAAAATTACTCTCTTTCTATCGAAATCAGGAAAAATGCTCTCTTGCATATTGAACATTTTTCATTCAGCATTGACATGTGTGTTTATCTGGAAAAACATGGAACTTCTTTGAGTCTGTTTTCAAGAAGCAGTAGATTTATGAAAGATGCTGTCTAACTAGACTGCCAGCAACAGAGCCAGTTATGTTCCTGAAACATTCTCTTGCCTAATTTTAAGCATCATTTTTCAAAGAAACGGTGAGGAGGATTTTAGCACTAGTGAGACAGCTGGTACATATTGAATAAAGACCCTCTAAAAAATAAATGCTGGGATTTTTTCAGAAAAGGAATGGTGTGTTCACTCTGAAAGTTACATGACAAAGCATCTGCAAAGAGAAGAGAATTTTATTTGAGTGACTACTGACTTTAATTCCCTCATCTTGTCAACATTTTGTTTAACTGTAAATTTTCATATACTGTTCCTTCCTGGCAACAATTTCTAGTTAAATCCTGGATACAATGGTTAAGCTTTAATAAAAGAGAAATGAGTTTGACTGCAAATCAATAATACAACTTTCGCTTCCTCTCCCAAGGCTGGCAATTATCAATCATAGTTCCTGCACATTACACAGACTTCAGGTAGTGTTTGTTTTCCCTTGAAATGTAAAGTGGAAATGTTAACTGGAAAGTTGGATAAGAATGCCTTTTAGAATGTTGTTGTCCTTTTTTTCTCTCCTCTTGTTACAAAATTAATTTTTTCTGTCATATCTGCAGATGACTTGTTAGTTCCACCTCATGATACCAGCACAGATCTGACAGATGTTATGGAGCAAATCAACAACACATTTCCAGCTTGCTGCTGTAAGTTTAACAAAATATGTCTCTGAGAATAGTATTGAATTTGAGGTGGTCTTTTGAAGAAAAAAACCTCATTCTAGTGGTATTGACTAGGTAAAGAAATATCTCTGAGGAGATTTCTTGTCAAAATACGCAAGCTACATAATTCTGTTCCTTAAAATTCCTCAATAGACACTATTTGTGAAGGCAAATAAATGTTCTTGTTTAAAGTGGAAGTGATTCACTCTAAGAAAAGCCTTCAGCTCAATGTGGAATTTTCAGCAGTGCCCACATAAGGGAAAAGGCATATAGAATCTCACTAGCTGCTGATAAAAACCTTTTGTAGAACTTAAGTGAATGTAGATTCAGAATTTCTGAATGCAGTTTTTGTAATAATGCTTTAAAAAAAAAAGTCCTTAGACACCAAGAGGACTGATTGGCCTAATTACTGAACTAGTTATTAAATAGACCCGAGGAAATCTGTGAATGCAGCACATAACACCTTTCCCTGTTAAAATGCATTAGAAGTTGATATTTTATTCAGTGTCTGTTAAAGAGAGATCAAAAGGAAAACCAGCTCGTTCCTATGCATGTCTTGTATCAGCTGCCATTTCCACTGATCCTCCTCCTTCCAGTGTCACTGCACTTGCAAAAGTGAGGAGCTATCTCATGTATTTTGGTGGGTATACATTTATACATGTATCTCAAATATATTTTTTTCAGCTCTTTTGCCTTAGAAAAACAGTAGTGAAAGCTTTGATATATTCCCAAAACTGTTGAAAGTTTCAAATGAAATGTAATAATAATGGTCAATTTTTAAAGGCAGAAGTAAGAGAGTGGCTGTTCATGCCCAGTCCTTCTGGGAGCATCAAGACTGAGCTCTATGCTATTTTGTAAACTCTGTGAACCCTGTTAAAATTCCTCTCTTATTTCAATGTCTGACGTCACATACATTGCTTGACTGTGAAGAACTGCATCACAGAAGATGCACTTCACATATTTTGAAAAAGCAAATTAGATTCTAGCAAAAAAGGTCTTGTTTCAGGTGTCCTTTTTGATTTTTGAGGACTTCAATAGTTCTGAGCCCATCATTCTGCAAATTAAAGATTACATCCTAAAGAGCATCTCATCTTGAAGTCAAGAGCTAGTGGAGCTCCTCAGCACACCTCGAGTGTGTGTGTATACAAATCAGCATAAAATTGAACTTGAATATTTGTTCTTGATTTTGCAAATTACTGTCTTGCTGTGTGAATATACAGCTATACAGTCATTTGAAGTCAAATGAATTTAAAGTAAATTACATTGTGTCAGGGCAAGCTTGGTAATGATGGCTGCTCTCCAGGACTGGGAAGCATAGGAAAAATGATTCTATGAACAAACACCTTGAATGAGGCAGGAGGATACTGCGAGTGAATACCATGACCCCTTCATATTGTAAAGTATATCTGAGCATTTAATATTAAAAGAAGTCACAGTTCCAAATTTCATGTGATTTTTTTCCCCATTGTCAAGCTAAACCACATTGCCCCAGTTAGTAGGTACTACTTGTGTTTGCTCTTACTCAGTCATTCTATAACATCTTTACTTGGGAGTATATTTTTTAACTGTGTCAGATTCGTATCTTAAATGTTTAGAAACCTGGAATGAGGATTATTAGTCTGGCCTTGCCAACAAAGTGCATTAGATGCTGAGTTTTGCTAAGGAAGACCATGACAGACCATCTAAATCCATCATGTTTTCCTGTGGCCATTTGAGAGGGATCTGTCTTCCTGGATGGACAATTGTCTAACCTGTTCTGTAAGAATTTAAATGATGCAGATTCCATAGACTTTCTAGGTATTACTGTATTCCCAGCCTTAAAAAATAACATACTTACCCTCTTTAATTATACCAAACTAAGTTTTATCAAAAGTCTTCATGTGCAACTTCTCATGTCCAATTACTAAAAAAAAAAAAAAAGAGAGAAATAAAATACCTTTTTCACAACCTCATCTTTACTTCTCTCTTCTGCCATGACCACAGCCTCCATTAAAGAGTCACTAGCATCTGGGCGTTATGCAGATAATTTTTATCCCCTTTTGACTGTATAATAGAGACAGCTGTCTTACTTGTATTTCTTTTCATGGGTTTCAGGTAATAATTCATCTTGAAATCTATTTATGCCAAATATCCTTTATGAAGCAATTATTCACATAGTAAGGCCAGCAAGGCTTTTATAATGGTGAATTTTGTTGTTTCGTGGTTTGTTGGTTTTATTTTTTTTAGTCCTTCAGATCGACTGATAATGGATATAATGCCTCTTTTTCCTTCCTTATTTATGTCATTGGCTCTCAGAACTAGGCAAGTGTGCAACACTGTGCAGAAGTCTTGTCTGTGCATTTGAGTGATGTCCAGGACACAGCATTTTTAACAGATGACATCATAATAAATCATTCAGGGGTTTATATGGTTACAAGTGGTGAAAATGAAACAATTCATATTACCTACATATTTACAATGCTATAAATTTGTTGAAAGTAAGTTTGTGAAGAATTAGACCCATTACAACACATTTCTAGTTAAATGTTTAGTCTTTTAAAGGTAAGAGTCTTCTTGTTCTTCTGAAGTATGTATTTTCCTGGTAATAGCTTTGTTTTTAAACTATCGAGACTCAGACTCATGTAAATTTCTAACCTTTTTTTTTTCCTATTTGCAGCAAGTTTCAGTGGCAGACCACAGGTAAGAGACATGTTTACATACTTGCATAGGCATTGGAAACAAAGTAAAGCAAGTGGAAAAGTTCCATTAAAGCAAAGGGGTAGGGTGGTATTTGTCTAAATTTTTCGCTAGAGGTCTGTTTGGAAGCTAGATTGATGCAACAGAAAGGCCAGATTCTAGAATATCACAGGTAATAGAAAATTTCTACTAGCTCAGGCACTGCTAAAGGTATTATGGGGTGCAGTTGTATATTGCTGACCGGATGGAACCAGCTTGCATTTATTGGGGCCAGTTAGTTTCAAGACAGCATTGCCTTGCAAGATCAAAACTGGTTCTTGCAAAGACATCCCTATGTCCTTGTGCCCTGATTATCTCTCTTGTGGCCTTAGGCATTAGAACAAGCTGCCTGCTCTGAATAGGCAACCACTTCAACAGGAACTTCAAACACTGCAGTATTGTAAAGTTAGATTTCTTTTAACTATATGCCTCAGTTATCTGCTGAGTCTGTGGCCAATACATCTAAGTTTTTTAAAATAGGGGTTTTGTCAGGTGACATCACAGCCCTGAGGTGACTGAGCCCAGAGCAGTTAGAAGTTCCTCTGTGTGTTAGCACACGGTACTGATGGGCTGGTTTCTCATCACGACAGGCCATGTGAAGTGTTCGTTGGGATGCCACCAGTGCTTCCCAGCGTGCAGTCCAGCCCTGCTCTCCAGCCTGTTGGCCACGTTCCACCTCATCAGAACCTGCATGGGACCCTGGGACACGCCGTCCGCTCCGACCGCGCGTTCGACTTGAAACAGTGCAACACTGAATACCCAAAGACGAGGATGTTGTTTTTACAGTCTCTTTTGTTTTTTTTCTTCTTCCCTTTCTATGCAACTGTAAATTAATGAGCAGTGGAATATTTGTCACTGATTTGTATAAATATACAGCCAGGGGAAAAGGGGCAGGGGCTTTATATACGTTCTTTTTGATAATCGTAAAGAGAACTGCATAAGGAGTTTGGAGCAAAACGTTACATTTATACATTCCTTTCAGCTCTTTGCTTTTGCATTGTAAAGTACTCTTAGTTATATTCTCACACATGTAATATTCTCTACTGATTATTTATATGCTAACCACCTGACCACAGATTTCACAATATCCTTGCATTATTTTCAGCATTGGCATATGAAGTTCCTCTAATCTGCGTTATTGTTACTGGTTAACAAAAACTGTCATTAGGTGCAAGATACAGTATTTTAATTCAATTAAACAAGGTAGACTCTCATTTCAAGTCATAATCACCATCCTCATGTACCTAAGTGGTACTTTTAACTTTCTTTTCATTATTTCTAGCCAACACACTCCATTTGGAGGATTATTTTTTTAAGCCTTACTTCACTTTGAATCAGGAGATAGCTAAAAAGAGGACTTAGATGATAGATTAAGTTGGTTTTAGTAAGATCTGAGTTAGTGTAATCTTTCCCAAATTTGTTCAGAGACAAACCTTTGCTGTTCCCTGCTGTGCCAAACTTGCTTCAAGTTTTGGAATTTACAGTCTATAAAGTAAAGCTCATTTCTGTAAGATCCCCTTATTTTGTCTGCCTCTTGGAAATGAAGAGACAATTAGAAAGCCCTTTCCAATACTATTAGCAACAGAACTCTCTCCAGAACTGCATTGCACTTAGATATTCTCATTGGCATTGTAATCTTGCAGATCATCCTTATCTTTGAAATAATAATTTATTTATGTACTTTTGATAAGGATAATTATGGGAAATTATGTCACTGATCGGCTGATCTCTAGTTTAAAGATTATCATAAGAGGTTTTAATGCCTTCAGAGAGTTTACAGTGCTGCATGGACACTTACTTTAATTCTAGGGAATACCTTTAATTGGTAAAACTGCATGCAATATCTTTCATGTATAGTAGAGAGAAACAAAACTGTGTTGTTCTTAGTTATTACAGAAGGAAACAAAACCTTATCTCAAAATGGTATTGAAAGAGGTGTAAAATTCTCTACTGCTACTCAAAAGATGCTAGAGGACATTAAAACAGCAGGTCAGGAATTTCTAGTGGTTTTGTGAAGTTTTGCTGGCTAGACTGTCCTGTACCCACAGTATTTACTCCTGAAGTGCTGCTGCTCAAGGAGTGATTCAGGCACAGTGTTGACCATGTTCTGCTGTTGGCACTAGTGCCAGTTCTGAACCCTTTGGCAAATTATTTAACCACTCTGCCTCTGTTTTCCCATCTGTAAAATGGGGATGATAGTACTCACCTCTCAAAGGTGATGTAGGCCTTAGTTTGTATCTGAAAAGCTCTGTAGAAATGCTAAGTATTAGTCTTGAGTGAGTGGAGCAAAGTTGTCAAGGTGAAAAGAGAAGATGCTGGCTCCTATAAATGCTTTGTCTATTAAAATGTCATGTAATTATTCTGAGAAGAGAAAACCCCACATTTTACAGAAGAGGAAAGCCATGACCACCTTTCTACCTCAGACCTATCTTCAGAAGTAGTATTGGAAATAGCTTTATATTCTGTTCTCTGCAAAGGACTTGGCTTTTATCAAGCTACATAATTCTATAGGCAAAGAATCCTTAAAAATACCCCCCAACATAAGTATAAAAACAACTCAGTAGTGAATTTGGTGGGTTTTATTTTTACTCTGAATATGAGGTTATGTACAAAGTTGTTTTTCTGCCTGTGTTTGTATGCATCCTTTGTCCTCTGCTGCCAAGTAAATGCTGCTTCAAACACTACATTGTAACATTCTTCCTATGAGACAATAATAAATAAAAGGAATATATTGCAGTAACATGAGAAAAAGTATGGAGTTCTTCCAAGTTTTCTGAGCTTAAAGGATGGCACATCTTATTACTAAATGCTGAAAATTTCATTCTGAAGATTAACATGAGCGTGTTATGATAGTCAATTTGTATATGCTAGCTTTTTCTATGTGTGGTTTTGAGTTTATATAAATGAGATTAAGCAGTGGGTTTATTCCTCATAAATCTTGCATATTTCTCCAGTTTTCCAACTTTAGTGATTTTAGTCTGGAATCCTTCTCAGTTTCATGACACATAGTAAATCTGATCACTGAAAAGCAGACTGCTTTTATTTTTAAAATGTTATGTATGTATTACAGAACAGCAATAATGCATGAAGCCCTGTCAAATAGGACAAAAAAACCTGTAAATTAGTCTTCAGGTTTTTGGTGGCTTTCAGTCAATATGCTCAGATGAACCACAGCATTGGGTATTCAGTCAGAAAGTTTATTTTCTACCTTGTGCTGATTTTAGGTACTTGCATTAATGCAAATTGTGTTAATGGTTGTATTAGAATTGCTACACTTGAAGGAAAAAAAAAGTCCAAAGCCCCAATACTTCTGTTTCCTTATCATAACAGTTGGCACTGGTTTCATGTTTAGTTGTTTGGGTTTTTTTTTAAACTCTAACAAATGTCAAACATAAGTGGCAAAGTAATGACCTTTCCCTCAGTTTGTGAAAGGATGGTTAACAAATAAGTTGTAGGAAAAGATAACGTTTTTTCACATTATTCAAGTGATTCAGCAGTTAGCAAGGAATTTAACTACAGAAATAGCAATATATTAAGTCACATTAAGCTCTGTATTTAGAACAATAAGTGTGTCTAAGCGGAAGAGACTGCTGGATTAAAGCATGTATTAAACCACAGAATCTGTAATTTAAAAAAGGTAAACATTATAATTAAAACCTTTGTAGAGTTGGAGGCAGCAGGGGAGAGAGGTATCGATCAGTACCAGGGCCTGACTTTGGGAATAACTTACAAAAGTGCTCCCATCTGCAAGTTGCACCCTCTGTACCCTGACTGCCAAGGCAGCAGGTACCAGAGCTCTGTGCCACCTGTGAGGAAGGTGCTCTCAGCTTAAAAATCATGCTGTGCCACAAAGGTCCTGGCCCTTGGCAGAGGGAACAGAATGGCACCCACTCCTCACCAGCCACAGGGCTTCTCTTGAGGGTGCTGGGGGCAGAGCATGGCCACCTCTGGTCTTCTGCCAGTGCAATGGTGAGCACTCCCTGCTTCTTCACCCAACCTTTCCCTTGAAGCACTAACCATTATGCTGTTATTTTGTCATAAGCCAACCTGGTACTTTCCATGGGAAGGATTATGTCTCAGTCCAAAATACACATCTATGCAAAACACCAAGTGGGACACCCTCCTGCACAGCTCAGAATGGATGGCATTGGTTGATAGCATATCAGCTTAAATTTTCATTAGAAAACACCCTTAAGCTGTATTGTTACCATGTCAGTTCGTTCTCTCAGAGCAGATGGGAGATGGATGCATCTAATTAAAATCAGAGTGTAGAAGTTCTTCTGCTAAGTGGGGCTTCATCTTCAGAATAACTTCCACAGTGAAACAATCGCCCTAAGGGTGCTATTACTTCTTTTTGGACCACAGGAAGGCTCTTCAGATGTTTGAAACCAAGACAGATTATTAGACACCAGCCCTGCTAGGTCAGATACTGGACACAGACCATCCATCAGTATGCACGTGACACAACTCATGGCACCTCACATTCCCAGGTCAGGGGTTCTGTCCTCACTTCTGTGATTTCTAGACTTGGAAAGAACCCAATAACAACAAAAAATAAACCCACCCCACAAAATTAAAAAAAAATAAAAGACAAAACTAAAACCCACAAACAAACCAGTCTTAAGTTCAGCCAAATTAAAAATGCATTACTGTAATGGGCAAGCTTTGGATTTATGCAAAAGAGCAAAATATTCTTTTAAACATTTACGGTACAAGTTATCCCTTGGGAGAGATTTTGTCCATTATATGTATTTTTTGTTGTCTACTTATAGTATGGAGTTTCCCTAAAAAAAACATTCACGAAGGTACATACTTACAGCACTGCAAAACTGAATAATGGATTCTGTCTCCTGTCACGCAGAAATGAAGATGTCATGCCATATGGCTGAGAATTCTGTCCCCACAACAACAGCAATATAATCAGTGTTACAAATCCTGGCAAGGTGTAAATTACTAACAGTGGGGTATGAAAAAAAAACAACTTTTAGTGGGGGAAAAAATATTTGAGCAGGAAGAGATCTCTTGCATCTTAGAAGCAAAACAGCTCTCAGTCATGAGCTGTATGTTGTGTTCTTCAAACAGCATTCTTTTGGCCATGAAATGTGAAATCATTATTGGCTCACATAGCTTTGGGAATATGTCTTCTGTCTTTAGTGCCACTTTCATGATGTGCCAGCAAAAATTAGTCTTTACAATTTAAATGTATACATAAGAAAGAACAGCTGCGTGCAAGTGCAGCAGCCACCGTTAAAAGGGGTATGTAGAGTTTTCAACAGCTGCTTTTCTAAACACCTCTGAGAAACCAGGAGAGTGTCTGAGACACCAGGAGTGGGCTGGATCAGCTCATTTTCCCAGGCATCTCAGCACTGCAGCAAACTGGTGCAGCCAACACAAAGGTGTCATTTAAATTGGAACCTGTTCTGTGTTAGTGTTATTAAAAGTGAGAATCCGGGAGAGCTGCATAGAATTACTAGTTGTGCTAGTGTTGGGTGTATTGGGCAGGAGGAAAAAAAAAAAAAACCCACACACTGCCTTAGTGTCTATGCTTTGCTATCTGTCCTCTCTCATTGTCATCTCTGAATCTGTATTTACAGATTAGTCATGCTCTTGTTAGTCGCTGTCTTTATGCAGTCAGATAAGACACTGAAAATGTCTGGTTTTCTGACTGAGTTGGTTTGACCCTGACTGGATGCCAGGTGCCCCTAAAGCCTATCACTCCCTTCCTCAGCTGGACAGAGGAGAGAAAATACAATGAAAGCTCATGAGCTGAGATAAGGACAGGAGAGAGCACTTGCCTAACTCACAAATGAAGTTTTATACGTTAATAAATAAGAGAGCAGACAGAAGATACAATAGCAACTGCCACTGACCATCCACATCACTGATTTAAATGCAAACAGAAGTAAGGAAAGTTGAGGGTTACCCAGATCATCATTCTTCAGAATCAGAGTGGCATTTACCTTCGTCCAGTCCTTAGGATCCTCCTCTGTTTCCCAGGACCTTCCATAAGCAATTAAGAGTGGTCTTGCAATAATATTAACCAGTTCCCCCAACACTCATGGATATGGTCCCAACACATCCCATGGACAGTTTGTTCAGTATATCCAGTTTACTTAAGTGTTCCCTAACCTGATCCTTCTCCACCAAGGAGGAGGGCATCTCCCTTGCTCTAGACTTCTGGCCAGTCTTACAGGTAAAGACACATAAAGAAGGGATTCAGTCCCTCAAACTTTCCTGTGCCCTTTGTCACCAGATCCTCTTCACCAATGGGCCTGTGTTTCCCCAGCCTGCTTTTTTCTTTTTTCTGCTGTTGTACTTACCAAAGTCATTCTCATCACCTTTTGTATCCCTTACCAGGCCTTGGCTTTCCTAACCCTATCCCTGCAGAATTGGGCAGGGATAAATTCTCTATATTCTTCTTGGTCCCCAAACAGGCCAAAGTCTGCCCTCCTGAGCCCGAGGGATGTGATCCTACTTTTTGCCTTAATCCCTTTGGAATCCTGTGCACTACCATCTCACAGTCACTGTAGCTACAGTGACCCTTAACCTTCACTTCCCTTACCCATTCTTCCTTTATGAGTAGGAGGTCCAGCTCCTCCATCATCTGGATGAGGAAATTTTCACTCAACAGTTGGTATAGTTCTTGCATAATGTCCTGAAAAAAATCTCTTGCCACAGAAATACAACATACAAGTAGATGACCTTTTAAACACAGATGCTTTGGTTGATTTTGTTTAGTACCTCTGAAAGTATTTTGGTGAGCAGTCTAATGAATGGCAGCAACGCCCAGACAAGAGAAACATCCAGCTGTATTTCTGTCTCCCCAGTGCCAGCAGCCCCTCTGGAATGGAAAGTGTAGCTCTGACCCACTTGCTTTCAACAGACTATAATTACACACTTACCAATTTTCTATAAAAATACTGATGTGAACAAATAGAAAACCCAAGTGGCTGAAACATGAACAGAGTAACAATGTTATTTCATCCCCTAAATCCCAGTTCCTGCAAAGATGATGCTTGCAGGCTGAAAAATAAAACCAGTGAAATGGCAGTAAACTATCAAAATAACAGTTGTGTTTATTAGGAGATATGAGCCAGACTTTGTACACAAGCAAGATAGACTATAGTATTTGTCACTCTGCTGCCTACACTTGGAATTTCTTCTCCCCAAAATGTCTGCCTGCTTGCTGTAAAAGGAAAATTAGTGATAGCCTTACCAGAAGAGAATAATTTTGGATTTCAAACTCTCATGCAGTTTCTCCAAATGCAGATCGTGCCACCCAGTTGGTGGCAAGGGGCTGACCCAGATGTCCAAAGCTGGACACAGCAGCCCAACCCCAGTGTCCACAGATAAAAGGGAATAGTCACTCCCTTTGGTCTCCAGATGAGAGCTTTGTTAGGACACCCTCGCTTTGCGGCCAGAGTGCTCTCCCTTGGGATAACACGCAACACAAGCCTCCATGGAAAAGGCAGTAGATGATGGAGGAGGCTGCTGATTTCCAGGTTGACCCACTTTACTCAGAGCTTGGTAGCCTTTGGCAAAGAAATTCTTCCAATAACTATTTACGTTCTTGCTCCTGCAGGCAGTTTGTTTCTCTTTTCCTGCAAATCACAGTACTTGTAACATTACTTAGAAAAATGGGATTAGGAGATAAATGGAAGTGGCATTTTAGGAAATATTTATCTGCTCTTGTTCAAGCCTTGCTTTCTCAGGCATTGACTCCTATGTGGTTGTGATTGTCTTCTTTCATTCACATGTCCAGAGATAGTCAGCCTTTGAACATTAAAAAGCTGAAAAAACAAACCACACTTAGTGTTTTAATTAAAAATTATATAAGCTTGTCAATGTTGTTGCTCACTTTATTATTTATGGCATCTCCTGTACCTTAGAAATCGGTACCAAGTAGACAAAATCAGTACACTTTCCATTTCTCTGCCCAAAGCCAGGCTCTCACTGAAAGCCTCTTGGAAAGTTTGACTTGGAATAAAAACTTGATGAATAGGACAATGTTATTATACACAACTAAGTTACACTTCTTAACGGCTGATTACAAACATCCTCAAACGCCTTCTCTTCTTGACACTGCTGATTTTAGGGCTCTTTAACGTTAATATAAACCAATCCAGAAAGGCATCATCACACCATTCGAGGATCTTTGGAAAAAACCATCATGGTACACAGAGAAGCTTAAGCCTGCAGTCAGCCTTGTCTGCAGTTACTGCATTTATTTATTAGCTTTTAACCCAGTTGCAAAGCAAAGAAATTCATAGCACATCTGTTTCCACAGAGATTGGATAAAATATGGCAGTTTTGTTAGAGTGATCTTTTTTAACCTATTTTTGCTTGGATAGCTGATAAAAATACATGCTTAAGAGGTTGGAGGTTTTTTCTTCGTTTCTAGTAGTAGTATTACACCTCTCTCAAACAAAATGTACCTAGCAAAAAAATAGATTACATGACATGATTAAAACCAAGATATTCCACAACCCTCTACCCTCCTTACTAGACTGGCAGAAGTGACAAGGCAAAAGTTAGAAATATTAATACTATAATGGAGCACATTTAAAAATTCAGTCCTGAGGACTACCTTTCCAAACAGAAGTGCCTTAACTAGCAGCACAAAAGATGACATGGCATTACATATATATTATATACATATATATTATACTTTTTTATATATATACACACACACACACTGGAGAAAACTTTGTATATAAAGACAGGATTATATCAATGAAAGTTTAATAAATATTTATGGAAAAATTAAATTAAAAAAAAAATCTCAGCTGGCTCCCACACCATCTGCCTTGGCACTTCCCTGGAGCTCACTCCTCCCCGTCTAGGCCAGTCTCCCCTCTCAGGAGAGGCACTACTGGCCCCCCAAGGCTCTCACCCCATCCAGCACTCCAAGGCTTTGCCCTCCCCACTGAGGAGCAAGGCAGGAACAGCAATATTCCAGTTTAGGCTCCACATCCCCAACCTGGGACCACTTAATATTCTAGTTCAGCAACAGTCAAAAAGGTAAGCTGTGTTTATCTGGTAGGTATTAGCAGCATAATGTTGGTAATTAAGTAATAATCACCTTAAAAATGTGCTCTTATCTTGGAGCTTGAGAAAGAACAGAGACTGAAAGCTGGGGCAATTATCTCCTGCTTTAGCTCCAGGGAACCAAGCACCAAATAAGCATTCATATCAAAGTCAGTAAATAATTTGCCCAATTACCTATTCCCACACCACCATTGAAGTTTCTTGATTGAAGATTGCAAACATTTATGTTTAGCCTTCAGCTTAGTATTTAGAGTGCCATATAGGAACTGACTCTGCATTAAAAATTTATTCCTGAGTTACTGCTTAAAGTCAATACAATCAGTATTCATGTATCTGAGAGCGTGGACATGTAAGAAACATTATTTTTCTGTTATCACAAACCATCTTTTATAAGCATAGGGTCTGCCATGGAATGAATTGTCCTTTCAGTTTCCCAGATACCTTGATTTGGCAGGGTTGAGGCAAATTTAATTACGTGTTTGTATAGCTGATAAACTACTCATTTGAGAATTACAGCAAGGAGTTTCAACATGCACTGAAATAGTGGGTTTTGCTAAAAGTTTCCCTACTGCTATCCTTCTCCCCCAAGAAGCCCTAGAAAATGTTTTGGGAAGAGATGAACCTTTCTTTCCACTTCATCTCTCCTGCAGCGCACAAAAGACAGAACACAGGCACCCTGTGCCAGTCTGTGCCTTGGAGTGACTCCCCCTCCTTCCCTCTGGTATTTCACCAGTGCTACATTATACTGCACATACCTTTAGTAAGAGCCAAGGAATAAATTTGCCAACCCACTGTCTCCCTATGACATTTTCAGTCGGCTTGAGCAGATTTAATACTAATATAGCTGCAAACATGTCAGCAAAATCCAAATTTCAAGAAACTAGGTTTTTAGCACATAGTTAAGTACATTCTAGACCTGAAATTTGCCTCTGTTTTTGTCAGCACATAAGAAAAAAAATAGTATCTCTAAGAAAAAAAAAAATCAAGTTGAAGTTAAGGTAAATCAATGGCACTAATATGGTATCAGAGGGACAGTCTTTTCAGAGATGCTCTTTCAGCAAGGACTCTAAAAGCAGACCTACAGCCTAGCTGAGGGTCCTGGCTACTGAGGCATTAAGAACTTGTCATCTGTGGCTGCAGGTTTCCTGTAAGGGCACTAGACTTCTTAATGGTAAATTAATTTCTTAGGTATTGACTTCTCAATTTGAAACATTTGCATGGAAATAATTTTCAAAAAACCAACCAACCAAAAAGTCCACACAAAAAATGTTAAGATTAAGTAACCAGAGTCTGTAGGGCCCTGGACTCTAAAACCATGGTTCTCAAACACTCTACCTTTGCCAGAAGGCAGTCAGCACCTAGAAATAAGGATTCATATGACAGTATAGACATGTTCATGTAAGGGGAAAAAGAAAAGGTAAACCAAGAAAAGCCAAAAGAATGCAGTACTAATCCTGCTTATGGTGTGCTTTAGCCCTCAGCTTTTTACACACCTTGCCTGATTTTTGTAAAACCCTGTATTGGGTCTGTGAGTGTTTATACCTGCTAATGATCGCCTTCTCATTGGGAGTGCATGCATACACTTGGTGCTCTCTCAAAAATTGGTGCTATTTAAAAGATTTTCTTAAGGAATTAAATCTCAGAAGCTTTATATTTCCAGGTTTTATTCTTACGCTGAAAATACAGAGGGATGTTTGACAGTAATTACAACCTATGTCTTTCTGAAAGATTTTTATTCTTGTCACAATGACATACTTGCATCCAGGGTTAGCAATCTATGTCAAAGTATTTACAGGGTATTTAATGGGTAAGCACTTAATCACTCTGTAAGCAACTAGGTAAAGGTTTAACCGAGTAATTTAAAGAAATGAATAATAAAAAGTTATGACAGACCTATATTTAGCAAAATTTTCTACAAGCTGTTTTCCTACAGCCCATTTTCATGAACTCACTTATGCCATTAACATATACAAATATAAACAACACTTAAGTGACAAAACAATCATCACTGCAAACATCAGCAAACATCAGGCATTCTTTCCTAATAGAAACAACTTGTGGGAAGAGAAAAGTCACTTTGCTTCATTCGAAAAACACCTAAAACAGAAATCCATGCATGTATCATATGCATAGACTAAAGAGGTCAGATATTCCATAGAAAAAAAATAATCCTACTTCAGCCAAGAGTCTACTACTATCCACTAAACAATCACTTCTTGTCTGTGTTGATTTAAAGCTCTCTTCACTAGCTCTCTTTTAAGTTAACTGCCCCCTAGTTTGTATGTTTCATTTACAGAAACTGAACCAAATACTCAGGATGTCATCCATGGTGGCTTTTCTAGCTGTGAATTACCAAGGAACACCAAGAGCATTTCAGGACTGAGGCATCTCTCCTACAAGGAAACACTGAGAGAGCTGGGGTTGTTCACTCTTAAGAGGGGCACTAATGTATATAAACACCTGATGGGAGGCTCCAAAAACACAGAGCCAGGTTGTTTTCACTGACGCTCAGTGACAACACAAGGACCAATGGGCACGAGTTGAAACAGGGGAGATTCCCTCAGAACATCAGGAAACATCTTATCGTGAGAGTCTCCAAGGACTAGCACAGTCTGCCCAAAAAGTTGTGAAGTCTCCATCCTTGGAGATATTTAAAAGGTGTCCAGGTAACTGGTTTTGGGTGGCACTGCTTGAGTAGAGGGGATCTTGGACAAAATGACCTCTAGAAGTCCAACCTCAACCATTCCATGAGTCTGTGAAAGCGTCTTAAGATTAAAAACTTTTCTATTTAGATTATTGGAAGGCTTTATGCTACAAATAAGCCTTTGTACACAGTTTAAAAAAAAAAAAAAAGAAAAATCACACTGTTCAATGAAGTGCTTCTTAGAAAGAGAGGCAGCCCTTTCTCCAGCTATTTGAATTCCTGTACCAGCTTTCTCATACATGTCCTCCACCTTACCCACCTGACTTCATAAAACAGGAAACAACAGCTCTTTTGCCCTTGTCTTTCTTGCTCTTTACTCTTGGCCTTCCTCTTCACTAGAGCAGATCCTGAACACCAATACATGGCAGGAAGGAGGCAGTACCCAAGGGCACCAGCTGCCAGAGTTACAAAATTGCTGGTATAATTTTCATATTCTCTTCGGTATTTGGCATGGGGAGCTTAACTCAGATTTATTTTTCCCTTTGTACTGGAGAGCTGCAGAGCCGCCCAGCTGGCAGCTCGCTGTGTCACACTCACATATTTCACCACTAGTGACAGTGAGACACACTCTTCCAGCCGCCTCTCCCTCAGCCATTCCAGGTGCAGGCAGAGCTGAAAGTGGAGCCAGTCACTCCTCTGGAAATAATTCAGGACTACGCAAGAGGGGTGGCAATATAAAAAAGCTAAAATGCTTTCAGATTTTGAGAAAGTGTTTATAAGCAGGATAATTAGAGTATAAAAAACGAATAAAATCTCAATTCCTACTACAGCCTCTATGTTGTCAATTTTGCACCTCAGTACCAAATTTATAAACATACACTGTGCTACTGGAGAATCAAACAAAGATTACTTTTCAGTCAAGCACCTGCCTCAGGCAGTTTCCCTCCCAGGAAGGCAGATCATTGCCCTGTGGATACTCCTGGGAGGGGTGGAGGGAGGGAGGCAGCTCGAGTCAGGATCACCCCGAAGTCCAGAGAAGTCAGCACCCAGCTCCACAAAACTAAGTAGTTTTGGGGGTGTCCTTTTCACCTGGGCCCCCCAGTACCAGACAGCTCCTCAGCTGAAAATCGTCATTTGCAAAGGCCCAGCTGAGCTCTGTCTTAGCACCTTGCCTCCAGCTCAGGGCCGAGATGCAGCTCACAATGCATTCTATTGAAATGGCAAGAGGGAAACCTCAGCACCATGCACACAGAGCTGCTGCTTTCCAAAGGGGTTATAAATGAAATTATTCCATTTCAAGTCACAAGCACCTCTTCAGTTCCTCCCACTCTTCTCCCTGGCTGCCCAAAAACAAGCCAAACACTGGAAGGCCACTCTGTAAAAAACTGATGGGGAAAGGCTCTTCAGATTGCACTTCTGACGCACTCTTGGGAAAATCCACATCAGGCAAAGCCTCAGGCATCACCAATTGTGAGCTGCAGCTATCTTAAATAAAGATAGCAAATCATAAATGAGTCCACAGAACAGGCTATTCCCCTCCACTTTAGTGCAAACTGAGAGCTATCGCTGAAGTACCTGCACTGCAAATATCCACATTTAAAATGGAAAGGAGCTAAACACCAGCACTCCATGATTGTCATGGGAGTTTTAACAGGATTCAGACATGATTGCTACAGTACTGTAAATTAGACTGGGAGACAGTCGCTTGGCTTTCACACCATCAAAAGTTCACAGCTATGAGTGCTCCCAGGTGGCTTCAATTTCAAGAATATCAGACTCAGAGAGGGGAGTAGGTCTTACCATCTCTTTATTCCAAGCCAGAGGATTTTTGATTTGGGTTTGCTTGGATGTTTTTGAGAAAAATACAATATTCCTAAAACATATGATTTGTTATCAAATCCCAACTCCTACCTATAAACCCAACATGATTTGATCTTAGTACACTCTATTTATTCTGTCTTTATTACTAGTAAAGCCTGAAAGGAATCACTTTTTGCCCTGCAGCAGCAGAGAATCTCTGGATCCCTCAACTGTTTATCCTCTGCTTTTGTAACTTCATCCTAGGAGAGACCAAGCAGCTTCCAGAGACAGAACCCTCTTGTACACTATTGAACCTTACAAATTATTAGTGCTGGCATCTGAAACAACATAGTAGCAACAGCCACAGTGACAAACAATGTGAATTTACTGCAGTCAGAGAAGATTACTTGCAGCTTTGACTGGAGTGTTTTAAATAAGGGACATATCAGCAGACAGTGCTTACCTTCTCTCTCATGAAGATAAAAGGGAGAATTGCTGCCATGGGGACACAACTTATCTTTCAGCCATTGAACCCCCCTCCTGACCCATTCCAGACTGTGCTGCTCCCCTCTGCCTTCCCCAGTCCAAGGCTACCACCCCTTCCACCCCACAGTAAAGCAATGACCCATCTCACAGCCACCAACTCCATCCCTCCCAGAGGGGATGCTTTTATAGGAACCAGGGCAAAGAAAGAGCAAAATGAACCAATGAAGCCTAATTGCTGCTCCATCAGGCACAGCTGGGAAATAGCTGAGCCATCCCAGCTGGGCTCAGGTCAGCTGCCCTCACTCAGGGCTTATTTGAACCACAATAGCTCTTGTCTTCCTTCAGTACTGGTTTTGTTTCTGCTCCTCCCTAACAAAACTTTTGTTTCCTGATGTCCTGGTTTTGGCCAAGACCGTGTTAAATTTTTTGCAGTAGCCAGGGGGGGACCTGACTGTGGGGCTGTGCAGGGACCCAGATTTTTATACCACCTTATTAATTGCCATGGCAGGGGGAAAAGGATTCACTGTAGCTTACAGGGAAGGTTGTTCCTTGTGTTGTTAATATTGGTACTATTCAATTTCGTATCTCATTGCTGTTTCCAGTACATTGTTCTTATCTCAGACCATGACCTTTACCTTTTGTGCTTCCATCTGGAGTGAGCAGCTGGTGTTGTTTCCATGGGCATAGTTCTCATGGGCTGGTTTTTTTGGGTGTGGTTTCAGTGAGGATAGTAAACTGGACATTATCAGTCCTAAACCACGACACCTGTGTGTTCCTGGCACAACTTCACTGTTTTCTGAGGGAAGAGAGAGTTGTTGGTGGCTGAGCTGCAGAGTAAGAGGGTTCCTGAATCCCTGAAGTGACTAAGGCAGAGGGGAGGTGTATTAATTCAGCCCTGTTTTGATGTCTGGGAAAGAACACCTTGGTTCAAAACTCCCGTTAGGGCACACCTCAGAGAGGGCAAACCTTCTGCCTTTCTCAGCAAATGTTGGATGATTTTTCCACATAGCTGGCACTGCATTGCCCCTAAACTGTGTGCCAAGTGTTCCTGACCAGCCATGCTCACCTTTACAGTGCTTCAGTTGCTCAAAGCTGACCATTACCTTTGAGAAGTTTGGTGCTGGATTCAATTACCTTTTATTTTAATTCTGCTCTTTATTCTCCTAAGGGTTCCTTAAACATGCTTCTAAGGATGAGGGTAGAAGACAGAACTGAAGATAAAAACCCCCATGGATTATAATTTTAATTTAGCAAGTCTAAATTCCACTGATCTAGATTCATTGAACATAGCCTAATCAAGTAAAACTTGTTACCTTAGAGGTATGAAAGACACTTGTATAACATAAAGATACCATTAAATTTTCACTTGAAGTCTATAGATGTAAATTGCATATTTCTGTTTGTGAAGAGATGAAGAAAAATTAGAGAGTTAATCTGAAACAAGTTCCAAGAAAACATGTCACCCCCATCACCATGTAAACTACATCTGACACACATTGCAGAAAAATATTTGCATTATAATATTTTCACATCCATGGTGATGTGAAACACCCAGGGGCTCTTTAGTGTTTCTTCACTCTTCCTTGAGTGACATCAGGCCAGCAAAGCCTCTGATGTGTCAAAATGCTACAGAAGTGTTCTGAACAGGGAAAGGATGATCTGATGAGCTATTCTAACGCTGGAATAAAGTGCTGGTTTAATATTTTTTAAAGCTCTGGGATGAGTTTTTTTTTTCTGTGATCTGTTTCATGCTGTGCAGGAGCTCAGGAGCCAGAAGTTCATGCAATGAAGCAGATGAGGCCCTGCAGACTCCATTGCTCTGAGAACCTGAACCACACTATTCCAGTCACTGCAGAGCTGGCAGTACAACTCGAGCTTGGAAAAAAACCAACCCAGTGTTTTCCAAGGCAGTAGATCCCACTGCTAAGTGTAACCAGCTGTTCCATGCTGACTGGCTGCCCTGCAGGATCCATGGATGGCAATGCACTTTGTATATTGTTTTTCCAAAAGCAATAAACTTTACAAAGGAGTACCACTCCGTGCTTCACTGTGTAAGTAAAGGCTTCTAATTCTCTATGAATTATTTTCTTATTGGCTTAAAAAACTTCAGACCTTGGGGCTGGGATTATTGTTCTGCATAAATGAGATGTTTTTGTAGGAGAGAAAGATGTAAGGTTGGGTCAGCCTTTTAATTTATAAACTCTTTATTCAAGGATTTCTCACATAGGTAAAATAGACATTTATGCTAGATACTGTATTAGATATGTGCTGGAATTTGAGAAGAAGAAGATGTTTTTGATGAGTTAAAAGAGAACAAAGGAAAAGAATGACTGAGCTGTCAGGTTGTATTTGGTGAACATTCATTATCATTTTCTCTCTGTGTTACTCACTGTGTGTGAAAAATATGTTCTTACCTGTGTTTCATCCTAGACTCTTGAAACTGGGAGCCTGCTGATGCCTAAAATGCTCTAGTCTAAAAATACTACATTTCAAGCAGGTGGGTCAAAGAATTACATATAAGTTTTGCAGTTGAAATGAGAAATTCCTGAGTGGTGAGTGTGGGTGAGTAGTCTACACAACAGCAGACAGAAAGGAGACCAGCTGTGTGCTCGAAAGGATTTTCATGAGGTTTCATGATACACACATATCAACTTCACAGATACCACTGAAGAATCAGCCTGGAGCAAAGTTCTTGTTCTGACTGTCTGGTTAGCGCTGGCTCTACTTAGTAGTAGAAGTCCCAGGACCATTGGTAAGGCTTATGACAGGAGTCCTCCCTGCTCAGTGAGGATCAGATTTGGGCCATACCCTGCCTGGAGAAATTGTGTGCTCATCTGGCTCCCTTCTGATGTGTAACACACACTTTGCTCCCTTGAGATGCTTGATCATCCCTGTCAATGAGCTTTTGTAAATAGGATAAGAGTATCACTCTTTCTGCATTGTAAGAACTAACACAGTAGTAGCTTTTGGAACCACTATTTGTTTGCAATGACTACAGATAGAGGACTCATTACTCCTGTTTTTTAGTCTAAGAATGCTGTGGTCAGATAGTCGAGAGTTTTCAGCTCTGCTTTGGACAGACTTTGCCATTTCCTAGGAACTCTCTGCTGTGAAACTGTACCAATACTTATGAATTAGCAGTGACAGCTCTGCTGATACTAACAGGATTGAGAGAGAGTTGCTGTGCATGTCAGTCACTTCCCTCTTCTCTGTATTTTCATACTGATGGGAGGACAAAATGTAGTACAACAAATGATGTCTCTCTTTGGCTGGCCCAACTGGTGCCACTGCATATACAGAATGAGTTGTGAGAAAATACCTTTAAAATCAGGTATAGCTGAAGGTTGTATTCATTGCCAATTACTTAGTTTAAGGATCTGCAGGAGTCACTGCTGTGTGTAAGGGCAATAACCACAGGGAGGGATTTGAATCAACAGAACATGAGCTATAAAAATTAGTAGGCTGTTCAAGACACTGTTGTTGCTGTGTCTGATGAACTGAAGTGTTAAGAGTCTGATGACCCACAGGGTTAATGCAAATTACCACCTGCATATGATAAGGCTCTACTTTCCAGGTTTTCTAAAGCAGAGACTGCAAATTAGTTTTACAGGTTAATGTAAGATAAATGTTTCTTCTTTAAACAGTGTTCATGTAGAGATTTTTTTGACTGAATATGACAGATATAGAAGAGTTGTGTAATTATCATAAAAAGTAAAGAAAAAAGGTGATTGTTCTTAAAACAAGTCAAACTTGTGAAGAATATCCAACGCAAGCTTAATTTCAGGCAATTTTGTTCAAATTACTGGTATGTATTTAGAAAATATCTCCTCAAATTAGAATTGCTTTAGCCTCTCAGTTCAAAACATTTTCCGTGATAGCTTCTCTTCATATTTTAATTGATTGGCAAATTAATGCAAGCTGTAACTGAGATAGTGTTGCAAGGAGATGAAATCAGGGGAATTGAAAATTTAGAGCAAAGATGCTAGGTTTACTGAATTTTGAAGCTTGCCTTGTTTTCCTTATTCTCCTGTAATTTCTTCTATCATTGACATTCATTTGGGCTGTACAGTTTTGTATTCATTCTTTACAGTACTTCACACTGCTGAATATTTCTGTAACTTAGACATAATTGCACTTCCTACCACAATCTTCCTTCAGCCAGTAGACGCATTGGGTATGAAACTTCTAACAGTTGTTTTTAGTTTTTACTGACTTGCCACTTCATGTGTCAGAGGTGTCTAGGAAACAGCTCCCAGCTTTTGCTCCATATGGGAACATGGTTGCTGCCATTGCACCATGGAAAGAGTCCAAGCTCAGAGCCTTGTCCTGGCCTCACAAGCTTAGTAAAACTAGCCCTAGCTGAAAATACTCCTCCCACCTTTGTAAACGGGATATAGTCAACAGTGAGATTTAGGCTGTTTTACCTCTTCCCAGGCAGACAGTAAATGAGTGAGGTTCCTTTCTGCAGAGGTGATCAGTCATTGATGTTGGTTTGGATGCTCTGCCTTTTGTGGTGGCACTGAGCAGATGGTGGTGATTAAACACTAAATATCAGTGCAGCAAGTTATGCTCCTCATAATCAAGTTACAGCTGTGCATCAAAACTGTCTCGCCCATAAAGCTGGTCTGGAACCTGCTCGACTGTGTAAGAACCACAAAAGGTGTCGCTGTGTGTCTCTGTCAGCAGCAGTGCTCTCCTGGGTCTTGTTTGTTATAAGCAAGAAAACCATCAGATTTAAGTCTGGAGAGAGAGATTGGATTGTGTTCCCAGAGAAGACTAGTTTTTTGGTTGTTTTTTGGGTTTTTTTTTTTACCAGTTAAAGTTGCTCCAAGACTCAGATGCAAACCCTGCTTTTATTTTCGTTTATTTTCTCCTGAAAGAAGGATAAACAGAGGCCTGCCCTCTTGTTGGTTTGCTTTTGACAGGACTTTGACAACCTTGCACGCCACAGATTCTACTTGTGGCTCAAGGCAGAATCCATCTATCCAGTCTGAGAAAGCCAGTTACAGAGAAGGGTAAAAAGTACAACTAGAGGAATCCAAAGGGGAAAACCCCCAACGATTTACTAACTCAGTGCGGAATTTCTTAATGCAACTGACATCTGAAACATCACGGTCAACTCCCACGAGTCTAAAAGCATCATTAATAACACAAAAGTTTCCTACAAGAGACCCAATCCACTGCAATAATGGGAAGGAATAAGATGTGGGAATGCAAGACCTAAGGCAATCAAACGTCTTTGAATCTTTGCAATAAGGATACTGCAATGAGGGGGGGAATTAAAATTTGTTTTAATCTAAATAGGCAGTGCAAGTATTTACAGTGAATTATTCAAAATCACATGTCACTCCATGGTCTTGCAACAGATTTTTGAGCAGGAACCTTCTCCCATTACTCTGTTAATAAAGCAGATTTCCGGAAGGCTGAAGTTTTGAATTGCTCAGAATTTCCTGAAGTGATAGTTCTTTCCTTAGCTTCTGAATTAATTCTAGTCACCAGCTCAATTTATAACCTCTAACTTCTGAAGCACCTTGTTCTGCAATTCATTCCCCACAGTGATCCTCTGTAAGCCTACTTTATAAGCATATATATAAGCAATATATATAATTTAGGGATGAATTTGTGTCTCTTAACAGCCATCATAAAAGAGAAAATTTTTTCTCTATTATGTGGAATGTGATTTTCTCTTTGTATAACTGGTCTTTAATAGGTACAGTAAAAAAAAGTATTCTTGAATCCAGTAACATTACAATGGTTGATATCTGTATTTACTATAATTACCTAGAAAAACAAATATTTTTTTCACCACCCACTCACCTGGCTACTGTTAGTGACTCTGCCACATGCAGAGTCTCACCAGAGATTTACCTTGATGTTTTTCAAATTGACCTGAATTTTTATATCCATGCAAGCACACAAATATTAATATGAAGGAGTGGGAGTGGATTTTATTCAGTTCACATCTTTAATTGCTAGGCTTACAACAAAGACTTTTATTGCTGCGAATAGACATATGAGTTGTATAGAATATGTTCTCTTAAGAGTTGTTTGTTCGAGAAAGTTGGTGCAAAATTGTCACACTGCCTTAAAATTCCCTCAAACCCTAGACCTGATTTCATTTATCTGTTTACTCTGAAGATCCTTCTAAAGACTGGCAACATTGCCATAGATTTAAAGGTTGCAATGAAATTGTTTTGTAGCTATCCAGTTTGCTTTAGCCACTCCATCTGTTCAGCAAGAGTTTTATTTTTCTCTCAAAATGTCCTATAACACTTGGAATTTTACGGATTTCATTATTTTTAGTGTATTACCCTGTTTAACAATATGTTAACAATGCTGAACCATATCAAAATACTTTCACAAATGCATAACAAACATACTTTCCCTTTTTCATGTACAGTGTGACCCAACTTTTTTGAAGTGGCTCTTAGTGGCCTGTGTTGAGCCTAGCATGCACTGCTATTTTTATCAGAAAGCATGATTAATCACTGAAATAAACCACAGCAGAAGATTCTCTGTCTTCTGAAGTCCTCAAATGGAAACTGCTGATGTACATGGAGCTGGGTTAGGTGGTGCTTCCCAATGTTAAAGTGAGTGGCAGCCCCACTGAAATGGCCCTGTCCTGTTAATTTGTTGGATTATCCAAAAGGAAAAGTGCTGTTCAATCTCCCAGCTGACTTTTGTTTCACTGGGGTGATAAAGCAGCCAGTAAACAGTGACTTACATGCTGAGAAACTACCTAAAGTCCAAGTGTAGATGCAGGAATTCTGTATAATACCTGATTTCAAATTAAACACACAGACAGGCTTGTGAAGCATAAGATTAATTCAGGCCCAGAGAACAAGTGCAGAAATTACAGGTGAGTTTAAAAAATCATTTGAACTAATGCTATTAGCAACTGATCTAAATTACCTCTAATGATTTACTGTTAATTTATTCTGGACAAAACCAATGCTTACCACCAAAGGTTATGGAAGAAACAAGCTTCTTTTTTCCCCCCTGTTTCTTTGCTGAAGGAAGATTTTCTATAGAACAGATGGAGACTTTTTTGTAGCTCTTCTCTCAGTCTTTTCCAGTTCACCCCTCAACATATTGAAGAAATCTGGATTTTGCTTTTTGCTAGTAGGGCCTCTAGTGAGCCTGATATGAGAGCAATATGAAGCTTCTGACTGTTAATTAAGAAATCATTAACACAGAGATTCATGGAAACTTGACTATTTTAACAGACTCCCTGTTGATTCTGGGCAGATACTGCCTCTCAGTTTCCTTTCTGGAAGACTGTAGGAAAATTCCTACGCAGTTATAACTGGATTTTCATTTTGCCTTGGTGTCTGGGGTGTTAGTATTTGATCATGGATGTGCTACCAATAATTGCAAAGGAAAATTGTTGATGGAAAAGCTGACAGCTGTTTACAGCAAATCCTAATATTGTTTCCTAGATTAGCAGAAAGGCTTGACACATTGATGTTTAAGTCTTTTTTCATGAATGTTTCATCACTAGCAGTAAAAAGTCTTTGTACGTCAATAATTTTCTACTTGATCCCTCTGATTTTCTCCCAAATTAAGTCATATTCTCCCTTGCACTATCACCTAAATGCCAGATGCTCAAAGCCATTTAGGCATATCTGTGCTGACTGTCACACCACAGCAGCTTTTAAGGCACGTGGGTTTGCAGCAGAACTCATGAATATGTACTGGGTGATTTGGCTCTTGGGGACACAGGTAGGCATGCAGGGGAGGAGTACATGGAAGCTGGTGTGGGGAGCATAATGGGTGCCCAAGAAGCCCTATGGAGTGGATGTAGTAGTTCACATGTGGCTGAAGCCTTGCTGGGCTTAAAACTAAGTCTCAAAACTAAGGATAAAAAGCCTGAGACTTCAAATAAAAAAGTGTAACTATTACTTTCTTAGCCATAAAAAAATATATATAATTGTTTTTACACACTTTTTATGACCTTGTACAGGATGGTAGGTGCTTTCTGAATACTTAAAGTACCATTAATTACTTGCATGTCACATACTTGTGAATGTGGAAGTCCAGCTGGTAAAACAAGAGGCAGTAAATGAGGAAATATTTAGCCTGAAGACTGAAACTCATCATGGGACTTACTATGTGAACCAAAGGTGCAGCAAATAGGTCAGCACACTTTCAGCACTGTTAGGCTTTGTTAGTCAAATTTAAAAGAAACTTTTCAAACAAGTGAGTATTTATAGCACATGGAACTGTAATTGTAAGCTTCTGTTGACCCAAGCGTGTTAACAATTTTTTTCCAGTATCATATTTTCTTCATCTCACCACCACTTTCTCATAAGGAACCTTATTTTTCAGATAGCCTTCACTCTCAGGTAAACAAGCTGTCCTGTAGCTACAGGTCACCTTGTGGATTTATTAGAGATGAACCTATTAATTGCATCTTTAGGGAGAAAACTGCCATAGAAATAACGTAAGAGAGTAGATAGGTGCAGAGGTTAATATCCCTGAAAAAAGTTTGTTTTCTCTTCTCCTTCACAGAGTTCCCATGTAAGCTGACAAAGCACATGTCCAATAGCCCACAGATAAGTATACCTGCACCTCTTAAGCTGATTTAGAAATGAAAAATATGATGAAAAAGTTTCAGTAACTTCCATCTACTAGAAAGACAGTGAATGAAAAGTATAAATTAGTGCCCTCCATGCAGTCCTGCTCATTTTTCCTCAAGTGGTCCCTGGCTGACCACAACCATTTACTTGTGACAACTTTTTGTGGAGAACAAGCACCCTTGGCACTCTGCTGTGACCTGTCAGTTTACAGCCCATCTCTGTGAAGTGAGGGACACACTAACGGCACAGGATTTCAACAGGTCAGCAGGAGTTTTCTTCCTGTTCACTGCCTGCTGGCTGTAACAGCTGCAGGTAAGAAAATATCCTTTAATGCCTGAAGGACATCCAGGAACCAGCCCAGTCCATTGGGCTGGGAGGAAGAAGCTGCCATTCAGAGTAATTTAAAAACAGAGGGAAAACCAGGAAGAATCTAGGGAGTCTGAAGGGAGTGCACGGCAGGTTCTTGCCATAAGAACAGCAGGTAGTGTGGGAGTGAGGATGAGGAAAACAGGGAAGTGGGAAGAAGCAGGTAACCCACTCAGGGATTGCCACCACTACTCGCACTCCACCAGCTGTACGGAAAGAGCAGCATATGATCACCTTTCCTTGGCTCATTGTACAAAGGTCACTATACAGCTTGGCTGAGGATATTTATCAGTTCATGAGGGCCTGATCATCATAACCAAGCTGCAAAATTCCACTTAATTGAATTCATTATTCATTGTAATATACCTAAACATAGGTAAGTGCTTTTCTCACAAGTAGCCCTTGGCCCAGTAATGACTCTGCCCAGCTGTGTTCAGAGTGGTTCCTTAATACATCATAATGGCACATTAGGGGTGAAAGGGATCTTGTCTGATTGCAGACACGAGTAAGATGCATGCATTTGTGATTTTATCTTCCCTTCTGGGTGCTACTGGTAGATGAACTGTTCCCAGAGACCCTTTTAATTCAAAATTACCTACTTATATGTAAACAGCTCTGCCTAAAATTTCTCAGGTAAAATGAGAATGGATTTCCTTACTGACCTAAACCAATTTTTAAGTGAAATTTTTTAAACTCTTAAAAAAGAAAATTTTTATGTGATTCTTTACTTTTGGGCTTTTTCTAGAAAATAATTCAATGCTGAAAAGATTATTTTTCTGTAGTATTCCAGATCCAAATTGAATAAAGATGCACAACAAATTTTGATCATCAGTCTGTTCATCTAGTTTTGCCAAACAAAAATCATCAGGTATAAGCTTTGGAGATATTACCTCCAAAGAAATAAAAAAAAAAAATTAATTCATAATTATTTTGAATCAAAAAGTGGAAATGTTTAATTTCTGCAGGATTAATTACATGGGTTATGACATTCCATACTTTTTATACTTAAGAAGTGGCAAATAGTTTGTTGGCATTTGTTAGCATTTTCTGATTAATAATTTTTTGTGAGTTAAACAACACTCTTTCCATTTAAATTTTCTTTGTGACAAACATGTGTGATAGCCCAGGCTGCTGCTGCTTGTGTGACAAGATGCCTATGTCTCTTAGACTGAGATGCACCTGATCTCACTTTGATATTTCACAGAGCCCAGAAGCAATATTGCTCACAAAAAAGAATAGAAAATGGAAAGAAGCACTGAGGATAGATGGCTGTTCTACTCTATGAGTGGAAAAGCTTACACAACCTAGTCCTGGTGCCACCTGAACCTGTTTTACACTGGCACAATTTCTTCCCTTTAGAAGTGTTTTTTCCATTTGTCTTAGCTTTCGCCAAACCAGAGGGAGTCTTGCTACTGGTGAGGGATCTGAAATTACCCAATAATTTAGATTTCTTATGGTGCCCTGGAATTGCCTCTAAATGGCTTCCCTGGGATTGCAACTGGGAAAAAAAATCATATTAAATGTCCGAAGAGAGAGTATACAGCCAGTTGCCTTTGTGAACAAACATTGCTCCAACAGAAGCTGGATGGCTCAGGAGTGATTTTCACTTCATCAAGTGAGACTTTGCCATTTCCTTGAGGATCAGGGCTCTGCCAGTGCATGCAGTTTGTGCTGGGTCTGCTGGAGCCTGATGGGGCTCTTTCCACTGCCTGTAGTAGGAATGGTTTAAGGCTTTAGTTCTCAAATAATTTTTGTCCAAATATGTAGAACTATTCTTACATATAAAATATTATCTGTGTAAAATACTCTCCCACCATAGAGGCTGTGATTCTGCATGCTGTTTTGGTTTTACAAAACTCTGTGGTACTGCTGAACCAGCATTTATTTCCTAGTAAGTGAAAAGAGCAGTTCTATAGACTTTTGTCTCGTCCAAGCTGAAAACTCATTAATATTTGTTACGAGCAGGTGTAACTGAAATGACGAGGAACCCACTTGTATGGTGCCACAATTCTCAGGCAGTTAATTTTAAATTTGTAATTAGATTTTCTCCAGCAATTTAATTACTGAGGCCAAGGGAGTGCCAATATTCCAAGAGAAAGTTGAAGTAAAAGTCGTTTTATTGCACAACTCGCCCTCAGATTCTAAAAATCAATGAAAAAACTCCTCCTCCAGTTTAGCTGATTCTGCTCAATATACAGGGCTCAGTCCTCCACTGCATGGCTGGTATTGTAACAACTCTCTGCATTAATTGAAAATTGAAACTGCCTCAAGGAATTCAGAGCAAGCACTAGACTGACCTATCCACATGAAGAAAGAGTGATCCTGTGAACTTATTTGTTAATAAAAGTTCCTTTGTTACTGTTAGAAAGTTTTCTTTGCAATGAATGGAGTTCCTTTATCTGTGAAAATCTGGATGGTTTGAAATATGCTTTTTCTACTCCAATTCCCATCACTTAATTCTCAGTCTACCACCTGATGTTTTCTCATGGAAACCAGGAGCCATTTGACATTAGAAACATATTTAAAAATGGGGGTGATGACTTCATCTGATCTAATCAGAGGCATTAAATGACAATGGTTTATTTTGTAAAAACAACAGTAAATGTGAACACCTGCCTTGTATCTCCCAGGGCACTCTTTTTGAAATAAGCCTTCCTAATAGTCGAGATGAGCTCAGAGAAGCCATTAAGATCTTTCCAAAATTACGCTTTAAATATCACAAAGATTTTTGCTGAACTTTCTCTTCTCTCACTCTCTTGCACACCCATTGGAATCTTAGCACAGTCTCCTCTCTGCAGGCATGCTCGGGTTCAGGCCATGAACACAATATAGATTCAACTTTTGCTAGGTCTGTCCATGCCCAGCTGTTCCCAGCCCTTAAAAGGTGTCCAAGTAGGTCTCCTGTGTCCCACACAGCTGCCACTGTGCCTCAGGCTTGGCCTCACACCCCAGAAAGCTGGTCCTGGTGATCTTTGGCAAGTACTGTCTCTAGCAGGATGCTGTAAGGACATGCGATGGCTGTAGAGAGAGTTGATGGCTCTGATGAGGCCAATGCCTTCTCCACAGGCTATAGCATCATATTTTCCCTCTGTTCCACCTAAACAAAGCTCAAGAAGGATTAGCTACACAAGGGTAGCCATCTGGCATGGCTCAGGAATACAGTTTTAGCAAATTTCTTGAGACAGGTGCCTGTGCTGATCCCAGTATAGACAGAGGGAATAAAGGACACATGGACTGCACCAAGGGCTCCTAAACTGGCTACTACAGCAAGCAGCCTTGAAGCAGTCAGGGAACATGTCACCCCCATGTGGAAAGAGATTCCAAACCACCACATGGGCTTCTGCCATGCTGGTGCCAGCCCTTGGCACAAAGCCAACAGGTTGTGTGCCACCCAGCACATCCTGGGATGGGTGAGCAGAGCTACCCAGGACCAGGGGCAGCAGTCACCTGCTGAAACCTGACAAATGAGATCACAGGGATCTGATCAACATCTTCCTGAAACTACTGAGGCAGAATGCCTGGAAAAGAGACATGTGGTAATGACAGCCTATGAGGGAACCCTTTCAGAAGCAGCAAATTCCAAGTCAATCCCATACTCCCAGTGCTATTTTCTTGGCTGCACTCACCCTGTGCCAATGCTGATCAACATTGAGGGGTGAGGATGTAATGGATTTTTATCAAGGGTATCTCAAACCCTGTTCTGCCCGCCAGACACAGCAAAATGTAACTTGCAAATGCACTGTGTGTCTATGTCTAAGATGCTGCAAATCACCACCTCACTCTGAGTGTCAGGCAAGAGTGACTGACACCCCTTCTGTCTCTCGGTCTCATAAAACCCCTGGGAGGCCTAAGATCTTCAGAGATGCCCATTCTTCCATAACCTGAGCTGATAATATTTTAATGTCTAAGTACTCCCTGTGTGAACTGTGGTTTCTGGAAATGTGCATCTTGAGTAAAGAGCTCCGATACTTAAGTCAAATATTTTGTGTTGCAGTAATAGATCTTGCAGCTGTTTGCAAAGAGATGCTGTTATTGCTTTTACTTTAATTGGGGGAAGGGAAATGATTTTGTCATTGTCACCCAGAAGAGTAAGTACAGAATAGGATGCTTTTCTCTTTGTCTTACAACTAGTAGGTGTAATTTAAAAAAAAATGCTGCTCCTGAGTTCTATGGAGTTTTTATCATTTTACCACAGGTACCTGCATACCCAAGGGCAGAACTTCACCAGTTTATTTTAAGCACATTTGCTAGTCTGTGTGTGTGTAGACCTAGTAGGGATTGTTTTATAAAGTAAATTTCAGGAAGACCCAATTTCTTGTTGCAAAAATCTCCTGTCCAAATCTGTTTTTACAAAGCCTTCAATGGCAACAGACTTTGGAATTTGATCCAGATGGAATTTTAGGAATAAACTCTGGGATAAACTCTGTATTCTAAGGAAGGTCCCGCATCTCAGAGTGAAACATAGAAACTACTTAGTTTTGTTCTTTTGTTTTTTCTGGTTTAAGGAAAGCACAGCAAAATGTATTTGTTTCATTTATATACCAGGCTTAAAAAGCTTCTGACATTGCCTTCATAGTCAGAATATAATGGCCTTAAAATCCCGTTCATTTGAAAAGCCTTCATTTGCGTAGTCCTCACTATTACTGTGAGGGAATTACATGATCTCATTAACATCTCGGGACAAAAAAGAAAGCTACCATGGGTTGTGCTGCTTCTGACGAAGTGCAGTGGTAGCTCGTAACTCTCAGGAGAGACACCACTTGTGAATATATATTTTATTGTGATGTTTCTGTAGAAATTTGAGTCCTGAGTCAATACTGCAACATTTTAATGTTTGATGTTTTATGAATGTTCTGATGTGCTTGCCATTCAATGAAGGTAATTATGAGATGCCTTGGGCTAGAGGAAAGGCTTAAACCTATGATTGAAGAGCTCCAATAATGCCATTAAAATGAAAGAGATTTAGTCATGGATTTTGAGGGGGAAAAAATCTAATTATCATATCATAACTTGAGGAAAAAAAGAAAGAAAAAAGAAAAAATTGAACTAGGAGGGAACTCTAGGTGTTTCAATTTTAAGGTGTCAGGAAACTTATTGATACATTGCAGGCTTTGCTGCCCTCTGGGTGGGAAGTCGTTCAGCTAGAGACATATTTTTGATCCTGCATATTTTTGATCTAGTGTGCATATGTTTACAGTGATATACTTTCTCTAGACTTGTTTTCATCTTTTTAGGAAAGACACAGCTGGTCTGCAACAGAAATAGATGATAAATTGGAAGTGTACTGCTTGCAGGAACTGGTGAGGAGCTCCCAAAACAGTGTGGGAGAGGCAGCCCTTTCTTGTGCTTGGGGTGACCCTAGCACAGACCAGCATCCCCTCACTGCTGGACATGGGGGCAGAGCCCCGAGGGAGCTGGGCTGGGGCCATGGGGGCTGGCAGCACCCTCAGGACCCTGACTAGCAGAATGAAGTCAATTCATGGATAGGAAAAGGCAGGAAAAATAATTTAAGCCCTGTATCCTGATGGCCTCTCATGCAGAGGCCTCTCCCAAATAATTTGTCTTCTACATATGAAATGATGTATTGAGCAGCTGTGGCTCCTTCTCCTTCCTTCCATTTCAGCTGCAAATATTCATTTTTCTGTTATGTAAAGGCAGAGGAGATGCTAGTCTGTGATGATGTTCCCTCCTGAATGGTTTATCGAGTTATTTAGATCTTCCTCCTTTCCTCTTTACTCTTGTGTTTTGCCTGGTGTGAAGTTATTTCTTGGCCTTTCCATTCTATGTAATTTTTCATATATTTCTCAAATTACAAAGCTTAAAATTGCCTGTAGAAGTCACAGTTTTGGCTAAAGATAAAAACCTCCTACTGCTCAGGACAGTTTTGAAATTTCTCTATTATCTAGGCTTTGCAAAAGTCAAGAAAGAAATCCTCCTTTTTATCAATGTGTTTACAACAGTTCCCCTATTTCCCCATGGAAGTCCTATGAGGACAACCTTGTTTGTTCTGGCTGTATCAATTTCATTACACCGCCAAATGCTTCTTGTCCCAGAATTATGTATTGCTCAGACGTTGAATTATGTTTTGCTCAGTGCTGGCTTCATTGGAGTTACAATATTACTCCCAATGTTTGAAGCAAACATTAACTTTCACATAGATTTATATATTATTATTGTTATTAACCCCAGAGTTTATTCCTCTATTTAGATTTATGCACTAGAAATGTTGGGTTCTGCAACAGTTACCAGTGCTTGAGATATGAGAGTCTAATATTGCATGATATTGCTGTCTATAAAAACAGTCCTGTTTGTGAGTGAAATGTGCTCCCCTGTGTTAATAGAGGAAAGACATGAGCAGAAAGTTAAACGCAGAGATCATCCCTAAACCTTGCAGAGACAAAAATGCAGTGGAAGTCACTTTTATGAAACATATAAAATATAGTCTCCCCTAATTACGGAATACTGGAAAACTTGAAAAGGAAAACCACTTGAGGCTTTGATATTTGTTCCTACTTTATCAGGTTTCATAAATACTCAGAAAATCTGTGTCAGGTTACCTGGCAGGTTGGAGAGAAGGCTGTTGTTGAAGTATGGATGTTAACAACTCAAAAGATTTTTGCACAGGGCATTTGCTTGTGACTCTTTCTGAAGCGTGGCTTCCTTTCTTTCTGAGAAAAAAAAGGCATATCTGGGTGACACGAGTTTAAAAATAATTACAATTGGCTTTATTTTTAAAGCTGAAAAGTTCATGAATTTGAAACTTTGCTTCAGCCAGTTTCGTCTTGCAAAGCTGTATGAATTTTATAGACTAAAGGAAATGATAGTAAATACTAATTTACATTTTCAGTCTGTTAAGGTGACCTGTCTGGAGGGTATATTCCTAGTAAGAAAAAGATTTATTTTATGATCTTTTACTAACTTTATCAAGATTTTAATGGAACATTTTTAAAAGGCCTGTGTACTATCAAATGAGTACTCAATATGTCTTTTTACTTAAAAGAATGTCTTAAGAATTCCTAACAAAAATGAACTGAACTCTTTAGCATTTTTATTGAAAGATAAGACATACTAATTATATACAAAAGACTTAGAGAAAGCATCTGCCAAATACTTCATATAATTACAGGTCATACAAATCTATTAGTTTGAACTATAATGTTATGTTATTTAATAAATGAAAAAGTACCCAATAAGAAAATGTGCAGATATATAGGAATGTTAAATTATCCACTGGATAATTTAATTATAGGAAAGATCTTATATTGTTCCCTAATACAGTAAGAATTGTGAGAACAATACAAAGCTGTGAATGAGAAGGCCATAGAACTGGGGTTATTATCTTTTTGTGTCTGTAGTGACTTTATAAAAATTTTAAATGGAAATTTATATGATTCATATTCTTTATCTGTGATAGAATAATAAGCCATATAACAATTGATTTAGAAGGGAGAAGATCTTTATTTAATATTAGGAAAAAAATTGGAGAGGCATAGAGAATTCTAAGCAAGCTCAGCATTAAAATTACAGTACCTACCTTGTGTTTCCATTCTTAGAAATGGAAAAAACTGTCTTTGTCTACCTTTTTCTCTGAGGCAAATTCTTCATGACTTTATAATAAAAAATAAAAGAAATAGCTATCCCATCAACTTTTCAGTTTGTCACCTACAATATATGTTTCTGTACTGCTCAACTAAAAATAAGGAATGTAAGATGCAGATGAATCTTTGATTTTGAACCTGATTATGGTCATTTGGCTTTTGAATATAGTTTTGTCTGCTTTATCCACAAATGATTATTAGTGTTCTGAACTCCTACTCGCATGGAAATCCTCCTTTTCACTAAGCATTATTCTCTTTAACCTTTCCTGTGATAATGGCTATCAGTAGGGTCTCGCTGTAAATAATTTGGCTCTGAAGCTGTACAAAAAATTGACTGCTGTCTTTTGTATTGAATATCACGATCAACATGACCATGCAAAGCCATCGATCTGAAGGTGGTGGTTAGTTCTCTGTACTTGCTTGCCATTGAGCTTTAGCCTTGGGTAGAATTTGGAGTTGGACTTCAGTTGGCTTAAACCTGAATTCTAAGGCTAAAAAGAGAAAAGTGGTGCTCTTATAACTATTGTCTTTCATCCTAATGTCCTCAGGCAACTGAATTGCTCTTTCTTAAAGTCACTGAGGATGAAGTTTTACCTGTAAGACTGACAGCATTTAAGTCAGCTCAGCTGTCTCTGGTGGTTCTCTTAGGACAGTTCTGTAGCTCAACAGGAACATGACATAGCTTTCTTGACAGCTGCTTTTCTACTTTACACATTTACATACCTCCAAACAAACAGGATGAAACATAGCTGAAAACACAAAGTATTTAATTGTCAAAATTATCTTTCCTCTATGCTATTGTGATTGGGAAAAACGCATTTAAGTTACTGCTTTTTCTGCTTGAACTGACTTTCTGACTGTGGAAAGGCCCAACTGGGTTCTTGCTTCTTTTCTGCGTGCCTTTCCAGTCCCACACTCATTAGCAAGGCTAAGACCCTGTGGGGTCTTTTTTTTCAAAAAGACCTCCTTTAAAAAAGCAGTTCAAGATATGCATGCAGCAGAGATCTCTTTCATGGTATTGACCTGAAGTACCCCTTCTCTACCTGATTAGTGTCTGTACCTACAGTGTGGTCCACTATTGTTTATTTCTGGTTACATTTAGTTCAAGGACCTCTCTTCTTGGAAATTTTTTTCCTTCTTCTAAAAATTATTAGTAAACCTCAAGCAGTTTAAAAGTATTGTACATACACACATATGAAATCATTATGGAAATGCTTAATACATCTTCTGACTAAAGGATGCCTTAATTCTTAAAGCAATAGGAATGTTTTCTTGTCAAATAAATAATTTACTGGATGAAGAATAAATAAATAATCTGTTTTATTCACTTTATCTGCAGTATTTTTCCAACTTTTTACATTTTAAAATACACATATTTTAAATTAGATTAATTTACTTCCCAATTTATTCAATCTCCAGTTTAATACATTACATCAGAGCTAAAAGCAGCAAATTATTGTGGGAAAATGTTTTCTCTGTAGAATTTCTAATCCTTTACTTTCTCAGACAAGTACAGAATTGTCTTGTCCTCATAACCTGGGTGATTATTTCAAGAATTTTAAATCTGATCATAATAAAGAAATTGAAAAACCTAATTTTTGGTTTTCAATGAATAAGACAGAAGAGGTGATACAGAAGCATTTGGCATCTCTACAGTAATTTCAGCTCTTTATTTCTCCAAATCCAAATTTGCAAACTAATGATTAACCCATTTGTCACTGATTGTCCTGTGACCTTGTTAGCCTTCTTCTGCATGTATGTTTTTTAAAATCTTTGTTCTTTTTGGCCTAGAGATAAGGGAAGTAAGATAGTGATTTGAATGGGACCTCTGGTGAGCAGTAGGAATTCTGTGTATTATCAGTTTAAATGATAACTGGCAAGGTATAATCTCTGAGCATACTCAGATACTTTACTGCATTCCTCACAGTGTGGCTGCATTTTCTTTCCACTGTGTCACTTAGCACTACTGTGTTTGTTCAGCCTTGTCCCTTTCAGACAAACAAAAATGACTCACAAGAACCTTTCTTTCTCCTTTACCTCCATTTGTCTCTTTAATCACTTTCAGCCCTCTGATTACTCCTCCACTGGACCATGTCAGAAGATTCCCAGAGGTCTTTAGGAAGGCTTTGCTACAATAAAAGCAATTAGACGAATGGCTTGTAGGCTGTTTTTCCTGACTTTCAGGTCAAAAAACTAATGATTTTAGAAAATTCCTTAATTTTAAAATATTTCAGGATATGTATTTTGGACCTGTTGAAAGCCAAAATCTGGCAGCTCTGAAAAGGCAAATAATTGCTACAGAAAGAGTAGTATATTTCAAAGACTGCTAACCAGACCCACCAACAGAGCAACAGAAAAATTAATAAAATATTATTTTAGAGCTACTGCTCAGAGTCTAGGCTAGTGAAGTCTGTGATGCTGAGAACAAAAACGTGCTTCTCAGCTACAGTGGGAGATTTTTGTTTATGCTAAGCAGATACACAAAAAATTTTATATGAATGACTACTTTACAAAGAATAGAAAACATATGGGTAGGTACTCCATGTAAATATATAAATGCTGTATCCATAACCTTTGTCTGGGATGAAAAAATGTGACTGTCTCAGCCTATTGAGGTATTATCTTTGTCATTCAAGCAAAATTAATCAGTCATTTAAATTTACTCATCTACAGTCTGGTACTTAAAATACAGGAAACACAAAGGCATGCAGTGATAGGAAAAGGGGCAACAGCTTTAAACTGAAAGAGAGCAAGTTTAGATTAGATGTTGGGAAGACATTATTTATTGTGGGGTTAGTGAGGCTCTGGACCAGGCTACCCAGAGAACTTGGGGATGCTCCATCCCTACAAGTGTTCCAGCCCAGGCTGGATGGGGCTTTGAACAACCTAGTTGGTGGAAGGTGTCCCTGCCCATGGCAGAGGGCATGGAACTGGATGGTAAGATCCCTTCCAACACAAACCATTCCATAATTATACAATTCCGTGAAATACTGCATTTCTAAATTGGTTGGTGATTGCTAAATTAAATGGTAGTTGCAAATATGACCCTAGTTATATCCCGCTTAGACATGAAAATTAATGAAGTTAATAGAATCCATTATGAAAACCATTTATCTGTAGTCCAAGTGCAGACATCTTGCTGCTCTTGATGTTCGACTAAAGTCCCCTAACTCAGGCTTCTTATCTCACTTGTAATAATGTTGAATGAGTTCCCTCAGTGGAGATCCTCTGATGCAAAATAAACTACTTGCTAAAGAGAAGTTAAAAAATTTTCCTAGCACTTTGTTTTCCATGGAAAGCACAATATTCTGTTTTCCACAGTGAAAGGACAACATGGTAAAGGCACCTAGAAAACTGCGAGAAATGTAATATACATTGAAGTTCACAACATATTTACCAATAGTGTGATCTGCTGGAAACTGTGAAAGTATTGCTCTGCTCTCTTGACTTCATGCCTGTCAGCTATCTGATAGATGAGGTAGAGCAAGTTTCTTTTTTTTTTTTTGTTTTNTTTTGTTATGTTATTTTTATTAGGTTCAAAACTAAACAGGTATAGTAATGTTACTCCAAGAAGTCACATACTTATTTAAGCAGAAATCAAGAGCCACAATTAATGCTCTTGGATAATTCAAAGAAGAAAATCAAAAAGAAAAAATTTCCAGCAGTTTTTTATCCTTTTTGTGTTTGCACTTTATTTTTTTTGTTAGAAGATGACCAATAGATGTAAAATGTACTGCTATTTTTGAGAAAGTGCTGGATAATTTGGTCTTAGTTATGCTTGTAGAACAAAATTATCAGATAAACCCAATTATCAGATGAAACAGTTTATCCCCAAATATTTCACATGACATTTTGAATACTTAACTATCAGTTAAACTCAAATTCTTTAATAATTAACTTGACTCTGGTAACAACCTTAGGGCACAATTGCATGCATATCTTCTGTCTGGAATCAATTTGTCACTGATACAAATCACTGCACTGAAGTCAAGAAATCATGATAACCTATATGGCACCATTGCTTTGCTCTGAAAATTCCTTTTTGCTCTGAAAGAGGGATTATCATTGCAGATATATTTATGAGAGGACAGTGACATGCCTTCTCAGGCACATACCCATTTCCCTTTAAAACTCTTCTGATAAGCTGCTGAATCTTCTGGGATGTGTTTGATTTCGGTTGTTTTGGGACTCTTTCCCCTCTCCCACCCACCATGGGTTTTTTGTTTGGCATTATTTTCTTTTTCTCTTTCTATTCTTTTGATATTTTCTTTATTATTTTATGCTATATAAAAATAAATGGATAAAAGAGCAGCATGCAGGTGGCTGAGAACACCTTTTGCAATGTATCTTGATATACTTCTCAGTTCAAACTTCAGACCTGTTATACCAGGTAATTATTTGAACTTATGCAGCTGATGAGAAGAATACTCCCTACTCTTTTAAGGGCTACTGGCATTGCTTTTACCACAGCACATCTGTGTGTACAAATCAGTGTTATAACAAACCCCCAGCAACTAATGGATGTAAAATGTTTCCAAGCAGTATTTCCCTAAGTTTAGTATACTTGCTGCAGTGACACTTAGGAATGAACATGATCTTAGGATTTTGAACATCAATTGCTCCTTCAATGACAGTAGCTATGGATCTTCCAGGAAATTTACTGCTGATGCACAGAAGCATAAATGGGTTCTTGTTAAGATCAAAGAAGGGAAAGTCTTTTAAGTTATCCCTGGGTTGATAAGCTCCAACTCTTATCTTCTCTCTGAGTGAAACATTAATTTTAAACAGTAGCAGAGAGGCTCTGATGGTTCCCTGGCCTATTCTGTTTTAGAGGTCTAGGGGTTTTTCCTCTTCATTTTGAAACTTTGCCAGTTATTTTCCAGCAAGAAAGAGGTGATGTGACGATCCAATCACAAAGAAGGCGAGTAGGGCACAAAGATTGCCACTGCATATGTCGCTCACAGTAGTGTGCTACGGACTTGCAAGCATCTACATTTTCTGTGGTTCAGCTCACTGGAGTGTCGTTACCTACAAATGCTATCTACAAAATGGGAATCCAACACGTTCTCCCTTGTACTTTTGCAAACAAATGACTTGAGTCTTGGGAGAAGCTAGTGTCTGATCTCCCACACTGTGTTTGCATTTCAGCTTTTTCAGCTTGTCTCAATTCTCTTACACTTGAGTCTTTCAAAACATGTGATCTAAACCTAAAACCAAACAAGAGCTTTTAAGGCTTCCCATATTAAGCATTTATACCTAACTAGCATCTGCTAATGAGGGGCAGATTAATTTGAGTTAACCAAGTAGAGAGACACAATCTGTAAAAATACAAAATATCCTATTCCAGCTTCTCCAAAGATTGTAGTGTTCTAATTTTTAGCAACTCCACTGAGGAGTCAGTGTCAGAGTCATCCAGAGAAAATCCCCTTTTTATGTGATATTCAACTCTGTATCTTTTGAGACTAATTAATTCCAATTTTGAATTATATATAAAGTATTCCTTTGGTAAACGTTCCCTCCTACATTAGGTATAATAAGAAGAAAGTGTAATAAACTTCAAGCCTCCCTAAATACTTCTTTCAGAAGCAGATCCACTCCTGTGCATGAATACATATAAGGGTTTGTTTTGGATAAAATTGATAGCATTATGAGTGTAACAAAAAGGAAAATGGAATACAATGACTGATCAGTTCAAAGACGATATTTTCTGTTATCTTTGTTTTCCCGTAAGAGGATGAGCTTGAGAAAGGCTTGGAAATGGGAACTGTCTATTTACCAGGGAACATATTGTAGTGACCTCAGTGCCATGAATGCAGATCCCAATAGCTTTTTCAGAATCGTCTTCTCCTCCCTGGAAGACCATCTGAGAAGGGAAACTGTAAAAACAAGCTCTCAGCACAAAAAAAAGCCAATAATGGTATGTAAGAATGACTGGAAATGCTTTATTGAATTATTAGAAGAATAAAGCAAACCCATGGTGGTCAGTTACTACTTGAAATCCTGAAAAGCAACTCAAGACTTTATTCAAGGCTTGGGCTCTTAATAGAGAATTAGTTTTAACCCTTATGCGATCAGTTTCTTCTGGAGATTTGGACCATCTTGTCCAGATCTGTAAGGAGTGAATCCCTTTGAGGGTGGTTCTGGAGCCAGGTGAGCAAAGAGAAATTCTGAACCCACGAGAGCAAAGACTGGTTTCTCTCTGGAGAAACCAGTTTTGGTTTGTATCAATGTTAAGAGAAAATATTTGTCCAGCAAGACATTTCAGATGTGTTACTCCTTGGATATGTGTTCCTGATAAACAGCACCAAAGGAACATCCAATACAAAACTGTTGATGCACAACCACAGCTGGAAGAATCTCCTGGAATTGTGCCATGAAACACATTCTGGCACTTACAATTTTTGAAAACCTTTTCTTAATTTTCTACATTGTCAGTGTAGCCTACAAAAATTTCTTAATTGTCAGTGTAGTCTACAAAACAAACCAGGCCTGGCCAGAGAGGTCTCTGTCTATAAATTGTTAGGAAAACAAACTTATAGATGTATATTTTTAAAACAAAACAGAAACAAATGAAAATTATCTTTTGAAATTACTGCAGAATGTGGTCCAAGCTTTATAAAATGAATAGTAGGCTTCACTTCCCCGAGAATATGCTTGACCAAAGTAAATCCTGAAGTATTTGAAAACATTACTGAAAGGTGAAAACCTTTGTTAAATTTAGCTGCTACTAATATTCATGCGGAAATGGAAACACAGCCATATACTGGAGCATATAGTAATGTGAACTCCAGCTCACAGAGTTAAAACACTGATTGTGTTCACTAGAAAAGATAATAAAAGGCAGACTAAGCAGCTTATTTAATTCAAGTAATGGCTATGAGTTTGTACACTCTCATATGGAGTCTGTTGTTATTTTCTGAGTTGCCTTTAACCCAAAGAATCAGTAAAGAAGAGCCAGTGAGAATGAAAGTTTCTAACACTATTCTTGCAAAAGGACTTTGTGCAATGCATTGAGGGAGTTAAAAGTATAGGCTAAGTAGATTAAGTATTTAATGAAAAATACTCTGATAATGTGCACCTTTGATCTGCAGCAGTGACCATGGTGGCAGCTCTGACCAGAGAAGGCTCCAGTGGGAAGTTAGAGATTTCTGTGTGAGAGCTTAGAAACTGCTAGGTTAGTTATTTTTGTTCAATGGATTTAAACGGCTTCTTAACTATACCTTGAATTACTCTAGAGATTTGAAGTTTTAAGTTCTGAAGAATGAACTAAAGCTGGAGACACACAGAACCACCAGACAAAAAGGCAAGTGGGCAGGGGACATCTTCATGTTTTCCATAGGGAATGATAGACAGAATGGGCAAACAATGTGGGCCCAAAGTCTTTTGCACGGATCACATTTTTGCTTAGAACTGGCAGCAGGAATGGCTGAGAGCTCTGTGAGGTTGCCCAAAGGGAAGAAATATAGGCAATTAAATTTTACAACTTTGGCTGATATGGCTGAACAACATATCATTGATTACAGTGATCTTTTTTAGGCTCTTAGGAGCTACTAAACTTAATATCTCTGCAAAGGTCTGTTTGAAACATACCCAAGAACAACTTTTTTTACGAATTGCAATCCAATGTTGTCTTTTCTTTACGGTGATTTTGCTCATTCCTTCTGCAACAAAAGTTTTGGATCTGTGCGTGAAAGCAAGTTCAAATAAACTGGTGCAATTCGCAAAGTTAAGATTTGCTTTCCCAGTATCTGCCTTTTTTCACTCACTCACTCACTCACTCACTCACTCACTCACTCACTCACTCACTCACTCACTCACTCTTTTCACTGTCTCACCCCTTCCTTCTCCATGGCTCTCCTGTTGATGTGGCCTTTTGTTGCTCAGTAAACTTGAAGACTAAATGAGAAATGGCATCAAAAGGATTGCTAATGTCGTGCATTTTAATAATGGTGAGCATTTTCAGGTGCTTTAGAAAAAGCAGTTTGTTAAGTCTTGATTGTTAATGGCTTAAAGGCAAACATATCAGCTTACTGGGGAAAACCCCCAAAACCTACAGAAACATCCATTTTGCAGCTACGTATACTTGTGTATTTTATGTTAATTCTTTTCCCAAAGGCAGTAAGTCTGAACATCAATAGACAGGTATGTCAAACTCAGAAAATTTATTACAGTCTGAGTAATTAAACATCTCAGTATTTCCCCACAAAATATTTAATTCCTTTTATGGTTCTCGACTTATATTCTAATGTTCTGATGTCCTAATTTCTCTAATGGGAAGGGATGGATAAGAGCAGTACCCTAAGCAGCAGCATCCAAAATTTGACAGGGCACTGCCATAGCTCCTTTTTGCCCTCTCCTCCATAAGCTATATCAGGCACAAAAGCTGACGAAATACTGCCAAACGATAATCCTGCCTTCATTCCCTCATGGTGTTTTTGGTCTTTTCCAGCCAGACTGCACAGACATAAATGGCAGTTGAAATGCAGGGCAGCACTGAATCAAACTGTAGCTGTTTGGGAGAAGAGAGGACAGCAGAAACCACCCAAGGATGACTGCCCAGGGATGCAGGTGTTGCCTATCATGATGACGTTTTTTCTCCAGTGTGAAAAATGACCATGGAAAATAGATAATGGAGAGCAATGGGACAAACTTTTTTTTTGTAATATTGTGGGCTTTCTGTCTTCTCTCATCCTCTTCTTTTAAAAACTTTTTGACAGTGCTCTGAATTCACCTAACTTCAAGGAAATGCACATCTAGCCTTATTCACAATTAAAAGTTTCAAGTGTACAACAAAGTTAATGTAGTTAGCACATTCTACAGCACAACAGATGACCTCTGCCTCAAGCAGTTATTATTTTCCTGACTTTGATTTCTTATCCTCTAACAATTTTATGCTGTGAGATTCTTTATTATTGCTTTGCAATTTCCAAGAATTGTATTATGCTGCAGAGAAGAAAAAGTCAATTAGTCACTCAACAGTAAGGAACATGCTTTTGCTATAAAATTATAATTCTCTTGGTATTTTTCTCATATTTTTAACATGCAGTCATTTGTTGCAGAGGTTGACAGAACAGAGTTCCTGAATGCAAATGTCATTTCCTCCTTTCAGTCAGTAGAACTTTGATTATCTGATTATGTTTATACCAAACCCCTGAGTGAAACTGAGGTATATTTTCCCATCATGCAGTAAAACCAAGAGTAAAGTGCTGTAAGTCATATTTGGGCTCATAGATTCTTGATTTAACCTTTGCTCAGCTGGAGGCACCCTGGGGTTGTTTTATGTTGCAGTTGGCTCCATCATCTCATACTGGGGCATTTGCCAGCTGTGAATGGCCCATACAGTGAATTTCACTTTCCTCAGTGGCACAGCTGCCTCTGCACCCACTGATGGGGCTGTGGAGGAGACAAGGAAGTTCTGGTGCTGACTCTGTCCACCATTTACAGCACATCCCTCACCATTACTCTAAATTACTGCTGGCAGCTGCTGATAGTGACTGACATAAAAAAGTCATTTGAAAACTGCTTCACACATCTTCTAATGGCAACTTTCTTCAGATCATACATTCTTTTAAATTGAACTTTATTTACTTCTGTGGTCATTAGAAAGACAGAAAAATAGGAACTGGCACTAGACTCAACTACTTATGAAGAATTTGAGGGAACTCATATTAAAATCTAGCATTTGTTTACAAGTATAACCTCCAAATTGTAATGATAGCTACTTCTGTATAGACTTATTTTTGGGGTAGCACTCTCAAGCATCACCCATTTGCTGGGGAAAAGCCTCTTACTGTTGTCTCCAAAGGCAACTATGTTTCTCCAGCTTTTTTCAAAAACTTTTTTTTCTTATAAGTAAATTATTAAATTAGTAAAATCGGGAAGAGTCTCAAGCCAACAGGAAAAAATATGAACTGGCTAAAAAGGTATGATTCATGCCTTTTTATTCTTACTGTTGACTGAAGTATTTGGCCATCCCTAAGTGTTTGCTCTTCTCTCTGCTTTCAAGCTTCCTAGTGGGAATGAGCAGAGTACTCCAGAAAAGCTGTTCGAAAAAACAACCTGCATTGTTAGATTTCTGTCATGTGCTTTGAGAAGCAGTACATTACATTTGGCCTTGGATGAAGAAGAAGTTTTGGAAGGCATCACTTTTGACTGCTTGTTGCCTTCTCCGGATGTGAAGGGGCAGTTTCTGCAGTGGGATTGTTCCCAGGATGTGCCCATTGCTTTGGGTTTGATAGCTGTCCGAGGGGGCATTGGCTGTGTGAAGTCTGCAGAGTGCATGGTGGGCTCCATTTAATTAGGAACTTCAGTGTGGGGGGGTTTTGTCACTGATTTCTCCTTTCTTCAACAAAACCTCCAAATTCTGGCCCTTAGTTAAATGGACAACCCTTGTGTGTGGAGCAACGAAAGACAAGTGTGTTTAGGGAGCCTCAGCTCGTAGAACTGGACATGGGGAGTTATCTATGCAAGTACAGGTGATCACACGTGATCTCAGAGCTGACCTGGAAAACCTATCAAGTAAATGTTCCTAAATGATAATACCAGCATTTCTGTGTACTCTTCTGTCTCCTGACAATAAGCTGTGGCAACACCATACAAATATTTCCTCTAGTAGGTCTCCCTGATGTTATATTCACTTTCCCCACCTGGGGTGTCCTTGGTTGGCAGGGATCATAAATACAGTCTCCGGGGGTCTGGATTTATTCATGGGGATTTGCACAAAATCCATGATGCCATTCAAAGAAAAATGGCTGACCAATATAGTGTTTGATTGATTTTTTTATTTCTTATTCAGGACCTGAAATCAGCAGAAATATTGGCACTAAATGGGAGAGATTTTATGCATCAGCTTTCATTTCCCATGGATTTTAGGGCTATTAGTTCTTATTTTCACCTGGTCTTAAAATGAATTATTTGCACAGTAACATTTAGTGGCAAGTTTGTCCTTTAACTGTCCATTTTTTGCTTTCTTCTCATTTTTTTATAGTCACTGACAGATGTATTGGGAAAATGTTATTTGCTTTAAAAGGCAGACATTCACCTAAGGTCATTATCTCGAAAACAGGAAATTTTAAGGTTCTTAATGGAAATTTCACTTTAAAATCTTTATATTCATTTTTAAGGGATCCTTTTCAAAGCTAAACCCATGGAGCTTGAATGATCTTGCTGAAACTGAATGAAACCATTTGAAAGCAAAACTGTAAAGATGTATTGAGAGTAATTTGCTCTTGAAGTAAAGGTGAAAATTTCTTTCTTGAAAGTAATAAATTCATTCTACACAACCAACTGAAAATGCCAGCTGAAAATGCATGTAAAATCAGCTGATCAAGACAAACTCAAGAAATATGTTCTTCTTTTGAGAGGAATTTCTGAAAGAAAAGTCTGAAAGAAAAGTTTTTAAAGAGATTCCTTCTTCTGTGCTTGCTGAGATGTGATGAGAGAACTTGCTTTATTATGAGTCTATATGAGAAGGAGAATTGTGAAGCGGTGATATCTCATGGTTTGGAGATTTATGAGATTCTCATTCTCCACTGTCTTTCATTTCTGTAAAAACATCCACACCTGTAAATTTACCAGTTCAGGATGGCAGTGCCTTATATTGCTGATACACAGCAGCAAGCAACTTCCCAAAATTCAGTGGGTGGAGATCCAGACCACCCTGAAAACAAATGCAGAAGCATCACTTTGATGAGCAATGGTCTGCCTGAAGTACTGCATAAGGAGGATTACATCAGGCATCTGGGTGAAATCAGAAGCCATGGAACAGCTGGAAAAGCTAAGATCACTCCTAGTAATATGATTTTAAAAGTCAATATGAAGGTACAATTTTGATTACCACATTTTTGTAAATACCTGTCCATATTGATACTTGAATCCCTGCCCATACCATTCCTGAAGACAGACGCAGGACATACATCACATCTCAATCTTCACTTGGTTGCTCATACTTTTGTAGGATTTGTTGTCTTTTTACCAAGTTCATGTTATCAGTCTCCTATTATGGAAAATGGATGTAAGTAAAAATTCTTGATTCCTTGATATCTCCTGGTCTACACTGAATGGTCAAGTCGAAGAGTTTTCAGTTTCAAATAGAACAGAAGTATTGTGATGTTTTTAAATTGGATCTGACTGCCAATTTCTTATCAACCTCTCGCATACTGAATTTTAAATAATTGTATGGGTTCAAGATATTGATTTCATAATCTTGGTTATTATTAAGTGAATAAGTGAATGGTAAGATTTTCCCTCAATATGGCTGAAGTCCTTTTTAATTCCTAGAGATACACTCATACTAATATGGGTGGTATGATGGCTGGAAAATACATGGGTGTGATTTATAAAAATAGGAAACATATATGAAAATTTCACCAAACTCTTACTAGATAGTAAGTGAAAAGTCTTATGAGTATTCCTCGTAGGATGGCCTTTGGTATTTTCTGAAAAGCTTTGGATGTTCCTGGATCTAGAGAAATGGAAGGGAGCCAGGAGTTGAAAAGGCTGAGCAGGGCAGACTTCAAAAGTGATTTATGCTTTGATAGATAAAGTAACTCCTCTTGCAGTTCTCTGTGGAGCGAGTGGTTGCAGAGTGAATTACCACCTAGTTTTTGTTGTTTGTTCTAATTTATTCTGTTGTTGTTGCTGCCCATTGACATTTCTTAATCTAATTGTGGGGTAAAAATATTTCTGCTTGCTGGAATCCAGGTTCCAGTTTGGTTTCTGTGTCCCAAGATTTCGAGGTAAGCAGCATCCTTTTGTGACAGAGCCCAGGGAACAACTGTTAGTAATATGGCTTGCAAAGACATTTATTCCTTCACACCTCTTGTTCAGTCACTTAAAGATAACATGATGTGGCATTTCAGTATTTATAGCTTTCCTCTTCCCCTTTGTGTCCCTGTGTATTAATTAAAGGTACATTAACTCAAGGAGATTTTTTTTCATATTGTTATAGCAACATACTTCCTTGAACCAGCTCCAACTAGTAAATAATAAGAAGTTGAAAACCTTCTTCTGAGGTCTAAAATTTTCTGGGTTTAATTGTCTATGGTGCTAAAGCTGAGCAGAAAAATCACCAAGAGAATATCAGGGAAATGACACATTATAGAAGTAGTAATAAGTAAAAATAAGTAATAATAAGTAATAGCAAGTCTCTGCTAGGGCAAGTAAAATCTGTTATCCTCTTCATCTGCTTTCTGAGTGACAAAAACATTTCCCAACTTCCCAGATTATTCTCTCTGTTTCTATAAGAGAGCCTTCCCACTATTTCTCCCCATAAGCCTCACCTGTTTTTTATGTCAGAAGAGCACTGTTACAAGTTCAAAATTCCAAGGTTGATTTGGCATCAGTAGCTAAAATGATAACTTACTTTTACTTGGGATATTCTGGAGGAGAAAGGACAGATATTTTGCAGTAGGTTTGCAGGTTATTACAAACATTTTTCTATGATGATAGAATAATCCTTAGAATAATTCCTTTCTGGTTTCAATTGACAAATTACTTTCTGAGAAGCACCTTCTTCCTTTCCTTTGCCTCTCTTTCTTTTGGAAGGTTTTTTGTGCCGTTCTTATCTAATAGGTAGGATATACTGTATGATAGAAAGCAAACTTTGGGATTTACTGCAATAAAACCAAAGACTTCTAAGTGCTATGTCACTGAGGACAGGAAGGAATTTGTTGGAAAAGATATATTCTCTGCTTAAACACTAAACATTATGAATAATGAACAAACATTTTAAGGTCCTGTAGTGACACCAGAAACACAATGAAGTAGTTGTGGACACATTAATTTTTTTTTTTTTAAATAGAAAATAAATCTCTCCTGAGAAAAAGTACCTAAAAATATTTGATTTTTTTGTAGAAGCCCAAAAGGCGAATGGTGAACAACAAGGACAGATTGTGCCAAATAATTTAAATTCTTAAAAATAGCACAATGATAGAGAAAAGAATTTTCATGCACTCCATATTTGAAAATATATACTCTATGATTCTGTGATAAGTCACCCTGTTTCTATAAATAGGAGTATCTTAAATGAAGTTTGCCTTATCACTGCCATATTTAATGGTATTATCTTCTAACATCTGGGGATGGAGGAATTCCCTTTTTTCTGTTTGCAAATAGTTTATGTAGCATTTAAATCCTTCACATATTTTTATTTCTAGGCATCCATTTTGTAACATGGGTAATTCATACATTAACTGGTTTTTTTAGCTGTTTAATAAACATTATATATTCTATCTTTCCATAATTTGACTGAAAACTTAAAATAAAATAAAGAAATATATAAAAATATGGCTAAGACAAAATGTTAATTAGCCACAGCCCTTATCTGAACTGTAAAAAATGCAGCAACTGTAACCTCTTGTTAGTAAAGGCACTTCACACAACCTGAAGGGAAAAAAACTAATGGAAACCATTTAAAGCACACACCATTAAATTCCTTGGCACTTGCCACTCTTCATGTGTGGAAATACAGACAAATGTTCAGATGTAAGATGTCAATTATACTAATTCCTGGCCTGTTTCTTAGTGGGTTCAATTCTATTGGTGGATTTCCAAAGTTAAGCCCTCTGCTTTACTTTTCCATTTTTTAAAGTTGGTTTGTACAGGAGGAACTTTGCTCAAATGATAACTCTGCTACTACATATTTTTTCCTTTCCCTGAATGTGTGATATGGAAGGAGTAGAACTCAAGATTTTTGAAATGCAGCTGGTATGAAAGTAATTTCATCCTGAGAGAAGTAGGAGAGGTGCAAAGAATGAAAATGGTGAAGAAGGAAGGAAAGAAGGGTTTACAGGAAGAAGCTAAACACTTGGTAGCAATGTTGTGTTTTCCTACAGTGGGGAAGAGACCAGCTGACCAACTGGCCTAGACATGCTTGTTATACCACATCTGACCAGTGGTGCTCCTGGAATGTTCAGGGCAACATCAGATAGAACTGAACAGCTGCTTGACAGTTCCTAACCATCCTAGATTGCAATTTGAAGTGGATTGAGATGGACAGGATAAGAGTCATTGATACAGCATCATTCTAAAAACTTGCTTCTCTCTTATTCAAGCAAAAAAATTTTGCCAGGAAGGGTGACAAATCCACAAAGAAAACCCATATGATGTACTTGAAGCTTTGATATTTCACCTGAATAGCCTGAAAGACATGAACTATTACTGAGACAGAAAGTCAGGTGGATATTCACTGTAGAGAGCTGCCATGGCAGGCACTGGATGAGAGTACTCTAGGCTACTAAAGCCTCTGCCAACAGCCACAGTAGAAAGGAGGCTCCCACAACCTGTCCTTAGGTATTTCTGTCATCATTTATTGCTGGATATAAGTTGTTCTTTGTTGAGTTTTTTTGTTTTGTTTTTTTTTTTTGCAGCTGTCTTGTTAATGCCATGGTTGATGTTAGCACTGAGAGCCAGCATTATTGCTTGAGGTAGATTCAGTCTCATATGTCTCATGCTCTGTGACCTTCACACTGTGAGCTTCATCCCCACCAATGCCAACCTTTTTCAGGGAATTTACAGTGTTTCTATGTGTCATTGTTTGAACATTTCCAGTCACTTAGGAGGAAGAGGTCGAAGAGCAGAATGAATGAGGCTGTTGCTTGGACACAAGTGGCTGTTGTCTGGGCACTGATAAGTCTTCTAAGGACAGATTTTCTTACTGCAGAAGAGTAAACTCTATGATTCTCACAATTTTTTATTTATTAGCAAAAAAAAAAAAAGAAAAGGGAAAAAAATGCTAACATATACTTCAGTTAAAGCTATTCCAGAAATCATCCAAAGGCTAAGTTTGAGAGACACCAGGCAAATAATATTGCCATTTCTTTATATATCCAGTCTGGAAAGTCAGCATATTTTTAAAAAATCCAAAAAAAACCAACCAAAAAAATACCACCCCACTTTTGATTTTAATGGAAAAATAGTGCTGAGAACATCACTTACCAGCTCTCTTGTGACAGCAAAGCAAGAGGAAAAGAGGAACCAAAATTTTAGCGAAGTGTGATCACACCACCAGTATTGTACTTCAGGTGCCTTGGATTCATGCGAGTTAAGGATTTTTCCACTCGCAGCTTCAAAGGGTAGGAATCCATTTGTGATTATGACTCCTAAAAAAGGTCCCTATTCTTTGGGGGTCTACAAGCAAGGGAGCTGTCTATGTTCCCATGGTAGTCAATGGAAATCTTGCATGCATTACAGTTGCCCTGATGGAGAGTCTATGTGCTTTTTGAGTAATCCTAGAGCTTCCAAGACGTTCCTGTAGTCAGATGTGATGTGGCACCCATGAAAGACCAGAGTGCCTCTGCACAGCTGACAGAAAGCAGGCAGGGGTAACCTTGGCCTTCTGGAATGGCACTTTGGGTCTTTGTTTAAACAACTAACTTCAGTCTTTAGAGAAACACAATGTTTCTTGCTAAACTCCATTAACTCTATTCATATGTCCAGCCCTTGGGTGGGTATTTTGGATATCACAGTGTGACTCAAAGGGTAATAGAGGTCCACATTTAGGCATCTGAACTGAGTCTTAGATATTTATTAATTGTAATGGGACCTGGAACATGAGCATGAATCAGAGTGTCCTGTTCTTGAAAAAATGCCATCCAAAGTGCTCAGCCATTTCCATTTGCTGAGTTTTAATCATTAGGAACCACATGTTTTTCTATAAAAGAAGGAAAAAGCACAAAAGCCCTGGTTCAGCAATCTCCGTTTTCCACGAAAAATATCAAACAAATAAAATGTTAAACCAAAAGACATAGCTTGGCAGTAGTTGTAGACCAATTTGGCCAACTTTTAAAAGTGATATTGCTGCCCTGGTCAAGACCTCTTTTCAGAAAGTGGTAGTGCTATGAAAATAACCTCCATGTGTACTCTGTATACACACATTGTAATTGTACTCTACAGACTTTACTGAGATGTGGATAAATATTCCATCCCACAATTATACTAGGAAAGGGAATTTCTGTAGAGTGGTTTGGCAGTAGCTGCTTTGCTTGTATGTTTGGCAATACATCACAAAACAAATATGGCATTTCTGGTTTGTGATTCATCCTTTTCCTTCAGCACAGCCATTGTCCATGCTTTTCAAGCTACCTAATCAATCTCTTGTATTTTTCTACTTCTCTTTTCTGAGACTTTGTCTTTCTCCATAATTTTTCTCCACTGATAAATGCCTGAACTGTATGGTGGGAAACTTGAAGTGTAAAAATATTAAGAAATCAGCAAGACTGATTATCTTCTCATTGTCGGGCTGCCCTGCCATTATTTTATGTTCTGGTGATTATGGGAATCCATTACTTTGACATCTGATTTTATCTGCATCTTGAACTTGAAATAACAAAAAATATGTGATTCCTTTGTTCCCATCCACAGGATGTTTGTTTAATTTTAACTTCAACACTGAGTAAGTCAGGTGTTTGTGGTACTTGTGTTTTCAAATGCCCTCAAGTGATGCAGTGGTGCTTCTTGCTGTCTTTACATGAAAGGTAGCAGTTTTGCCTGCTGAAGGACCTTTTGGGAAGACAAAATATTTCATAATGTGGAGGTAGCAAGCAGCCACGTACACAACCGCACATCAAAGAGCTGTTTGGGTCTCAAAAGGAAGAGCAAAACATAAAATTTTTGGCCCTATTGATTATATTACTCTTCAGTGTATTACTTCATTACTTCTCAATGTTTCAAAAGATCTAGCAGCTTTGTCTGTGACCTTCACTGGAATTTGATCTTAGACATTCTTGGCCCACAGCTCATCACTATTAGCAGCTTGAAGGATTTGGCTTGGTGAAAAGGATGCTTTTAATTTTTTTTTTGTAAGCCCTAAGATCCAAATTGTTTTTTTCATCTTGCTCTAATGCTGAAGCAATCTGCTGAAAATCATATGTACCAAATGTCCTGAATAATGGTGCCTTGCTAGATCAGGTGACATTTTTATGGCAGACTGCTCCAGTACCAGCAAAGGAAGTGCTTGAATATTAACAAAGGAAGTCTGTCATTACTGTTGTGACTGTTTCACTACTTGAACAGAAAGGGCCAACATGCTATTCCCCAAGGCTGTTGAATATCTATAAAATTTTGAGTTGTTTTTTACTGTTTCAGTATACAGCTGGGAGAGGGGAAGGCAACAGGGTTCCAAGTTTGCTCTTTCTGTCTCATTTGCTGCTGGAGTAAATATAATGACAAAAATTCTGCATACATGACTGGCATAAATCTCAAAGACTTTTTGCTTAAGAGACTGGGTTGTACAAGGGAAATAGCTGCTTCAGAAACCTCTCAACGTTTTTACTTCATGTTTTAGGATAATGGAGTATATAATGTAGCCATCTATAATATAGCCCATATAATGTAGGAGGATATAAAACAATGTCATTCTTGTTAGCCGGGGATATTATATACTTTATATGATAGGAAATAGAAAAAACCTCACATATAAGAGTAACTCAGGTGGCTCACAGAAGGCTGTAATAGTGCACTGTCATCAAGCAGCATTGCCTGTGTTACTTCATGTATATAAACACGTATTACCCTAGTTGCTTCTGTAGGTAGGCAACTTGAGCAACAGGCATTTTGTTAGGATGTGAGTAGTTTTTGAGGATTAAAAGAAAATTTTTGTGAAGACACCTAATTCCACACTCTCTTTAGTTTGTCTTTATCTTCACTACACAGTGACCATCTGAGAGTTCTATATTCCAAACAAGTGATTGTATGTTTAAGCAGAAGCTTTCCTTCATGTTAACATTTAATTTCCTTCCTCTCCACCAAGGCTCAGGCAAGGCTGTCTTTTGTTCTTTTTCGCCACAGTAGCATACACCATGATGGAGCATAGCTATTCATGTGACACAATATAGTAATCAGAAGTAAATTACACCCTTTGAAATTACCATGCTTAATCACAATACCTAAACAATGTGATAATTGCTGTTATAGGAACATGGGAAAAAATAGACTAGTCATTAAACAAATACTATAGTCATTAATAACAGGTGGCATGTGAAATAACAATTTTCTACTAATCACTAACCTAGAGCTGTAGTGCAAATTGAAGATTCCCTTTCGTAAAGTAAACTGGCTGCCTACAGCTAGAAAAGACATAACCTTGCAAAAATATTTTGCCTATTAACAGGTTTTGTAAAACTGTCCATTTCCTTATATATATATATAATGCATATATGGGTTTCTAAATGCAGCATTTATACAAGTGCGCTTGAATTTCTCCTTTGGCTTCTGACCTCAAGTAAGCTTATCAAACTCAAATTTTAGGGGAAAAAACATTGGATTTTGTCCTGTTTTGGGAAAAAAACATTCCGATGTTAGTCACTTGCATTGTCAAACCTTCCAATTTAAAAAAAGGAAATTCACATAGAGAAACAATATCATATTGGAAACAAAAGGTGCTAGGGCCACCTATTTCCATATTGCTCCCACATTGTTTATTCAGAAAGGGGGAGACCACCGGACAGAGACAAAAAGAAAAAAATGATACACCAGTAAATTTGGCATGAGCTTAGAAAGGCTTTCTTTGATGGATAAAACCAAAGTATAAAGAAACCTGGGAGCATTAGTGCCTGGTTTTTCTGTGTTAGAGATTCTCAACTGTAATGTCAGGAAGCTGAATATCTGAAGTCTTGTTATCGGTGTGGATAGGGACACAATGAGGCAGAGCTGGGCAGCTGTGAGCATCTTCTAGCTGTCAACAGATGTTGCTTAGTCTTAAATCCCACACTTACCAGAAAATGATCCTTCCCTGCATAGGCAGTGAGGAAACTTGTCCTGTCAGTCTAGCTGGCTGCATTTTCTGAAGTAAGGGGATCTGGTTCTTCATTCGTATTAGAGCACAAGCTTACATGGCCAGTGCCTCCTGCAGATTCCTGACATGCTCTTATCCTTGCCTTTACTGAGAGAAAGATGAAGGAGGCAGTGATGTCTTTTTTTTGTGTGTTTCTCAAGTTTTTTCAAGCAGGTGATGCTCACTAGTCAAAACTATCCCAAGGAAGGCTGAGTCAATTAATTTCTCCAAAATATTTTGGAGATGGCTACCATTAGCTTGTTGGGATAGCTGGTGGGCAGACATGGGCAGGGAATGACCAAGAGAAGTTTTATGACTCATTTGAATATTTCTGTTATTTTCACAAGTTAGTTATGACCCTGTGTGGAATGAAGGAGTGATGGAGAGTCACTTTTGAAGTGAAAACACTTTTTTCCCCTTCTTCCTCATCAATTCACTTCCCCAGGACAAATAGATTTTTGCTCAAACATATCTGAGATTTTTGCTCAAGTACACAAAGAGTAACTCCTGGTTTTTTTCAATTTTTCCCTATTCAAAACAAACAAAGAAAAAAATCCCAAAAGAAAAGCAAAAAATATCCCATACAAAATACTTAACTTGTTATGCGAGACCTTAACTTACATGTGTCCAACTAATCATTCATAAACTACAACCGAGTTCTCATTTGCTTCCAGTTATTTCTATTTCTCCTTTTTAGTGGTGATTGCCCAAGTTATAACAAGCCAGATAGCCACCTCTAGTCTTTATAGCAATGGCTTTTAAAATATTAAAAATTACTAATTTATTTTTAATGATCTGTAGCTCTGAAACGGTTTAGGCAATGTGCTCTACACTCTGCAGAAAAATTCTCCTTGGTCCCCAAGGAAAACTTGCATTTTTTCAGGCTAAGCCAATTTTGACAATGAAAGTATCTATTAAAAAGGGAGAGCTACAGAGAAGCAGACAGAGCAGGGCAATGAGTGTTAAACCTGAAAAGGCCCCTGGTGACATTTTAAAACAGAATACATTGAGGCTGATTTTTAATTGATTTGAAACTTCTCTGATAATTTTTACCTAGGAAAGGTTAGTATGAAACATTCTGAAACAAGAATTTCCTTCATCATTTACACAAATGGGAACTTAGAGCACTGTGTTCATATATAGGTGAAGTACTCAAAATAAAAGCTGTTTGAGAACTAAGAGAAACTATTGTCAGGTGTATCTGCCATACAGAAACTCCTGTTATAAAAGAAGTTTCATCACATGATGTCTTTGAGAGAGATTTTGCAAAAACAATTTTTGAAGGCTCAATAAGATGTAAGGAACATCACACAGGAACAGGGATTTATTGATCATTGAGCCCCTGAGTAGAGGCCCATTTAGCTGTCTACAAAGGATAGCCCAATCTTTCCTTCAGTTTTAAAGTTTATGTTGCTGCTTGTATAACAGTTATCTTGCATGCAGAAACAAATCATTGGACTTTATCCTTGATACCTCTACTTAGTTTAAAGGAAGTATACACCCTGTCATATATGCTTATGCTTTGCAAACCAGATGAATATGCTTTCTTTCAATTACCTTTTATTTTTATTTTATTTTAAATTTTTTTTAAATTTACATTTAATTTTTTTTTTTAATTTTTATTTCTTTCAATATCTTTCACAGTGTTTCAGTGTTTGAACACCATCCTGCTCTCTCTTAGCTGCATGATTGCAAACCTTTGGCCTTCTCATGGTTTTGGGAGCTCCTTGGCTGGGGTCTGGTACACAGAACTGCTCTCTTCCCGTCTTTGCAGAAGGATTGTATTTACTGATGCTAAAAATGTCATTCACTACCTGCAGCCTAAGACTTTTTCAATATTCTCATCATTAATTAGATAATCTGAGTTGATTGTGAAATTAGAGGTCACATTTAATTTGAGGTACTTAATTTGGTACATTACTGATTATATATCCTTTTTCCTGCTGCTACAATTTGATATTAAAGCATCCAATTTGATACTGCTTGTCATTTATTCAAACCTCAGAAGATGTTACTAGGCTGTCTGTCCTTCTGTAGCTGATGAATTTAATACCATGCACTCATTTGTGGTAAGCTTCCTTTCTTTCTTTAGTCTGGAAGACACTTCCAAAACAAAGAACCTGCAATTCCTGTTATTTTGGAATATAAGCACTGTTTCTTCAGTCAGGCTGAGAAACACCTTACAGTCTGTGGCACAGCAAAACTGTTCTCAGGGAAGCTGTGTCCCCTTTTATCCTTCACCATAGACTTCTGAGCTGGAGAAAAAGGCCAAGATCACCAAGCTTAGGCACGGGGCTGACAGGATGGGATTACACAGGGTAGCTCTCTGACTGTTCCAAACAATTCAGACTGGCAGTGCAAGAGTTCTGAAGGATACATGCAGAATTCTTCAAAACATAAAACTCTGGCAGCCATCTCAGAATCAAGACAGGTTTTGGGTTTTTTTCATTCTATTCCTTTCCTACATCGATTTCACTGTCTCTAGCAGTTTTGGTACATGCATCCTGTACACTGTGAATATAAATGCTGTGTTGGGAGATTCTGTTTCCTTGAAGTTATCAGAAGTGAATCATGCCAATTTCTTATACAGAAAATAAAACAAGGCTTGGGATATTTAGATAAATTCAAATTGAAGAAGTTACAGTATTTCACCACCTGTTTGTCTTTTCAAAATCTTTTCATTTCAAGATTCACAGAGCTAGCAATGGATACTATTCATCAACTGAATCAAGAATTAAAAAGCAGCAGTAGAAAACGTATTTACATGAGCATTATAGAAAATAAGCTTTTTATTTTTGTTTTACTCTTGAGATGAAAGTTATAATAAATGTGAAAAACGAGTGGGAAGTGACGCAGGAAATCTCCATGTAAATTTATTTCTGAAGATATTAATATTTTCATTAAATAGATGGAAGAAAACCACAGTTAGAATTCCAAACATAATTAATATGCTCAACAATTTCAAGACAAAGCACTTTTCTTTAGGACAAAAGAAACTTTCTGTGAAAGTCTTGCATCAGAAGAAAAAAAATCTTCTCAAATTTCCCTTTTATTTTTTTCTGTTGAAGACAGGATTTCCCTTTCAGAAAATTTTATACATACTAAAAAATAGTTTAAAATTATTTCCAGTTTCCTATAGTTTATGGCTCTTTTTTGTTTTTTCTGACTAAAGCCAATGTGTGATTGAATTCTCCTAATGGCTACTTCTCTCCAATGTCTCTAAAATATTATTTTGAATGTCATTGTTTATAGATGCATAAATTTCCAATCTTAAAATAAAAGTTTGCATTTTGTCTGCTCTCTGATGGCAACTGCAAAATGTTGTAGAACACCTAAAGTTCTTAAATTAGCTAGTTGGAGCATATTAAGCACAGAAAGAATTTTTTTTTCCTTGGCTGAAGAACATAGAAAACTTTTGAATTATTAGAATGAAAAACATACAGCTGTGGTCTCTTGGGTGCGAGAGAATGTATTTATTTTCTCAGAGAAGAGGGAAACAAATTTATCATCTGGGTTTGTGTCATTTACACCTAGAGGGAATAGGGAGAACGTGAATAGCCCATCAAAGGTGTCAAAACGTGAATGACGTTAGTTACAATCAAGAACCAGAAGCAGATGAATTTTACCAACAGTGAGACACAGAACTGGACATGTAAAAATAACATAATTATACAGTGAGAGAGAGATGGATGAATGGGCAGACATCCACCTCCCCTGAAAGAGACACACTGACTTTTCTCTTTACAGTGTGTGTTCACCTGTCCAGTCTGCCTTCTCTGTTTTGCCTTCTGTCATTTTGCCCATTTGCATCACCGAATTTACTGGTCTGTAATTTGTGGATTCCCCCTGAGCCCCTTCTTTAAAAAGTGTCAGATTTGGCACATTCCATCCTTTCAGCACCAAGGTTAGCTCACACGACGCGCCATCCACAGCAATTAGTTTAGCAATCATGTGTTTTAATTTCTTCAGACTTTGGGTAAAAAACCCCAGATGTTAGCACAGCTGAAAGCCGTTTTCCCGCTATTGCTGTCACTTTACCATACTTTTCCTAAAAACATTTTTTTTATCACCCCATCATCATTTTGGTAGACCACTGGCAACTGCCTTTAGTTTTTGTTTTTCTCAATTCGAAACATATCCATCAGCCAAACTGTGGAACATATGACTGACTTCCAGCTTTCCCTGCTCAGATGTTACTTTTTCTCTTGTAAGTCTCACTGATGCTTCTGCTTAAACACATTGATGTTGAAGAACAGGGGAGTGGAATCCCTTCCATAGTGGTTTTCTTTAATAGTTGTAATACATATATTGTAAAAGACAACATAAAACTAAATGCCCTGGGAACATTTTACTCATTTAACTACTGCTTCCATTTAACTACTCTTCTAACCAGCTTCCTCAGCCTTATCTAGCTCTAGTTTCTGAAGTTAAGTGCTCCCATGGTGGATGTTTTTGTTGTAGCTGTTCTTTTCAGCTGTGGATACCTTCAGTTGTGTGTCACTGCCAGCAGGTTTTGGAAAGGTTTGAGCTCTCACATCACGTCAGTACTTTTTCCAGAGAGATGTGATGTTGCCAAGGGCAGAGGACCAAGAGCAGTATGATCTCTGTGATAAAGGGGACAGTCAGAGCCTAAAGCCAAGTAAATGTACTTTCAAATTGTTTTAGACGTGTAGAAGAAATGTACTGCATGACAGTTGCATAATGGGGCACTTGCTGATCATATGTCAGTGTCCCATATTTGTATATGAAAAATGTGCTTTTTTGCACAGTTATCTGTTGCAACACACAGATGCTGTATGTAAACATAATCTGCAGTTCCATTTTATATCAGGATGTTAATGTTTTACCAAACATAACAAAAAACGATGTAATTTTATCATAATAATTAATCACTGAATAATTATACAAATTTAAAATCCTATCATACTAAAACAGGCATTGTCTTAAATGGGATATTTGCTCTAAGAAATGACAAAATTTAACACATATTATTTACACAGCCAAAGAGGATTTAAGTGGTAAAAAACCTTTTTATCAGCAAATGAAAAAATCACAGAAGTGATTTTAACATGAGCCTCAGGTAGTTCAGTATCTCCATGGCAGACACCTGAGGCTGTGTGACATGAGGACACACTACAGGGGAGCTGACCCAGCTGCCATTGAGCTGTGGTCCTAAGCAGTTGTGAGAAATTTTTTGTGAGAGAGTGACAGGGATCATAAAGAAATATCATGGGTTTAGTCTTCAATAGTGCTTACAGGCTAAAAAGTATATAATTATCAAATTCCCTCTCCAGGGCTAATTCCGAGAACATTCTAATCGTACCCAAAATAGCAGTCTGTACATGAGTTTTTAGGTTGTGTTAGAACTAATGTGAGAATACCATTACTTTCAAACTTTTATATAGAGGTGTTTCCTTTTTGACTGAGAAAAATCATAGAAAACAGGAACTCTTCATGGCAGCTTTTATTTCAAAAAAATGACTTCAGATTGCATTTTCCTTGGAGACAATATAATCCTCATCTTAAAAATATAAGTGATCCCCCTTGGGAATAATATAGTGAAGCGACAACTCACTCTGTAAGCAAAGGCTAGACCTCTACAGGGGACAACAATCCAGGCTTTTGATCATATATTTTGTCATTCCTATTTTTTTGATATTTCTCCCATAAAACATAAAAAAGAAAAATTAGAATTGCAGTTCATCTATTATATGTTGTCTCTGTAGAAAGGTGCACCATATTCCTGCTCCAATTCTCAGTCATATTTCCATCTGAATTGAAGAACTGATCCCCTCTGTTCAACAGCTCAGACTGTATTAAGAGTGAGGTGCCTCTGATTTACTTACCTGTGTAGGCAAGAACATGCTTGTACTGCCATCCATCTGGTCTGACTGAATACCAAGCATGTGCTCTAAGGCATTTGGAAGAATGTGTTCAATTTTTGTTCTTTCTAGTTATTTTCTTTCTGCAGAATTCTCGAGACCTGCTGAGGACGTGGGACAAAAACAAGTGAACATCAGGGGGGCAGCTATTTCTATGTGAGAAGGAAGGATAAAATTATTAGAAAAAAGTCTTTTTGTCTGAGTCTTCTAGACTAATTTTCGGACCTAGAAGATTTAGAAATCTTGGGTGCTAAACAAAATTTTTTAGTTAGACTTCTGAAGGTTTTAGAGTGAGAATATTTCAGATATTTTGTAGTTAATTAGGAGTGATATTAATGCTCATGGGGATAAAATGTGATTAAATAATTTTGAAGTCAGGTATGCAGTTAAAATATGCAGAATGTGAAGAATGATAAATGATATTTGCTAGGCAGGATTAAAGAAATAACTAAGTTTGTGACAATGACCCCCAAGGGCCTGAGATGTTTCTAACCTATTTATAACCTTTTCTTCTCCTCTTAAGAAGCAAACCTTTACTGGAAAAATAATGTAATGAAATTCAGCCTGATGTGGAGAGGTTAGTTTCAGGGACTCTTGTCCCTGCTGGCAAGTGACTCAGATGATAAATTGCCAGTACAAATCATCAGACTGATGCCTGGCAAGAACTGGAGCAAACCTTGTTCAGTACTTTTTAATTAAAATATTTTTTTTTATTTCTAAGGAAGAGTGCTGCAGAAAAAATCAGGCAGAAGGCCTGGGGAAAGGAATCAAATGGTCTAAAAGGCTCCTTTGCATCTCAGCCAAAACCAAATCCTAATGGTAATGATGTTGGGAATGGGAGGGAAGAGAAGAAAATGACCCTGATCATTGTAACACAAGCTTCCAGGTAGCTTGCGCATTGCATTCCCCAGCTTTTTGTGCAGTTGTTGTAACAATGGCAAGGATAGACTCCATTGCCTCCTATTATACCACAGGGAGGGGCACAGTCCAAGAGAACTTGAAAAGAGAATATTTTTCATTTAAAGATCTGAATTTAATTCAGACTAGCAAGTGGACAAACTTCTTGGGAATGAGCCAAGGGTTTCCATCCAGCAAAAGGGCACCCATATCAAAGGAAACTGGAAGCTCTCCAGAGCTACAGGGAAATCTTACAGTCTGTTGAAATAGAAATGTTTTGTAAATATCTCAGCTTTGAGAAGCTCTGGTGGTGACACAGCCAAAGACTTCTGCGAGATTTTCCAGAGCTCTGCTCTGCTGAGTGATCCTCCAAGGCCTACAGCCACAGCTCTTCCTGAACAGAAGCACAAGCCTGAAGATGCTAAGGACTCCAGAAATGAAAAGTGAAAAAAAAGTTCTCTGAAGTTATGGAAAATTTTGCAGTCGGGTTGCTCTTTTGCTTGTAAGTGGAGTAAAATGTCTGAATCCCCAAATCAGTATTCACATAGACAGAAAGCTCTGTCCTGGTCAATAAAAACCTAGCTGAAGAGCTACAGCTGTGCGAAATAATTGCAAAGAGGGTCCTGACTCTTGTTGCTAATAAATAAAGAATGTCCTAAACTGTTACCGTAAGGACAAGGGTCTTACTGGGCTTCTGTGAAACTGAAAAAAACTAATTAAAATGTCCAGATGTAATGAGCAATTCAGGCAGATCTCTAGAGACAGCAAAACAGCAAATATTCTGTATGGTTTAAATTTCAGTGAAATTCATGCTCCGTTCCAGTGCTTCCCTGTTTATTCAGGCTGTCCAACCTTCTGGAGTACACAACCAGTTACCAACCAGGACAAACCATTCATGTGTGAAGCTACAAGAGCCTGTCAGTCTCTTTCCATATAAAAATGAAAATAAGAATATAATCCTTTGGCAGAGTTTCAGCCAATTTCTTCAGGCACTGGGTGATTTAAAAACAGTGCTGGGTGAGTAGGGTGCTTGTTTTTGCAGCTGTTTTTTTTTTCTACTGCAATTGTTGTGTGTAGAGATGAACAGAATGAGCTATGATGAATGTTGAGTGACCAAGGGAATGAGTTGAGTATGCTCTAATTAGGCTGAGTCAACTCATTTTTCATGACCTCACCATTAGAAGGTGTGATTAAATTCAAATCAAGTTAGAGTAATTTATTTCACTTTTATTAACTTATTTAAATGAATTATTTTGTTTTATTGTATTATTTAAGCTTATATTCAGGAAGATAGTATTTCCCTTTAACTTTGTTAAGTATATTACTTGATTTTTTTCCCTGAAAAATCTAAAAGTATCATTAATGTTACACTTCTATCTTTTTCTTCTTTGCTTTTTCCAATACCTCCTTTGACTCTACCAGTGCTTAAAAGGAGTGGGAATTTTGCCCCAAATGTGTGTATTAAGAAAGCCTTTAATCTCTAATACAATTTATTTAAAATATATAATTAATTCTTAAAGTGGACTTTCAACTTTCTTTGTCACTCTTCTTTTTAAAATATTGAGAAGATCAATCTTGCATCCTTTCAAAATCAGAACTTAAAATTCGTAGCAAAGATATTAGTATGTTTTATAAATAAAATATCATATCCACATCAAATTGGCATTTCATCCTATAATTAACTTGAGATTTTGTCAAAACCAGAATGTGAGATATTTCTAAATGGGGAAGATCTGCCTAGACTAAATGCTGGTGGAGGGGTGGGGGGTGACTGAAAGACGAAATATCAACTTCTTCAGGACAGCTTGCTACAGCAAGCAAGGAGATTGTACCTGAAAACAGAAGCCAGAAGCCACCAGAGAGACCTCTGGGAGATGTCAGGAGACAGAGTGCTCTCACCAGGCCTGGGAAGACTCTGACTTCAAACTATAAAGGTTAGAACACAACCAAGTGTGACATGATGCTGAGAAGAGATTCACATCATCCATTATGCTTTAAGGATCTCCAAAGCTACAAAGTGTTCCTTTTAGAGACTCTTTGTGGCAACCAATGTTACAGCACTGGCTGCCAACTTCTGTCAGCTTCACTGTTTAGTGATATCCAAGTGAAAATCAGCAGCTGAGACCAGAAACTAAAGAACATGAAGAAATATGTTTAAAATGATTAGACAAAAATTCCTGTAGTGCCAGAGATATATAAACTCCCTATGAGTGTATTGAAGAACCAAGAAGAAGAAGAAGAAAAGAAGAAGAATTGTGTCTCTGTATGTGCTGATACAGGGGCACCCCTCGTCAAGCTTGTGTCCAGTGAAATTAATGTTCAGAAGTGCAGAAATATTCCCAGGCCAAAAATTTCAAATTATTCTTAGAGCATCCAGGAGAGATTCCTATTGTCACTGACTGATGCAGGAGTGGAACAAATGTCTATGACTGAGGCACATCTCTGCAGAAAACAAGATACAGCCTCGTGACCAAAGCTGCCAAATGTCACACCATAGAACTGGACTCTTTCATGTCCTTTGCCATGGATGTGACATCTATAGCATAAGTGGTTTCTTGTGGTGTACCCCACAATTTTTCAAGTGCCCTAAGGGACATTTCTGAGAGCAGAATAAGTGGACAGCTGACCTCAGTGAGAGTATTTTTCATACCAAGAAAGAATGGGGGGGAAAAAAAGAGAAAAAGTTAAGTGCTCTGGAAAATTAAGGCTGGGCTTGCAAACTTAAAGGGCACTTTCAATAATTTTGGGAGTTTAAAATCCATGTCTCTGCATTTCTGTTACTTGACTACGGAATGGGGTGATTCGCACTGCCTAATTTCACACAAGAAACTCATCCATATTTATAGAGTACTTCAGACAGTTTCATGTGGAAAGCCCTGATGATGAAGTTTGCCAGCCTCCTCTAATGCAGGTCTGTGCAGAGAAAGATAACTTGCTGCTCACATCAGATACTCTGCTAGGTCCAGAGGCACACCTCTGAGGAGGAGATCCAATGTGTCCAACCTTGCTGATGACATACAAGGGTGTCAGTATGATGCAATGAGATAACCGTTCTGTATTTTTCTCACAGTTTTTAATCTGGAAACTTAAGTACAAGAAATACATTGTTAATGGATTTTTAATACTCCAAAAAGAAATATTTGCAAGCTATGTAGACTAGAATTAAATTTTCTGATAAAAGTAAATAAAATAATTTGAAACTGTCATTTGAATTGATTAAAATTAAATAAGCTGAGTGTTAATTTCTTTAAGGCTCCTTTACCTACCTGTAAAATGGATATGATGCCTACTCTCACAAACATAATATTTATTGATGATTGTGATACATTTTAAACTGCCTGTTTAAACTGCAAAAGGCATCCATACAGAAATTAATCATTTCTCTAGTCAGTCTAGACTTAACTGATATGTGGAGAATAAGACCAGAGGCTATACCATGAATAGCAATGATATGTACAGACTGAGTAACTCCTTGTTCATTGAATGAGACAGGAAACAACAAAATATGGTAATTAAATTAAAGCTACATCACAGTGCAAATGCACAAGGGATGAAGAGTCCTGCATAGTCTAGCTTAACTTCTAAAACTTCCTCCTTCTGTTTTTGCAAACCGAATACCGTTCTAACATCATGGGGATTTTATTGGTGCTTTTTTCTGTTTTTTTTTCCTTGTTTTTTGTCTATCTCATTACTGCTTATTGAACCTCAGTCCATGTTTTGTGCTTGTCTGATGGTCCTCAATAACAATCCCTGTGGCTTGCAGTTCCATTTATTTCCCATTCAGAGTGGTGGATCTAGAGAAAGAAGAGGTGTTACTCTGCCCACAGCATCCCAGCTCTTCCTGGGCCCAAGAAAGGTGGTAAATGCTCCTGTAGATAATTTAACAAAGGGAAATACAAGATAGTTAATATAGTTGTACTCAACACACTGTAGCAACAAAACTGGAGCACTCCCAAATGTGTGAACCCATCTTACCTGACAATAGGCTCCTTTTTAAAATAAACTATCAACAAAAGCCAGTGCCATTTAGTCTCTCTCCGGTGCTCTCTCTTTAGTGCTCTCCAGTGCCATTTAGTCTTGACTACACTGGTGAATTGATGAGCATGCTTACTCACTCTAAAAAAAGAAAGAAAACCCCAAACCAAACTCCAAAAACAAGAGCTAGGTCACAACCATAGTTGATGGTAAAAAGGAATTAAGAAATAGCATTTGTTTCTTTTCATCAGATCACAGATTTATCCAAACCAAGGAAATGAAATAATCAGGCCTTATTTGAATTAATGTTTTCACTAAAGTTTACATTTATAAATACAAACTCTTTGAGGCTAGAATGAATATTTCTTGCCTTGAACAAATTCAGATTATCTCTGCCTTAAATATATCCAATGCCTTAACAATAAAAGAAATATAGTCCAGTTTATCTGCAGAAAGGTAACCAGTGGAGATGTGTGGAAGAACTCAAACCCTAGAAACTAGAAATATTGTAGCAGGATAACAGTGGTCAGAGAAAAGGGAAAGAGCAGTAAAGAGACTAAGCCATCTCCTCTCTATGTTCGTTAGAGATTGCTCTGAGATATTGGCTTCAGAAACAGCACACAGGGTAGGTGTACAAATGAGCAAACTGTACAGCAGATGTTTTCCTCCATTTTGTAAATAAGTTACCAAAAAACTCTCGTCAGAGGCTCCCAGCTGTCACTGTGATCCACTCTAATGGCAGAGCAACAGCCACTGGACCTTCTCGCCATAAAGGTACAGCCCTCCTTGACTGCGTCTTCTTTGCCTCTTACTGAAGTGGGCACTCCTGGAGCATCCCTAGGGCATTAGTTTTTGTTCACAGCTGTAGTACATTTGTAATCAGGGAGCCAAGGTTGAAGAGGTTTGCTGGGGAACTTCACTTCTGAGTTTTTGTATAACAGATTTATTTGTGTTAAAAGGCCGTTTCTGTAAGAGGCAGCATCTATTGTCAGTAAGATATTTGACAAATTGTAAGTTACACTGGACTGTACATGTCTCCTTGACATCTGATTTAAATAAAAACAGTGATTTTTTTAGAAAATAAGATGAAGAATTTCTGTTTATTTGCAGGGAGTCCATGGTATGTTACCCTGGTCACTGGTTAATCACCTGTCACTTTAAATGCTTGTGGAAATGAAAAAAAACCAAACCATAAAAACAAGAAAGGACTGCTTGTGGCTGAATGGGGTTTATCCATAGTAATTAATTATTTTTAACACCTAAATATGTGAAAGACTGAGTTACCTTTGAAACAAATATTGACACTTTTAAAATCCTGACAGGTCTTGTAAAAACCTGATAAGAATTGAGGCAAGATTATGAGTACTAATCCTGTAGGACATTGATGTTCTCAAATACCATAAGGGGACAGAGAGAAAGAAAAATTCAAGAGTATTTTAATATCTCTCAGAGAGCGAGGCTCCCTATGAGTAGCTCTGGGCTCTCTGCCTAGGCAACCTGCCAAACACAGAATCCAATTGCAAGTTTTGCTCCTATCTCTCAGTGGGACATGGTCTGGCAAACCAGGGAATCAGGCTATAGCAGAGGAAAAGAAATGTAGTTTAGCATGACTGCCACAGCCTCCCCTAAGCTCCTAGCTACCTCAGGGACTCAGGCTGAGCTGAAAAGAAATGGTTTTTGTCAGGAAACTTGCTTGTTTTAGCAGCTGTGTCTAGCTCATGACATGTTGATTCCACATTGTGTTTTCTGGTGAGACCACCCAGAGGTGTCTATTTGTTTCTTGTCAGATGTTTGCAGGGAGCTGAGGCACTGTTGCAGCAGCAAAAGATGTCTCCTTTGGCCAGGTCTTGGTTATTGAAAACTGTCTCATCCCAATGTGTCAGCTTTTTGTCTTTATTTTGGTTTTACTTGAAATCTAATCCCTGTTCATATTCAGACTGTGGTTTATCACATCAAAGCCAAGTGAGAGTGAAGAGCTGTTCAAATAATTTTTTGCAGTAATCATTCATAGGCACAAAACTGGTGTTAAATTCCCCAAGCATAGCAATCCTGACAGTAGTCCTAGCAGACTTACACTGGTTCCTAGGTCTGATAAGCAACTGATTATGTTATTTCTAACTTCCCTCTCTATAGTCATCCTACTGTAAGCAGACTTTGCAATCCTGCTGGCAGGAATTGTGTCTGTCTTGAACTCATTTCTCACTTTGTCATGCTGTTTATCTGTATCAACATCCTATAAGATTGAAGACAGGGATGTTATTTCAATATTTAATCTTTAGATTTTGGAAAGCTCCAACCCACCTCTAGCAAAAATGAATCCTCAGAGGCTTTTCAAACTTCCCAGTACGCTTTTGATTGATATGAAATGGGGAAAAAAAGCCTACCAATGAAGAACATTGATAAACTATGGATTTTCTAAAATGTCTTATTCCATATGTCTGCTCTTCAGTCTGCAGGCAGACCCAAGCTTCATCTGATGTTGAAAGGAATGTCTACAACTCGGTTCCCTTATACCAAATTTTTTTTTTTTCCTGGAAATATGACTGTTCTTCAGATTGATGGAGATTTTTTCTTTTGTGTTTGGTTGGTTTGTTTGTATTTTTTTTTTTTTAATGTATCATGAAGGGGAAGAAGCAACCATGGGAAATCTCCTTAAAGGCTACTTTGAAAACAAGTTAAAAAATAGGAATTTTTAAAAGCCCGTGTCACTTTTAGGTTCATCTTGCACAAAAATCTGAAATGAAATCAAGCGTCCATTTACATCAGTACCCTAACCTAGCAATTCACTGCTTACTGCTCAATGCCTTAGAATTCATCTCATTTATCCATTCCCATTTGCAAACATTCTTACCCCAGTACCAAGACCATGTGTCAGGACCTTAGTGCCCAAAGGGGCATGGAGCTCTGTTGGGAGTTTTGCAGTGCCTGCAGCTGAAATGGGGACAGCAAGTCTTTTGCGAGGCACAAACTCAGACTTTATCGAGGCATAAAGATGCTCTTGCTAGGTTAGGTTCTAGAGAAAATCTTTGCAACAGAGCACAGAGAAGTGAGAAGTGTGGTACTTTTCTCTCTCTCAGGCTCTGTCCCTAGCTTTTAGGAAAACTTCTCTGCCATGCTCATCCTTTTATTTTTGTTAAATATTTGATTTTATGTATATTGGCCCAACAGTCCTTGGCACTTGCAAAGAGGGCAAATTCTCCTGGCTCCAAGTGGATAAAGCTCAAACCTTCGTGAAGGGAGAATTTGCAGTAGCAAAGTTTCGATACCAACTAAAAACATGTATGTGATTACAGCAATAATGGAACTACTGCATGGATGAATTATGTCAGGCACAGCCTTCTGAAGTCATAGGATGCTAACAAGTAAATACAGAATCGTTTTGTAGTTGAACACAGTGTTAAGGAAATGACACATAAACTGATAGTTAGAATTCGCAGTAGTGTATACATGTGGGACATAGGAGTTAAATTCTGAATTCAGTCTCTGAATTTTTTACTTTAACTCTGTAACTGAGAAACTCAAACTCTTCACTTACAATGTCTGTTCCCTAGCATCAGCTAGCACTTTACTCCAGGTAGTGTCAGTAACTGACCCAAAGGCTTGGGTACTGATTACTAACCCTACCCAAGCCTGTGGAAGGATAGAAATTCATGTGTTTTCTGCATTATAGCATATATATATTTATTCTTTGTCTCTGAAGTTATTTTCCTTATCACAAAACTTCCTGCGTGTTCCAGTTTCTTCAGAATGACTTTTGGCAGAGTTTTATCCACATCTGTCTCTGTCAGTGACATTACCCAGCTCTATGCACAGAGAAAGTCATGCTTCCAACCTTAAGTGCACAAATTACTAGAGCATTTCTTATCATATAAAATAAGTCACCTGAAAACAGCACTTAGTTTCACAAGTGCTGCTGAAGAAGTCCAGTGCTTTCACAGTATATACTGTAATGTTCAGTGTAATGTTCATTTGCCCTTACAGCAACATTTTGCTTCAGGCTGCTTCATATCATATAAGCTGTGCTAAGGGGACAACTTCCGTGGATTTTGACCTCCTGTACTAAAAACAGTAGGAAGCAAAAGCAGAGGATATGAGCAGTCATTGAGACAAAATTCAGCAGTTCTATACTTACTTGTACCAGACACTTAGTTGTTCTGTAGAAGTCATCTTTATAAGAGCTATATTATTACTTCCTCTAGCTGAACCTTCGTTAATTTGCAGTTGATACCTTTTAATTCTCTTTTCCTCTTTTGCAAAGCTTCTTTTCTTATCATAGAAATTATGATTACAGACTAGTTGGCAAATTTTTTATATATTTTAGATTACTGATAACTTTCATATTCCATTTCAGACCTTTCTAACTGACACTGAGATTTTCATTTTCATCTGTGTAACCATACATTTTTTTTCTACAGATGTGTTGTCAATCTCCCAGTATTTCTAAGCGGCTTTGAAAAAGGCTATAATGTTTATTTTCAAAGGAGCAGAGTTGTGTTGTGTCAAAAATGCTCAGAATCATAGAACCACAGAATGTCCTGAGTTGGAAGGGACCCATCAGGATCATCAAAGTCCAGCTCCTGGACTTGTACAGGCCAACCCCAAGAGCAAGTGTCTGGGAGCATCATCCAAACATTTCCTGAACTCTGTCAGGCTTGGTGCTGTGAGCACTTCCCTGGGGAGCTGTTCCAGTGCCCAACCACCCTCTGGGAGAAGAGCCTTTTTACTAGTATCCAACCTAAACCCCTCTTGATACAACTTCAGATCATTCCCTCAAGTCCTGTCACTGTCACCAAACAGAAGAGGTCTGTACTTGCCCCTCACCTTCCCCTCATGAGGGAGCTGTAGACCACCAGGAGGTCTCCCCTCAGTCTTGTCTTCTCCAGCCTGAACAGACCAAGTGACCTCAGGTGCTCCTCAAACAACTTCCCCTCAATGCCCTTCACCATCTTCATTGCCCTGCTTTGGACACCCTGACAGCTTTATATCCTTCTTACATCATGGTGCCCAAAACTGCACACTCAAGGTGAGGCCACACCGCTGCAGAGCGAGCAGAGCAACTCCCTCCCTTGCCTGGCTTAAGCAATTCTTAGTATTTATCTATGTATCTATCTATGAAACTGAGAAATGTGTTATTGATGAAATGCTGAAATGACATTTGTTCTGGTATTTTGATACAATGATTTTCTTAAAAAGAGATCTATAGCCTGAGATGCATATGTATATCACAGTAGGTTGGGATTATGTATATAAAACCCAAGATGTATGTAAAATGTTTGCAGAATTATCCAGCTAATGTGAGCCAAAGATATTCACATTTCAAACTTGCTTTGAAAAGATGTTGTTGGGCTAACATTCTTATTTTCAGAACACTCCTAATGCCTCATGGCAATTAGAAGAGTGGACTTCAGTACTCCCAGTATTTAATCTTTAGTAGAAAAACCTTCTCTTGGAAGTTAATTACATGTCTTGCCTCATCTCCCAAATGAGCAGAGTTGTGTGAGAATGTGGTAATGTCTATCCCAGGCAGCAAACTGCTGAGTGTGCCAGGAGGCAACACACATAATTGATGGATCTGCAGTCTGGGAGACTGGAGGAGCTGGTTCACATAAAGGAGGCTTTTTTTTGCATGTTTTTTTGAAACTGAATGGCTGTACTGAAAGTATTACAGGAATTTGCTTTCATATAATGGTGGTTAATGGAGATGGCAAGTCTACTCTGCACACATCAATTTCCACTCTAAGGGTTAGTCATTATTTGCTCCATTTAGTATATAACTGTCTTTTGTTACTATTATATCTTAATTTCAAATTAATGTCATGATCCACGAGAAAACAGCTGAATCCAATTTCTTTTTGATCTGTCTTCTGTTGTATGAGAAGGAGCAATGTGAAACTATTCTTACAGAATACTGTAAAGCTTTTGGAAGTCTTTTCACCACAAAAGGACATTCATCCGCCCCTCTATTCCAAAGCCAATGAGCCACAAAATGTACAAAATGTTAATCCCTGAAAAGTTTGGTCTTGACAGTGTGTTACCATGAGAGACTTCAGTATGTCCATTAGAGATTTCATCAATGGTTTAGAGGCTCTGTGGAATTTTCTTCCATGTGGATGGGATGTTGGAGTTTTTTGAGGAAAAAAAAAGAAACAAGGAAAATTTGCAGAGAGGCAGTAGATAATAAACTCTAGAGTTTAATAAACCCTTTAGATAAGAAAGGTCTCATTCTTATCTGTCTTATTTTTCCTGCTTATTATCAATTTGCCTAAAGAATAGATATTTTCTCTCTACAAATCCTTACTTTCATAGGAAATATGTTTCCTTACCTTCATAGGAAGCAGCATGACATCCCCACATAGCTGTACCAGTGCCTCTGCTTTTTGACTTAAATCCCATACTGATAAAATTTCTTTGTAGCCCTGAAGTGTGAAAGATTTTTCTTGTCAGGGAGAAGCAGTTTATACTCCTGTGTATCTCTGTGGAACAAAAGGGTTTGCTTAGCTGGACAGAATGGTAAGATGGTTCTGAGGTCACTTCCCAGAAAAGCCATTTCTCCTGTCATGGACACCTGTGCACTAGGAACCTCAATAGGAGGAATAGTTCAGTTCTTACCAGTTCCTTGGCAGCATTTTCCTTTTGCTCAAACAGCCCTGGTCCTTTGATTGGACTTTTCCTATCCAGCCTTCATTTGTGGATTTTGTCAAGGTATGGTTGCAGGTAGTGCCAACAGACATCAATTTTCATGTAAATTCTGCATTACACTTGATTGCCTCCCTGAGATTTATTATAATATTAGCAAAATCACTGCAGACACCCATAAAAATGCTACTTTCAGTGACTCATACCAGATTATTTTACATAATCTTTAGGCACAGGTTTGCCTTTTAAAAAGCTTCCGTGTATAGAAATTAAGACCACCAAAAGAGCTTTTAATCAGAGAATGTCTGCTTAGAAGGAGTCCTATAAACCTGAATAATAATTAATAAGATAGACTATTTAGAAATGTCAGCTGTTATAGAGTGGTATAGGGAAAAAAAACGAAACCAAACCCAACAAAAAGCCAAACCATAAACTCTAGTGGTCTGTAAGTCCCTTGATTTAAAGGTATTCTAACATTAATTGAGAAAGGAGCAGTAGTCATTGGTTATACAATGACACTGCTCTTTTTTCCTTTTCACTTGCTGTGAAGTGGAGCACAAAGCAGTCACTTTGATTTCTTCACCAGCATGTTTGAATGCCTGGTAGAACTGAAGAAATATGAGACACTGCCCTTTATCTCCACCCTAGCTGTTGTGGTGCTGCTGGGCTGGTCCGTAAACTTTCGTAGAAGTTTTTTTCCAAGTCTGTCTACAAAAATTGTGCTCTGCATTTCTAACAATGCAGCATGTACACTTTCAAAGATAGTATGAATATTTGTCATGAAAATATTATCTACAGATTGCTTTCCAAATGCTGTAGGGAAAATTCATCATTCAAACACATGACCAACAATTTTCAAAAAGGAAAAAAAAAGAAAATGTGAGAGGGAAGAAATAATTTTTATATTCATGTGTGATACAATGATTTCTCCATAAAAGAAAAATAGATTTCTATGACAACTAATTTTCCATTTCTGCCTTCACAATAACATGAAAATTATTAAAAGCAAGATTAAATACTTCCAAAAATGTATATCCAGGCAAGAAATTATTCCCTGTGTCAAATATATTAAACGACATCTGTGAGAGTGGGACTAATCTTTATATTTGTGCACATGCATGAAATTATGCTGTAAGAGACATATGAACATACATTTCTCTTCATAGTGGATATGCTCATGTTTTCTATGTAATTTAGGATGCCATTGCTGGAGGGAACTGTATCTTGGAAGACAGTTAACCTTGAAAACCATTTAAACTTTATAACGTGAAAGCTATTCCACCTGAGTCCTTGTCCAATACTGTGGAAAAGGTGAATGAGAATCGTGGCCATGTAAAGAGGAGGATAATGAATACCAGAATAATGAATACCAGTTGGCAGGTGGTTTTGCTTTGGCAAGTGCCATTAGCAGCAGTGATACTCTTAGACGACCTTTACCTCCTGAGCCTATACTTGAAGAGTGATTTTGAAATTATCTGAGATGAGAAATTAAAAAAAAAAAAAAGACTGATGAACTGAACAGAGTGCTTTATCTCACTGTTGCACAAGCACATGAAGCTGGCATAAAACAGAGCACTGCCTGAAAAGGGCAAGCCTGCCCTTTCCAGATCTGTAGTCTCTGCATTGTTTCCTCTCTTGATTCTTCTCTTTCTTTTGGACCAGGGTATTTTAGACTGATTCTGCTCCCAGCTCCATAAATACCATGCAAGCAGAAAAGAGAAGGCAGATGAGGCACAGAAGGTGACCAGGAGAGTTGGTCTGGTTGCTTGTGACGGCTTTGCAGTCTCAGGGGAGGTGTGTGGAGGGCTAAGGCAGGGGAGGGAAAGGACTGGACCATGTGAATTTGCTTGGCTTATCAATAAAGCTGAAGTAATTTGATTAAGTAGACACCGAGTTTCAAAAGGTTCTTCAGTGTCTACAAAGAAACAGCATAGCTAAGAGCTGCTCCATGGTTCCTGTTGAGAAATTAAGGCAGGAAAAAATAATTTAATGGGGAGGATGCTCAAGAACTAGAAAAAACCTTCTGGATGATCTCTTCTATGTTTTAAAATCAACAGTAATTGCCTTTCTGAAATACATTAAATAAACACTTAAAAAGTGATAGGGTCAATGGAGGAAGAAACGGATGAAATGTAGTGGCCTGATATATATGAAGCAATACTAGTTGATATAAGACCCCTTCTGGCCTTAAGCTCAGTGAAATAATATTGTGGCAAGCTATGAAAATACACTGAAAATTATATTGCAAAAATCTTTTACTTTCTTACTTTACCAGTGGTTGAACATTGGTGCAAAAAAAAGATTCTTATATAAAATTGGCTTTGAGCTTTTTCTGAGGAAAACCAAAATGAAAAAAGTAAAACTGGAGTTGTAAAAATACTAAAAAGATGGTGGATACTGGAGAGTGATGGGAAGATTTTTATGTGGACACCAAAGAAAATTTGTTAGAGCTCAATACTCTAATGATAATACCCTAGCTTGCTCTTCCTTGAATTCATCCATATTTTTAACATTGCACCCAGCACTGGATTCGAAGGTATTTATTTGTGGAAAAGAGGCAAATAACTTTCCACAAATGAATCCCTTAATTTTCATTAGGCTGTGTCCATATTGATTATTTTGTGGAAAAAATACAATGTGACTTGTGTAGCACTGTTCCCCCCAGCACAGCAGAACTGTGGGTTGTATTCATTGTTCAATGTTAGGATCATTAAGTCCATGGCCAGAAGGTCATTACAATCATTGGAGGCTTTAAACTCCTGCTTTTGCAGCACTGTCTGCTGTGAAAGGGCTTAATTTACAGCTGCTGATATATTTTCATTAGATTTATGGAATGATGTGCAGAAACCATATGGTTCTTGTAAAAGAAGGTCATGAAGCCCCCAGGGGTCCCTTGAGTGTAGATTGAAATCCACCAGTCTGTGTGTTGATGCAGCCAAATAGAACTCAATAAAATTAACTTTGTTACAGTTCTCCTCTCTTCAGTATGGGGTACCTACGCATTTTATTATTTGACGTGTAAGAAGCCTTACTAATAAAAGGTTCCTCTGAAAATCATTCACAGTTCTATCTTCTCCTTAATGAAAACAGCACTAAAAACTTGCCAATGGCAATGATAGAAGTTCTAATAAGTACTATAGTAACAGAAAAATAATGGCACCAGATTTAAATGTGAGTGCCTTATCATGGACTTAATAGCCATTTTACAAAATAAACTGAACAATTTTGAAAGGGCAGATTTTAGAATCCACTTTAACAATCGCTCTGTGCTTTTAGTGAGTCCCTGCTATCTGAGCCTTCAGTAAGTGCTGGGGCAGTTGTGAGGAGTGCAGCAGTCAAATTCTACCACTGGCATCCATCAGGAAAAATGTCTGCGTCTACAGCTGCCATTTGTTCACAAACCAAAGGTAAAGGTCTTTCTCTTAGACATTATAGCCTTCTGTTTTCTTGAATGGGTAGAGAATTTTGCAAGAGGGAGATGAGAACACACAATTCATAAAATAGGCAAAGATCTTTTCCGCAAGTAAACATTTATTCCTCACATTGAAAATGTCATTATTTTTGTCACTCACGTTCAGCAGATTTTTTCCAGTCATTCATGTGGAATCAACATGTAAACATGAATCGAATATTTACCTACCTCTGTGACATAGATGCTAATTTAGTATAACTTAGAGGTCTAGGTGGTCTCAGTGTACCTAAGAGGCCTCATCAATGAAGAGAGAAACTTCTTCAGGGGTCCATTTATCCTCCACACACACAAAAGATACACAAGTCAACTCCTGAAGATGCTTTTTTTATCTCTCTTGCCTCTTAAGATGATGCTTTATCTATCCCTAATACGAGGCTGCTGATAATGAAAACACTTCTATTAATGGGAAATAAAATTAGTTTAAATATAAATTGATTTTAACTGAAAATGTATGTTAGAATTTCACAGCTGTTTTCTATTTTTTAGTGATCATTTTTTCCAATTATATTTCTATTTCTCTATTTTATGGTCTTTTATCTCTAACTCAAAATTTGCTTCAGTGGGTTTATTTTGAATTCATACTATCAAAACTGGATGAGAATAAAGTTCATATTCTAAATGAGAATGAAGCTCTGAAAAATACTGAAAATTACCAAGTCAAATGAGTCAAAGCAGAAGGGATGCCTACACTTGGAAAATTTTGGTAAAATGCTGGATCTGTGCCTGAATTTATGGCCTTATTCAAAAGAAATTACAGACATTTTTTAAACTGACTAGCTACATAATTTACAAGTCTTGGTATTACATGCTCTTCTGAATTGTGAGTGGATTTGAGCCACAAGTCTCAGAACTGGCGTAGGGAGTATGTGGGACATGTGCTTGGCATTCACAGCATGGCTGTTATATATTTACAGGCATTATCACTCCCGTTGGATCATGACCACTCCTGTGTATCGAAATAGATGAACACAGGTGGTGGCTGAGCATCAGCCCTACTGCACATGTCCCAGCTGGGAGCTCATATGCAAAAATTCCAGCGGTAGCTGGGAGCTGCTGTTGGAGCATTGGGAAAGGAGGTCACATGAAGAATGGAGCCACCTCTGACGAGCGGCCTGGACACCAGCTAAGGTGTTGGCATGCTGATGAAGCAGCTGTATCTAGATAATAACCTAACCCCCTGGAACTGTGTAGCTGCATGCTGTCACAGGAGCAGGGGGGCTGAATGCAGTGATGGGTTAGAGAGAGGCTCGTCTGGGATGTCTGGGATACACATTTTAAGTTGGTGGAGTCTAAAGCTGATATAAAGTGTGTGGTTGCCTTCTGATTTCCTGCTTCAGTAGCTTAGTTTATTGTGATAAGGAGTGCTACTGGCCAAGCAATCAGAAGCTGATAGAAAAGGGAGATGAGTCGTGTGGGGGACTTGGATCTGAGGACCATGGTATGATGCAGCAGAGGATTTTCTTATGCATAGAGAATTACCCTTGGGTAAATAAAGTTCTATTGAGCCTTGTAGCAGTGGTACAATAGAGCAAAGTCTTGGTCTGAAATCAGTAGTGGCTTCTAAACTGCTTTCTCTGTGTTCAGCTACTTCTTGTGCTCACTGCTGTGGGCGTTCAAGGCAAAATGTGATTTTTCTAATTTTTTTAATTTTTCTTTTCCTCAATTTTCAACTCAGGAAAAAAAATCCCTTTATATCTCTTCTGTTGTGCTAGGTGAGGATCTGGCAAGAAAAATCCTGGAGTTCAGCATATGCAGTGAATGGGAATGCCCCAGCCAAGGTGGACAGGAAGACAATCAGCAGCAGAGAGCCTGTGGTACTTGTTCATTCAGAGAAGCCCAACTCTGGTCATACTCTGCTGCTGTGGAGAGCAAAAGGAACCAAAAAGAGCTGCCTAACAATACATAGCCAGTGACAAATGTGTCCTTCAATTAACATTAGAAACACTTTAAATCAAAATGTTTTAGTTCCCCCTTCATTGATTTTGTAATCTCTCTGTGAAATCACTGGTTCCCCTAATTGGCTGATGAAATAATTAGTTGACTCTGACATTCACTTGGACTTCTTCTAATTAGAAACTCTATTTCACCAGATGTCATGTCAAAACGGTTTCTGTCTGAGAATTTACAGCAGTCATTTTCTGCTGTGTAATTTTTTGACCATTGTCTTTCTCTATTCAGAACAGATCATCTAATTTTTTCAACTTTTTAAACAGCAATTAAGTGCTGAATATTTGGGTTTTGTTGAATACAGTTTAACATTATTTTATTTTGATTTGTGCCTAAAATATTGTAAATCAACACTTCAAATATGTTAATCTTGTCCCAAAATAGGCAAACCAGCATTTTAAATTCACATCTAGATAGTTTTCAAAGAAACAAGATCAGTCTGTTTTAAAATTTTAATTCCCTCATTAAAAATATCTTTTAAAATTTATCTTAAAATTTCATCCTATTAACAATAATTCAAATATTGCTTTGTCGATACAAATGCCAATAACAACATTCAGAAATATTCCTTGGAAAAATTAAAGGACCTTTTGGTGCTAAGCTCTTAAAAGATCATTACCATTAGCATCTGGAAAATTTGTAAAATGTCTAGTAATACTTTTGCACATGAACACAAAATGTAATCCACCAGCCCCAATTTACTGATGTAAATGAGCTGCATTCATTTTAGTTCTGCATAAATGTATATTCTTCTGCCTGTGGTACAGTAAAAAATGTCACCAAAAGAAGTTATTTTTAGGTAGTTTATGTGAATAAAGCTGCATGTACATGGGTGGAAAGCATAACATCTCTGAAATAATTCTGATGCAAGCAATCTGCTTCCCAACTGGAGCCCAGGGAGAGATGCAATGCATTTTACTGTTTTACTGCTCATGGGTTTTTTTCCTCACAAGGACTCTGAAGGCAATACTGGTTGCTCATGAACCATAGAGAGTGATAAATTATATGTGTCACTAAAAATATAAGAGTCTAGGCTCTTTAGATCTTTGCAAAATTCTTATCTGGCTGAAGTTATGCTCCTAAACTAATTTTATCACTCAATATAACACTCTTTGCTTTTAATAATGCAGCAGTGAAAGAAAATTACTTCAGGTAACCTGCATAATGCATTTGGTTAATGGTCATAACCAAGGAGTTAAAGATGACTATCTGTATATTTCAGCATATTTTGCCGAGATGTGTGGAGTAGGTAAGTATACCTTTAAGAACATGAACAAAACTAGAAAAATAGATGGGAATTATATATATGCAATTTTCTATATTTTACTTCTTGAGTCTGCTATGAAATAAAAATGTGATAACAATGGATGATCCTATCAGGGGGACACAGTCTTTTAAACAGCTACTCTTGTGATACTATTTGTTTTCAAATCCATCTCGTGCATGGGAAAATCCCTCATGGAGATTGTTTTTGTCCCCTAAGAAACAGACCTCTATGACAGTGGGGTGGAAATGAAAATCCGATCCCTTTTACGGCCTTCTGCTCCTCCTACCTGCAAGATGGATAGGGAGAAAGAAATACCGCTTGAAATGAAGCTACTGTGGAAAGTCTAAAACATACTTTATGATACTATTTGCCTGTTTCCTATGCTCTATTTCTAGCTCTTTTGCATTCAGCTCTCCTCCTGCACTTCTGCCTGATTTGTCTCCTATGTCCTAGTTCTTTCAGACATTGGATATATCTTTATTGTGGGCTTATGACCCACAAGTGGTATGAAATATTGCCTGGTTTATTTGCTTATATTTTGGCATTGTCTGTCCCTGAAAGAGCCAAATCTCATTGCTGTGGTGGAGGTTTGCTCTGCAGAGTGTTGCAGAATGGCTTTTCTGCTCTCTCTGAAACTCTGGGACATAGCACTATGAGCCAAGGGGTTCTATTCCAGGCAGTCTGAATCTGTAGCTGATCTATTGTTAGCTTTTAGCTCTGGCTATTTTCATGCCTGGTGCCCACAGCTGTTGACTTGGGGTTTTGGGAGGGGGAAGTGGTTTGTTGGTTTGTTTGTTGTAGTGTTACTCTAGCCTGTCAGGGCACCCAAGGAATTTTTACAAATACTGTATTTTTCCTGGGCCCTCCAGTAGGTAACTGAGTAAGTTTGCACTGTAGACCTTGCATGTGCTGGAAAAAACTCAAACTGTTTTTTACAAGATTAAAAGCTTATGTAGATGGAGCGCTGCTGCCTCTTTCTTTCAGGATACACTTCAGACATGATTCCTTCTTTTGTGCTTGTGCACTTATTATTATCATCACTAACTCATTATCTCTTTTTTCCCCCTCTGGCTCAATCATGCAGTTATCTGATATTTAAGACTGGTACTTAGATTCCTCCTACAATTTGTGTCCTTATTTCAGATACCTGCAATCATGACATGATTATTTTTCATTAGAGGGTGCTGTGTGCGTATACCTCTCTCTCACCTGAGCAGGTAAGGTAAGCACATTATATTTTTCTTCAGTATCTTTACCTCAAGAATAACTCTGAAGCAGTTGATCTTCCTTTATTCCTGTGTCTCTTCTCAGTGTCCAGCACATGAATACCCTAATTTACTGGACTGCACAGTTTTTTATATTTAGCTTGGGTACAAGTGTTGTCTCCTGGACACAGCTGGATTGAACCAGAACACCTGGAAATGTGGCAATTTCAAGCTGTCCAACCTGACCTCCTGAAAACTATACTATACACGATACAGGTTCTGTACCATTGCTGTCTGTAACCTGACATATGAAGGTGCCTCCAAATGAGGCCTGGATTGACTTGGATATGCTGACAAAAATGCTGCTATGATTCCAAAATCACCCTCTGTGCCATTTGCCTTGATGTAAGGACAAATAGTGGGAGTAGACATAGAGCAATGGAAGTCCTTCCAGCTGTTTCTATTCCATTCATGTGTGCTAGTCTGCTCTTAGTTTGCTTTCGAACATTGCTTATTTGAAACTATTTTTTAAAACTGATGATACCATTGTCTATACCACTGCTATTTACTTGACCGTGATACAACTAAGTGAACAATAGTACTACTAATGAATTTCCAGAATAAATGTACTGTGGACAAAGTCTTATGGGGGCAAATATCATATTTTGCTTTTAGGGGCTTACTTAGAAGTGTATTTACATAATAATTTATTTTTCCAATTTGGAAAGAATGGAGTGTGCTAGTAGCACTAATAACATTTGCATTGATTGCGTTCTTTCAGTAGTGGATGAGACAAGCATAGGTTAATTAAATCTGACCAGAAAATCAACCAAAAAACGGCTGAGTATAAATCCCTTTAATGCGATAGTCACCTCTTTGCACAGAAGGGCGAGCTCTATAAAATCTGTTATAGGAACTTGAACTGGTAGTGTAAGATGTCTACAGTAGTCCCTGACGAAAAACCCTTTAGTTACACAAGATGCCATGGTAGAAGAGCAGCAATTAACACCAACACTTTTCAGGGACCTGAAGCATTGGTTCTGTCAGGATTGCAACCTGACTAATTATGGCATCTGTTTCTGAGATATCATTGAGGGTGGTGACATAGAGAGTACACGGGCAGGTACAACCTCTTTGTAAGCTATGGTTATTGGGAGTCATTAATGGACTGTACCTATAAAATCTTCTTGTTTTAGGGTTCACTTTAATACTACCAGACCATCATGGTGATCTAAAAACCTTCCCCCTTTCAAACTAAGGATTTGTGTAGTTAGTGGATTTACATAGTTAAACAAGTGCAAATTTCAACCGACTACCTGTGGATTGGGTATTTCATTCTCTGGGTCTCCAGATGTGCTCTTCCACAGTAATGTTAATGTTATTTGTTAACCTTGTAAATGACAGTCATATGTAACAGTGTAATAATACTACATAGTGTCTGACAGCAGATTGAAAAAACAACTAGGGGAAGTATTATATAAACCAGAAACAATAAGTGATGCAGGCATGAAATCTAGCTAAATTAGTTCAAATAAAACTCTTTATGATCTGTGGCAGAATAGAGTAAAATTTTGTTGGTAAACCAGTAGAATTCCCTTATCTTTCATATTGCTCCTCAAGAGATTGATCAAAATTATTTTTTTCTTTATCTCAATATGTATTGCTTAAATATTTGCAACCTTGCCACAAATCACCTGAAAATCAAGGGTGTTTCAGTCTTGCTGAAGAGAACTGAATAATAACTCTTTATAGCTGCTTCATAGGTGATTGCATGAGAAATCACTCAAGCAAAGCCCTCAGTCATGTTTCCCAAGCTGCAGTCGACCTGCTCCATCAGCAAGCTGCTTTATGAAACTTGAGTGGCTGGCTGTGTCCCCAAAGCAATTCTGAAGCTCCTGGGAGGTCTTCAGGCAAATCTTCCATCTTGTTTTAAAAGTGTCTCTCAAAGGACACAACAAATGCAATGCAACCAGAACCACTAGAGTTGACAGGAAGTTTCCGACAGCACCTGTCTGGGGAGGCAGGAACATCCCTTCTTCCCCTTCTAGAGAGCTGGGGCCAGGAGGCTGAATGAGAAACAAATGTAGGGATGAGTAGAGAAGGAAGCATAATTTCATAGCTTAATAGTCTCCATGAATGTCCAGACAAACAAGACCTACAGAGGATCCAGGACAATTTCCCCAGAAAAAGTAGTTTTTGGGAGGAGTGGATTAAAAGAACATTCAGGCCTTAAAATAATTTCTTGCTTTACTGGAGAAGGATTTCAGTTTTCTCTGCATGTTACCTGTGATTCATGGTCTTACATAAGAGTGACAGGATAGTGTAGAGAGATACTATTTTCATTTTTTCCCCTGCAGTCTTTTGGTTCAAGAGTAGAGCAATTCCCACAGATATGATAATACCCAACAAAACCAAGAGCATTAAAATGAAACTGACACACAGGACTATGTCTGCCCCATGGTGCAGGCTTTGATACAAGACAACATGTGCTATCCTTTCAAAGGGCTTGCTGGAATTTCTTTCACACTGGGGGATGTTATAATTCAGGTTTTCACCGAGGTAAATATTTGTAAGCAATTTCAAATTTCAGGCAGGAATAGTAGGATTCCTATAGAGAGCTAAGACCAGAATAATTTCTTGCCTGTTAACTTATGAACACAATCATAAGAGTTTGCATTCCAAAATGCTTTGACTGCTTTACCATACCTTGCTGGCTTACTCCCCTGTTGCTCATTAGAAAGCATACTTTTGCAATGAAACAGAAAAATATCTGGGAAAGATGCTCTGGGCTTTGTCTTGGTGTGCTTTTAAGTGTTGAACTACTTCTGGATGAGCAAGTGTATCTTTTCCATTTCCTCACTTCGATGGGCAAGCCTAAAGGCTCCCCTTGTTCTCATGTACAAAAACACACTGAAATTACCACCTAAATGTTGGTTTGATTTACAAAGGATCTTGCTAATCTGTGAAGATAGTCTCCTTTTTATTTCTTTGGTGGTTTTATAGGTACTAGAAAAATAAACCCAACTTTTGAAAAGGAAAAGAAGTGAAAATATTCCTGTTGCAATACCAAGTTTTCCCATATCTAATAATTTCAAATATTTTGGAATTTTTTATGGTGCAATTTTATAGTATAGTGGTGCAATTGCAGTCTGAAAGCAGTTGGTGGCAATTCATGAAAATTTACTATAAAATTATAAAGAAAACTCTTTTTTTTGCAACATTAGTCATATTCTGATTATGTGCAAGTGAAAAATATTGGAGTCCTTGTGCTGGGAGTGTAGCAGCAGGATTTTTTTACTAATGGTTCTCTCTGAATTAGAAAAAGCTGTCACTATTTCACTATTCTTTTCATAAGTAATTGTTACTTAGATAACATGTTTTTTCCACATGGTCCTCTCATCATCTTTTTGGGAGGGAAGTGAGCTAATTATTGTGTCAAAGCTGCAATGAAGAGTAATTTTCCTTTTCATTATCCTTGTTCTCTCAGAAGGGGTTTTTCTTCACTATCTTTAAAATAGTTAGTAGATATTTACATGAGACAAATGGCTCTTTCTGGGGGGAAATTAATCATAATTTCCCACATATTCTAATAATTAGCTATTGGATTATGCAATTTTTATGTATTTAAATTAGGATTAAAGTCATTACAGTCTGCAAAACAAACAACATAATTGAAATGGACTAATAAAATCACTGCCATAAAAATCACTGGTTTTATATGTGTGTGTAATAAATGATAATAGGCTGAGAGGGAAACAATGCATTGGAAAATCAGATTAGGGTGACTGCCAAAAAGCAATGGTTTAAAATCACCCAGCATTATACAAGAAGTTGCTTTTGCATCTTTGCGTGGAGAAGTTATTATAAATTAAAATTGAATATTTTTCTTCTTAGTCCAGTGAGACATTTAATTCATGTTAAAATAAATATTTTTTGCAATTTTGCTTGTTTACTTTGTTTTCCTTATAAAAAGACATCCTTTCACTCTTCCATTCCACATCAGTTTTTATTCTGTGTAGAAGATGAAAAGTCTTAAGGATCTATGGTTATGCAGTTATACAGATTTTGACTGATACATTTTTTTCTAAATATATTTTTCCAGATAACATAAAATATAAAAAAACCAAACAAAACCCAGATATGCCATAAATAGCAGAGAACGGATGGTTGTGTTTTTGATTAGAGTTTCCTTTTTCAGACTCAATAATCCAGTTTCCTTGGCTACTAATGTCTGATCCAGAAGTGCATGCACACACACAATGACTCCAAGGGTTGTTTTCTGAAGCCGATTTTTTACACATACTAATTGAATTTGGATGTGGCATTTCTGGGCATTGTGGTATTTGGCTTTGTTTGTTATTTGTTTTTTTTAAATTAATTGTATCTGTACCTCAAATTTACATAGATTATTTATTTTCACTATAAGAATTCTGTAAGTAAAATGCCCAGGAAATTCCTCCCTACTCTTCCCAGCTGGACTGGAGATGACTGGAGAATATTTGTTTCACAATGCGTCTCTTTTTCTCCTACCAACTCTGTTCCCTTTTTTTTCCTGGGATTAAAGTGAGTCTATTTCTGCACAACTAATTCTAGCTGTTTTGCTTCTGGGGAAGAGCTAATTCCTGGGTTTTTTGCATTTGAGGTGTTCATCAGAGGGTGTTCCAAGATGATCAAAATAATTCTCTAATTTGGACCTCAGCATCAGAGATATGACCATCAATCACAGGGCCAAATATGATATCAACTTATAATTTATTGTGACAAACACTAACAACCCCAATGAAAAATGGATGAATGAAATTCCACCATTATTTTTCACATTTTTAGTATGAGTTGCCCTCACCCACGTCATGGAGTTCCATTTGCTGTCAGTATTCTATCAACTGAGCTCACTGAGCAGCAGGTCTATGGATTTTAGAAGACTGCAGGCTATCTGCGGGGAATGAGAGCCCACAGCAATTTGATTAAGGATCTGAAATAACCCACTGTGTTCAATATACATAGCTCATATTTCAGTCGTTCAATATTCAGAGTGCTGTCAGCATCAAATTTTCAAAACTCAGGACCTCAAAATACATGCAATCTAAGCAGAGTGAGACACTGAACTACTAATAAATTATCCAAATGTCCAGCTTTGTTTGCAGTTGGGAGCAGCAGGGAGACTGTGACTCCTATTTAGGCACTTACACAAAATGTGACACCCTAATAATGTGGCATGTGTCCCTGTGTGATGATCTAGAGCATCCAGGTCAGGCACTGGGATTTCCACCCAGAAGAGTTGTATGCAGCAGCAGAGTATTGGGTGCTTCTTGACAGACACAGAGCTGGTGACACACTGAGCTGCTTACCAGAAAGGATACCTGCCAAAGTGTGTTTGAACTCTTTCCTTTCCCGGCACTTAGGGACCTGAAAGGAGATGAAATTCTGGTGCTCTGCACCTAGTCATCATCGAAAGTACCTTAATATTTCTAGAGGTGGAAGTAGGTGTCAAGTTCTTCTCAGCCCAGAAGGGGCTGAATGACCAAGTGCTGTCCCAGCTGGCTGTGCTGGCAGAGGGTGGGCAGCAGAGACTCTTCCTGCTGAAGTCTGAGCCAATCTGCATAGCGAGCTTCAGGCATCCTAAACTATAAGGGAAGCTTTCCTTGATCATTGCAAAGGACTGAGACATGGAGATATGCAGGCCAGTGATACAAAACTGTAAAAAACATAAAAACAATAAAGGAAAACCAGAATAATGGTGGCCAGGCGCTCAAGTTTTGGGAATTGCTATGGGTCTCTGAGCCTAGTGAGAAAAGTATTATTGTACATGCTGAAATTACGTTCCATAAAGAAGAAGAAGCTTCTTTCATGTGGGAGGCAACATGTCTAGATACATCAGAATGTCACTTTGTCTCAGTGTTCTACCATAGCATGGGTGTTAGAGTAACACGTACATTAAATGACACTGACATAACGCTCCAGACAGTACAGACCTACTTGTCGTTATCCCTGTGTCTTTCACAGCCTTCCAGGAATGCCAATGTGTATGTTTGTCTATAAGAATAAGTCACTGATTCAATTAGAGTGATAAGTGGTGTGTCTGCACTAGGGCAGAGAAAGTACATAGAACCATTCCAAGTAAAGTGCCCTTGAAGACTTTCATCACTCATAACCTACTGTTCCCAGTGCCCTGCAGAAGGAGCTGCCTTTCCATTTGTCATTATTTGTGCAGGAAGGTCATGCTTTTGTTGGTATGCTACTCAGGGCTTTCTGAGAGCAGTAAAATATTTGGGTAATACAAAAGATATTGTATTTTTTTTTTTTTCAGCTATACCACAGTGAACAAGAGCACCTTTCTCTGCCCCTGGGTTTGTAAGAGAGACAGCCAGACGAGCAATAGCAGCTGGTTGCAAAGTTGGTTTTAGGGATGAGCAATCAGGGACCGATGGGGATACTTGGGATTGTTATGTAGTTGTGCAAGTCATAGCAGAACCGGACAGAACAAGGGAAGGCTTTTTGCTTTAACCCATGAATGGGCTCCAAAAAGTCCAATGCCAGCTCTCACTGACAGGAAAGATTAGGGAAGTGCTTAACATCTCCCAGCAGTGATTTCCAAATTTATGAGCAGTCACAGGTAGCCCCAAACAGTAACCTAGACTCTGTTTGCAGACACAGAGCTGTAACTGGTTTGTCTGAATTTAACCTTATTCTGCCTGAGGTTTAACGTTCCTCAGAAAGCTATCAGAAATTATTTGATACCCATGACTGCGCATTTCCGTGAGTATCTCAGTGGGGTGGCACTTCAGGATTAGGAACCTTCTGTTGACTGCTCGCTGTCAGTGGGGTCATCTCCACTTAAACAGAAAAGGAGCTTTAAATATCATCTTTCTCAGAACAGTTCCGTGAGATCCATTTTGCATGGCTGTAAGGAACGACAAAAGAGGAATTTCAAAGGACGAGCAGTATGACACTGCTCTCGGGCTGTGTAAGCTCTCAACTAGAGGTTAGCAGCAAAATAAAGGGAAAGCTAATGTAAATGCAGGGAATGTGCTAGGCAGTACTTGATCATCAGCTGTAACAGAAGAGAAATTATGCAGTTTCCCAGGGCTTAGCCCCACCTTTCATGGTGATTATACTAAAATCTGAGCTCAAACATAAGCAGATAAACTTAGTAATTGGAACAGACAGACCTACAACAGCTTCTCATATCCCATCACACTCGCATATAAAAACAAAGTATGTACTCAGATCCACCTTATAAACCTGCTGTGTTCATGAAGGCAATGCAGCTGTGATTTTACCATTAAAACAGATCTTCTGAATCTGTCTTGCTCCAGAATTCACAACCCCTGCTGTTCTTGGATTGTTGGTGATATAAACACTTTAGATAAAAGCAGATTTTTTAAACAGTCCTTCAGTGTGTCAGTATTAACAAAATCAAGAATGGTGAGATTATCCCATTATGATAAGATAAACAGAAAACTTTATTTATTTTATGATCTAGCCTCTGAGTACTTACCATCAGTGTGAAGTGATGCTCTCTCTGTAGTTTATTGTTGCTGTTATTGTTGGCTAAGTTCTAGATCATAGCCCAAGAGGCTGGCAATAGTCACGTGTGTAGAACTGCACTCACAAAATATTTTTGTTGCTTCCTTCAGGGAGTATGAAGACATTTTTTTACTATATAATTTTATATAACTATCCCCTTCATGTCTACACCTACAGTGTTTATATTGAGCCCTCTGCTGACATCAGTGCAGTATAATCTCCGTTCTAAAGGCCTGGAGACTCTGACAGTAAGCATGGTCTGATGTTGAGATTTACATAGTTCATAAAAAATATCAAGTAAACGAGCAATTGCCTCAGCTGCTCAAATGTGGAGCAAACTGAATGATGTCACCATAATCTTTCCTCGACCCAGTTTAAAGAAACAACCTATGAAGCTGGGTTTCATACTTATTTTAGATACCTACACTGTACATAGAAAGTGTAAATCCACAATCCTGCCAATTATTTGCTTTGATAAATTCTAGGATGGGGCAGTTTTTCACCAGAGAATTCTCTTGCTGCTCACAATAATCAATCAAACTGGGAACCAAAAGCCAAAATCAACAGAAGCAACAAATCAGGGTCCCAGGTGGTAACAGGTGATAGAAGAGCAGCAGAACCATTGGCAATAGTAAAGTCAAGCCAAGCAAACTCATATTTTAAATACATATTAAATTATATTTATAAACTATTTCTAGTTTGTTTATATAGTTATATAGTTGCATTTTAAACTATAATTCTAAAATTTTTATTTGCATTCACAATTTATTACATTCTCATTAGTATTTGTTTTTCCTCCCTTTCTCTATTCCTTATTTGATTCCTGTGACAGTTGAGTTTTGGTGAATTCTTTGTAGCATCCTCCAGCAACTGTGAAATTTTGTCAGCAACTGTGCTTTAAACAGGCTCTTAGTGTGGTTGAATGTTGACTCTGGCAACAAGTAGCTACTTCTTTGGAACAACCTCGATTATTTGGCTTGGCAAAGACTCCCTTTGAGGCTCTCGTTCCATTCTTGACTCTTTCAGGCTGCCACAAATCACCACGGGAATTTGATGGCACAGGGTTTCTCCAGCATAATTGTGTTTGAGTATGAGGAAATATCATGAGGTGCTTTAGACAGTGCCAGACCCATTACCTTTAAATCCACAGACGTCAGCAGTACAGTAGAGCAATTTGAGAGCAATGGGAGCTATCTGTGGTACAAAAATGCACCTTCTGGCAGCTGGGCATTTAATGTAATGGGGATGAATGGTTGTTGCTTGGAGAGCTTAATTCTTATCAGACAAATTTCACTGTATTTATGTTGGTGGTTTTAACCAAGGGGAAAAGGAGATGTCATGGAAGTTCTAATTCTCATTGATTAGTGCAATGCTGAAAAGTAAGTATCAGACCTTCTTCCAGCATAAGTAACTTTGTTCAGGAAATTACTTTGTTGACCTTCATCTTGTCTCATTTGTAACACATGAGCTGCTTTTTAAACTGTTCACATTTGTGAGGTCAGCTTACTCTACCCTTTGGGACACCTCATGGCAAAGGGAATCCCATGTAGTCGCTGGAAAAATACCAAACACTGATATATGTTTTACATGTCTTTCATCAACATAGAGCATCCAAACCCAGGAGGAGCTGATATCATGTGAAGTACAACTTCTTTCTTGTTCTCTGTGAAACCATTTTGTGAAATTATTTTTGTAAACAGAACTAGTCCAGGAATATCACTGCAGTAAAGGCCATCCCTCTAGACCATCCCTGCTGAACTGTTCATGCTGTGGTGCCCTGAACAGCCCCTCTACTCCTCTGGGTATGCTTTTATTATTGTGTTTGTTATTCAGTTTAATTTGATTACTCATTCATCCTGATTTCTTTGTATTTTTAAAATTATGGACTATGTTTTCAACTTATTTGCTTTCCCTTATGTCCTCTTATGTTTCTAATTGGTCGTGTCTCTTTCATATGCCTCCATAAAGTGGTATGATTTATTTTACAGTTCCTTTTGAGCTAGATGTTTAATATTTCCTGTATGAAGTTATTTTTAGCCTTTCTGCAAGTCTCTGTAATTCTCTTGTTTTGATATTTCTCTTGTTTAAATCATAGGATCAAATATGCACATCTTTGGCAAACATTCTAAACTTACTGTAGCGGTGCTGTTTTGCTGATGTTTCCATTTCACTGCCTACACTTTATTAGAAACAAGAGTGTTGCTGCTACTTTCAAGGGATGTACTTTAAAAACCATGCACTAATTTTTCTTGTCAATAAAACCAATTATATTAATAATTTCAGAAATTTTTTTGCTTTGCTTTCTGGCATTATTTAATCAGCTCCATGTATACTACTACTATTACTAATAATAAAAATAAAAAAATTTTCTTCTAACTGGGCTGTTCATGATAGTGCTCATTTCATAAACACTAAAAAATCAGCCCAAGCTTTAAAACTCTTTTTTTTCAGTGTGGGGTTGTTACACTTATTCCTACCGTGAGGGAGAAGAAAGCAGAGTAAACCCCTGGAAACAAAACCTGTGTACTTTTTCATCAATAGGAGTTTTGCTGTAATCTCTGTAAAGTCAACTTTCAGTGTCAGTGTGTGATATCAGTAAGGCCCACTGTTCACAGGACACTGAGCCTATATTCTCTATTACTTTATAGAATTGTCTATGCCTGTGTGTAAAGTGGAACAGAAGCAAAGTAATGAATCTTCACAGTTTTGTCCTCTGGATAAGATTAAACAGAAAACCAGACACATGTTGCATTGTTATTCCCAAATCATCTTTGCTTTCGCAGGGTCCAGTTCTGAGTCAATATAGAAAATAATTCTGGATGGGACATTTACCAGACAAATATAACTAAAAAAATGTTAAATTATGGTGGTTGTAACTACCATGTATGATCTCTATGTTCTTATCTCTGTTGAAGCTTACAAGAGTCACAGAATTTAAATATGCTTATAGCAAAACTCCATGGGGCATGAAATGCTTTGGTTGTTTTTGTCTTTAGCAACTTTGTGGTGAGTCTTGCATTGCCTTCTCCCTAATGAACCATTTTTTGGGCATTTTAGAGTTATGTATATTGTATACTGAGATGTCCATAACAAGTAATACTGAATGATGTTGCGCACATATCCCTGTCAGTGAATAATTTGTAACCTACAGACAATTCTCTATCATTAAGTATTAAAAAGCCAGACACATACTGTAGTCCACAGCTTTCAAAATTCTACAGTTTTTTTAAAGGATGCTGCAGCCCCAAACAAACAATCTTATTATCTCCCCAGTTTTTTTGGATAATGTCTATTTTTTCAAAAGTCAGGCAGGCTTTTCTAAATGTGAGCTATGTTTGTTGAATCATTTCCCTTTTGAATACACTTTTAAAGCATCCAAAGAGCCTCTCTGACAGTAATGATGAAAACATAGCAGGACTTCATTTCTACTGCTGCATCTTCAGCTGCTGAGTGGATTGATTATTTAATACATTTAGCAGTTTTCTTAGACTTGTGGCAACAACATGTAAATAAATGACTTAGTCAATGTATTCGCTTATATCAGCTCAATCACTTACCCATGACTCAGCATGAGGTGTCACATTGACAGCAAAACCACTAAGTGGCCAAATTCTATGGCAGCTAATTTGATACTGCTTACAGCATCCTTCCTGAAGGACTATTTATGTGAAGATGTAGTGGTTTTCCAGGAGAGCTTTTATGACACAGTTTGGAGGACACAGGAAGAAGTTTTAAAAATAAAAAACACTTACAGATTACTCATTTTCATAGCAATTTTCATCAAAGATTTACATACTCTTGCTTCTCTGCATTTACTGTTTTAAAATCAGATATATTATGGATTATGCAAGCACACACTTTTGCTTGAACCAGCTATAAATTTATTATTTCAATTTAACGTGGGAACAGAGATTAATTAACAGGAGGCACAATCATATAAACACATAATTGAAAGGTCTTTTGCCTCAAGTGGCCTGTCAGAGCTAAATTTTAGAATATATGTAGGTATCTAAAGAATGACATAGAGAGTCATGAAAGAATTTGAAAGCACTTCTGTACCTAAAATACAGCAATATGACCAGAGTTCAAACACTGAGACATCTTTGAATATCCCTGTGAGATATCTCCCTAAATGTCTAGTCACATTTAAATTTCTCCCTTAACACCCTGGCTGTGGTTTGGACAGCACACACCCAATACAACCTGTGAGACTCTCTACTCTCATCATGGACATTCTGACCAAACAGGATAGAGATTAACTGACCTTGCCACTCATTCGTGCTCTGAAACCCTACCTGGGGTTTGGAAGCAGCAGAGAAAGCTTTACACCAGTGCTCTAGTGTATGGAGCAATGGTTCAGAATCACCAGGAGCATTTCCCAAACACAGAAGAAATGGCTTTGTTTCCTTCATATCCTAGCAAGATGAGCAGCCACACTGGAATTCTACAAGTTTGCCTGCCAGACTTTCCCTGACCCTGTTTTGACATAGTGTCTTAAATTTGAGCAGGATGTGTATTTCACGAGTATAGAGTTAAAAAAAATATTTTTAAAAGTTTTGTTTTGGTGGTTTTAGGGGCATTTTTTGTATGTTTTTTGTTGTGGGGTTTTTTTTTTTCTAAGTAGGCAGCCTCAGGTGAAGTCTCTAAGAATGGGTTTAAAATTATCTGATTGCAGAACAAACTTCCTGCAAAGATTTCACTAAGTAGCAGTCTGTGTACTTTTTGTACACCTTTGACACTGAATGTTTTATCTTGCCTTTTTACATGCTCCAGCCTGCTATGCGTGAGCTTATTTCAGAGGGCAGGGCCCACCATGGTGAACTGCAGACAGGGAAAAAATGTGCATGCAGGTGCTCCTGGTCCACTGATGCTTTCCCATTAGTGCCCAACTGGCAATACAAAAGGGCTACAAACGGTGACCCCGCTGAGGAGAGGGAAGGGTGGTGAGTGTCCTTGCAAGCTGAAAAGCCAGCAATTCTTCAAGTCATCTGCAGTCACAGTGAATTACAGGAAGGGCAAAGGAGGTATTAATAGCCGCCTAACAGGTTTCAACTACAATCCCTGGAGCTCAGTTATCAGAAACCTCTGCAACTCACCATTAATCACTGCGTGATGCTTCCTGACCTTCCTGACAAAGATTAATAATCCTGTATGAGCACACAGGATGCGAAGGCTATAGGAATAGGCAGACATTTCAGACCCATATCCCCACTGCCTCGCAAGCAGTCATTCATAGCAGTAAAGCATTATCAAATTAGCAGTCAGTAAATGTTTAATCAAGGAGCAACGTAGGGACCCAGCTTTTTCTGAAAAAAAATGATGGGCAGTGTTTACAAAAGATGGATATACAAGATTGGAGGAAGCTTTTGAAATTCTTCCACAGCCTGCTCATGCAAGTGAAATTGAGGCAAGACCCTGAAAAGGCAGAAGCCAGGTAATAAAATGCTTCTTCCTTTAGTCAGGAACTTGAAAGAGCTTGTTGTGAATCTAAAAGCTTATTTTATCTTTACTTACTCATCCTGACAGCTGAAATTAACAATGTCCATCTTCTTGCGTCAGTCACTTCCCCCTCCCCACTTTGCAGTGACGTGTTTTAGATTATCCATGCTGATTACAGAGGTCCTGTTTTGCTCTACCGAACACCCAATTTCCTGGCTTCATCTGTTGACAGTAAGCGGTACAACTCATGATTCATCCTCAGTGTTTAACATTGACACACTCTCATAGCAACTGTAGCCTGGTCCTGTCTATTCTTCTTTCCTGCCAGGGATATTTTCTGCTATTGTATTTCATATCTGGCACTGAATGGCATCCCGGGTAACAGCTTAGCACCTTTACCCCTTGGTTGCCCTGGGCAGGATATCCGAAGTACCAAAAGAACTATTTTAATCTCTGTTCTAAGGAGATAAAATCTGTATCATGCTACCCATCTGTATAATATGCCTCTACGCCCAAACTTACAAATCTGTTAGCCAAATTTGTGTGGCAGCTACCTCAAAAACAATCCGTTCTTACAAGTTTCATGCAACTAGAGAGAAAGAAAGACCATGGGATCCCATTGTGCCTTCACTGTTAGAAGATACCAGCAAATCCAAAGAAGTGATACAGCTGTAGGAAATGAGGCTTCATTGCTTCAGCTGCTCAAGGGAATCACATTTTAAATGCATCAGTGGGCCTTCAAACGGTAAACAATAAAATATTTCTGAGGTACTATAAGTGACCTGGGAGTTTAGCTATAAATGTGTTACATTTCCCTGACACTTTTGTACTATACAAGGTCCATGCCAGTCTATTGCAAATGGCATTAAAGGACTCATAAAGGGCTGTGATACCTGTAACCAGCAGCAACACAGGTACTGCAAAGTTGGCATAACACAGAACCTCAGTCAGGAAGGAGGGGAAGGAGCCTAGATGCCTGCAGTCAGCTCCTGAGAATGCAACTCAGGGTGTCCCATGAAGAATGGGGACTCAGATTAAGGGTAAGACTTTCAGAGTCTCTTTAAAGATTTGTTCTGGTATTTCTTGTACAAGCTGACAGTAAAAAAAAACTGAGACGGAAGGTTTAATTTAACTGAAAATGAGTGTGCAAGAAAATCGTAAAGAAAAGGAGGACAGACCACTGAGAATGGATCATTAACAGGGCTATTTCAGAGATGGAAAGCCCTTTGAGGGCTCTATTCTGGACAATAAATGTTTTTGATAGCTGCTTTTTTCCCCCTTGACCAAATGGGAAATTAAAGATCACTGTAAACTGCTGATGTTTGGTCTTCTGAAACAAAGATTTGGTGTGCAAGCTTTGGTTTCCTTCCTGTTAAACAAAGAATGGATTAGGGTTTCTCTTTGAACTGCCCTGGCTGGTTGCTCTCAGACTCCTTGGAGAGGACGGTTGAAAGCTGTGACTAGTCTGAAACTGCACCAAACACAGAAGCTGTGGGAGAAATCATCTCCTAAATACTAAGCCAGTGAACCAGAGCTGACAATTGATGCAAGATCTCCTCTGCATGAGATGGTATAAGCTCAAAGGGAGACACGAATCTTGCTCCCTCTACTTAAAGCAAGGCTGAACAGGGAAGTGTGTCTAGCAATAAAGTGTATGTATAAGGTGAAGAGAATAGAAGAACATCTTTATTGAGATTATTCTGACACACTGACGGCCTGTGTGCAGAACTAAGACATTTCAGGTTCTGAATAACAAATTCTTCTTTTAAGGCACTTCGACCTTAAAACAATAAGCTCATTGTTTTGTTTTGGGGTTTGTTTCTGTTGGGGCTTTTTCATGTGTAAAACCAAAGACTAACTGGAATATCAGTATTGATTTATTCTTTGGATAATTCTTTGGATGGGCAAATCTAGGTCTGGCTCCCTCCTAACACTCTAGTGCAAGGATTGAGTGAAACACTTCCCACCTATAGTATACAGACAAACTGGCAGACTTTAGAAATGTAATAACCAAGATCCCAATCTCATTTTATATGTAAGCTTGTCTGTGGGTGAACTCCACTCTGCACTGGAGTTTGTGGGCAGTGTGCATCCTTCAGTGCAGCATCCACCCTGTAGCACTTCTTGGTAGTCACAGCTATGGCTTCTGTCATTGCCCAGTCTCAGCTGCCACCTCCTTCATGTTCTCTGTTATCTAATGTGTAAAGGACATCAGAAGCCGTCGTTGATGATCCTTTCTATTTCCTTAGAATCACATCACAAAGCAGCAGTTTTCTTCTGGAACAACAGCATTAGAATTTCTTGCAAGGTCTTGGATACTGTTGTGTCCTTTGTGATCCCAAGAATGTTGGTTTTCAATATCTGCCATCTTCTTTTAGGAAAATAATGTTATCAGTCTGCAAAATAAACTGTCTGTTGGGAGTGGAGAATACAAATGAGGTAAGGTTTCTTAACACTGATTTAGAAATCAATGTGTTCTGTCATTTTCCCCCCCCCTGTTCTTTTCAGTCATTCACAACTGGGTTTTGGTCAAATCATACTTGAGGGGTACAATGAAAGAAGTCACAGTACAAATTTTATATTGCAAGGCTTTTCCAGATAGATTAGTATAGCTGAAGGTTTAGACGTAATAAGCAAAGAAGAGCTAGAACTCTGTGAAATTGGAGAAGTTTGAGCTAGAACTCTGTGAAATTGGGGAATTTTGTAAATTAAAGACACCGTTTATTTTTCAGGCAACAGAGGTTGTGGTACACAGCATGAAAATGCGAATACCTTCATTGTTAATGAAGGAAGAAGGTTTAAAGCTTCCTGTGCTTTGGTACCCTACTCTGAATTGAAGAAAACTTCAAATTGTGTCTTATCTGGATGTCTAATTCATTACTGTTGGTAAAGGCCTGGAGGTTAATTCATGGAAAAGAATATCAAAATTTTACTGCGTTTACTATGACAGTCTTTTTTTTGTAGTAGGCATTCAGATGGCTTCCATTCTACAGCAATTGCTCATGGCTATGCATTGATGAATTTCATATCTTTATATTCTGTATCCTGCTTAATAGAAACTCTAATATCAGACTTTCTGTAACAGTGCAGCAGCAGTAGGGTGTGCTTCATGAGTTTGTCCTGTAAATTCTTGATTTATTTTCCATACTTCTCAAATTCTGTATGCCTGAGCTCCCAATATATACAGCATGAAAACTTCTGTACTTATGCTTAGCAGATAGGTTTATCAAACTGTTTTAAAGAGAATGGGGGCACAAACTGGCATGAATTCACATGCTTTGATGTCTGAGCCTCACTCATTTTGTGTGTGTTATTTGTCTATGAATTTAGTCTTCTGTGAGAGTAAAGGATAAATTGGCTATTGTCGCTTTGCACTTTTTGACTAACATAAATGATTCCACATCTAGTGCTGAGTATATTTCTCAGAGGAAAACATTATAGCTAGCTTTTTTTGCTGTTGTCTTCTGACTCTACTGATGAGGTTTCTCATAGCTTGCTGGGTTGTCAGAAATGAAAAAAATAATCAGAGATGAATATTTAAAGTTCTACTTTGTCCTGAGAGGCATAAAACGCCCCATTTATAGGGACCAAAAGTATAGCAGGAGTAACTAGAATGTCATCACACATGGAGATTTGGAAATAGGGTTTCAGTTTTGTATTTAAATAAAACACACCAAGGAGACTCCCCACTTTTTACAAAGCCTGTGGGAAGGACTGATAAGTACAGCCTTCTTGTCAGCACCTTTCTCTGACAAAAGTGATCTTGTGATCTTTTGGTCTGTGACATATAGATTAATATATGTGTTCATATGTGCCAAAGTCTCCACACATATTCCTACTGCATGCCACAAGTCAGCTTGCACCCAACATTTCAGATCTCCGAGTGAGCTTGTCCTGAGGACTTGTACATCTTTTGCTACAGACCTTATAGCTTTCTGAATTGCGTTTGGTTTATTTCTTGTCATAAAAATTAAAGGCACTACTTTGACCTGGAAAAGAAAAGCAACTTCAGCAGATATTATGGCAAAAGATGTGCATTTAGAGATGTTTGATGAAGTAATATATTATTGAAACAAAAACCAAAAAATAGAGATTGAAATGAGACTTGTTGAGCTGGGGTGAAGGAAAAGGTTTTGTACTGCAAGGAGATGAGTTTGTTCAGTCACCAAGGAGCACCACGTTATGGTTTGTATCCAAACATGTTCTTGGATATTTATCACTGAAAGATCTACTGATAAACATCTTCCTTGGGTTTTCAATTAATGTTACAATCAATCTATTGATTTATCTATCTAATATAGCCAATTTATGTATTTATAGTCACATTACTGATCACTTCATGCTGAAAGAAGTATGAAGTGTTCAGTAACATAATATCAATACATCATTCATAAAACGGGGAGGAATTTTAAAGAAAATATTAATGCTCCACTTGGTCCCGTAGGAAAGCAAGGAAGGAAAAGAAAGATTTCTAGTTCACATTTGGTGCATATATTTTTCCGTGAAATCATAGCAGCACGGAACAAAATAGCACATTTGTCTAGTTTTGCTAAGTATCAGATACACATCACTCATGCCTCAAATCAGTCATTTAAATCAGTTTGAGAGCCACCCTAAAAAAGACATCTCTGAAGGACCCATAAAGATGCAAATTGAATTATAAAATGCCCTCAGAAATAACAATGCATTTATTATATTATTGAAGAATAATGTTGAAAAAATATAAATTCAGTGTTTTAATTGTTTTATTTGTGTTATTTAGTTTATAACTAGCTAAAACTCTTAACACATTAAAAATAGAGATTAGATAGCTTTTAAGATAAAAAAAGGACAAATCATCGGCAATGAATGAAAGCATTAATAAATTGTAATAATGCATTATGCTAGCACAGCTCACTATAGATTGTGTTTACAGCGTTCACATCTATTCTATGCTTTTGTTTTCCCTGAGGAACACAGAGCTTAGACACAGCTGAGAAATAGGAGATTTCAGGCAGACAGAGTGAAAGACTCCCTCTCTCTTTTTGTATTATCTGGGCCAGTTTGTCACTTTATGTCATGCCTTCCTTTTAACTGAGAAAAGCAAATCATTATGGCATTTTATTCAAAGACTTAATTTAAATGACCAGCACTTTAAAATATCTGACAAAATGATAATACAAGTTTTCTATCAATGTGTTGCACTTGGGAAGAAGGTACAATACCTGATGATTTATCAAAGGGATGACTTTATTGCAGACCCACAAACTTACCCCAATTTTGGGATTTGAACTTTGGATTTGAATTGTCACAGAGATATGGATCACATTGGAGAGTTCCACAGGAGAATCAGAATCATAGAACTGGAAGTTAATGAGATTATTTTGGCGTTTAGTCCTGAATGTATCTGTAGGATTAGTTTTTTTTGGTTCTTTGTTTTTACATTCTGATACTCAGCAACAGCTTTACCATAACTAGTTTTGAATTTTTTGTCTTATTGAATACATTAGTAAAATATTCATTAAAGAAATTTTTAAAAAAATCAAATAGAAATATAATGTTTTTCCACCTTAGTATTCCGTTATCACTATTTCTCTCTTTAGAATAATCTTTCTGAATATATCTAGGAAGTTAATTCTTGTTACCAGCATGAATTTCATTATTTGTTATCAATATACATTACTAAATACTGTGGGAAATCAATATGCTGTTACACCAAAGTACTTTATTTTTCACAATCCTGTAGTTGGCTTCCCACTGATTCTAGCAGAAACTTTAAAATAAAAAGTGCCAGAGATGACCAATGTAATTTGCAGTTCCCCTTTTTTTTTTCTTTTTGTCCTTGAAGGTGAATTCCAGTTCATTGGGAAGATTTAAAAGAAGTTAAAATATTATTATAGCTTACAGTATGAAATTTGCAGCTACTAGAATGACTTCACTGATAAATAAAACAAGTCAAGAGGAAGATTTGAATCGCTGGTTTGTATCCTGAATAAAGCACCAGAATAACAAGAATATGTTCTTATTAGCATAATTCAATACTCTGGAGAAACATGGCAATTGCATTTGAATCTACTCATTTGCAAGACATTAAAGGAAATTAGATCTACACAGAAGGGCATAGGATAAGGGCCATTAGTGGATCAGAGCTGCCGAGGTGTTCTCTGTGAGGTGTTTATAGGGGGCTGAGAGCCAACACCTGTACAAGTGGTGCTCCAGCTCCGGGGCTGAGACCTTTTCTCCCAAGCCCCGAGCAATTACAGCTGGTAAATGCTGTCTCCTCCTCCCAGGGCATGCAGCAAACTGTAGCACTTTGGCTACTCCCGATTTTCCGTGGTTTCCCCTTAATCCCTGTGCATGAGACACCTTTGCCTGGGTTTAAACACATCAGGTAAGAAAGTCAATAAGGTGCAACAAATACAGTGTTGGTGACTAAACCAGGAAGGGGAGCTGGAATCTCTATTCTCCCAATTTCTCAAATTAGGTGTGAGACAGAGGAATAACTAAAGACACAGCACTTTTTGCTGTCCCAGTTAGGGTCACACTGGTATAAGATTTAGCAGAAAAAAATGAACAGTAATCTTTTTCCTCTTATTACTCTCAATTATTAATGCCATACTTCCATGGCACTGTTTAATATTTGTGGTTTTAGTATTTTAATGTCTGATATTTTGATGATCCATGGGGTCAGATGGCTCCTTAATTAGTGCTTCCCGCTACATCTAAGCTCTGGATTGCAAAGAAGTATCTAGAAGCCCATACATGACTGCTAGGAATATTATTTTTTTTTTCTGCTCTTTTTACAGAGGAGGAAGAAAAAAAGGAGCAGTGGTCTAGCAGAAGCCAGCCTAAAGGTAATGTGTGGAAAAGAATAATGAATAAAGTCTCTACATCATCACGCCTTTAAGCACAAGAAGACAAAAAGGAGCAACATTGATGAAGGCATTGTTCAGGGGGCAAACAGAGCAAGGAGGGCATGAGTTAGAAGACAGGACCAAAGAGAACAACAAAAGCAAACTGACAGGTACAGAAAATTGAAAAGAACTCATCTATTTTTGCAAAAGTAAACAGTCTTAAAGACAGCTGTAGATGAAACTTCTTTTTTCAAGCTATTGTTTACTTTTATTGAAGAAAAAGCTCTATGACAATCCAAGGTGAATATGTGCAAGGTGTTATATAAAGTATTTTGAACTTTTTATGCCTCAGATTCAGACGTCCAGATGGGAGATGTTTGGTATAATGCCTTTATTTAACAGCTAGCACATCTTATGAATATGGTGTGATTTCAATTTCCTGCTGTTTGGTCACAGCACTCCCTCTACAGACTTGGCTTGAACTCATTCTGCTATCACATCGTTTTGTGTTGCAACATCAGCACTGGCTTTGAATAGTTCTGCACTTGGCATTCGCAGTAGTTATCTCTTAATACATTTTATCGAGTACCTCTCCATCAAAATCAGACGTAATTAGTTATTGGCACCCTTAGCTTGGGTACAAAAATAAATCTGCCATTTTAAGCTATTGGTTGAATATATAATCTCCATATAGAGTGCTCACTCTGAGAAAAACACGCAGTGGAAGGTCCCTGCACGTATGGTCCAGGCCATGATTTAGGGCAAGTGACTTGTCCTTAGTGGAACCTACCTAAGGCAGATTATAAACAAAGGCAAAGCACCCTGTAAATTCAGCAAACCTGTTTCTAACATACAAGACTGGCCCTTGAATCAAGGTCAGGAACACAGTGTTAGCAAGTGTGGAGGTAAGCAGGTGGGCCTTCTCTCTCCATCGTAATTCTTTCTCCAGGTCTTTCCACTAGAGTGTCTAGTTTCAGCCAAATTAAGAAATCTGTAAATGTTGAACTGGAAAGGTAGGAAACTCTATGAGGAAGTTAGAGATGATAAAGTAAACAGGTTATGTTCTTGTGTTACTTGCTCATACAAAGACAAAAATGTTAAGCTTTTAAAAGGAATTTGAAGAATGTCTGCTAGAGGAAGGAACTTTCAAATAAAACTGTTTCTCTCTGCAAGAATGTTTCTGAGAAAAGCTTTCTTTGGAATTTTAAATCTCTAGCATTCAAAGTCTTAAAGTATATACCCATTCAAAATTTTTAAAGAAGGCATTTCAGAATTTGCCTGTATTTTGTGGTTTGTTTGGGACATGTCTAAATGTTCAAAAGTTATTTACATTCTTTATTGTGTGAATAAAAAAACTGGAATAGAACATTGAACCAAATCCAAATTTCACCTCCATCATAAAACTCCCCTCTGACCCTGCAGATTCTCTTGCCTTTCAGGTCTCCTATAAACAGAAAGGCAGGAGATGCTGCATCCTAAATGATAATCCCTTGTATACATCCTACATAAGTGTCATGACATGGAGTCATGATTTTTTAAAAACCAGATGCTTACTTCCTGCATGCTGCATTCCAGATGGTGCCAAATAAAATGTCGCCAAATAAAATATCACCAAATAAAACAGTAATTGGTATTTCTGCAAGAAAACTTTCTCAGCTTGTCTGTGTAATAAATGAAAGCAGTTATCTTGTATTCAACAAATCATTTGTATGATTTTTTAAATAGGAAAGTTTTCTTAATTTTTCATTAGAAAAAATGACCTTACTTCATGTGGTACATATGTCTAATTAATTTTTAATTTATTCAACTATTAAAGGCCAAATTTCTGCATAGTTTAGGGCTAATTTTAATTTGCATACTCTAATTAATAATGACCTCTCTCACCTTACTGTGAAGTCAGTGTTTTTATTTAGCTCAGTTTATGTTAGCTTTTATTGATAAGGAAATGTGCATGCATTAATATGTGCAGATTGTATCTCTCGTAGTATAGCAATATATGCCAGGATGTGCCTGTCAAAGAGAGTCAGAAGCTGCTCTTGGATACAAACCAGTATTTAAATATACAGTATACTAATAGTTACATCTTACAACAATTCTCTTGGAATTAGTGTCACTGTCAGCTGGGTGATAACAAAATATGAGTGCAGAGAGCGGCTCTGCGCCATCCAAACTGCTACCTGATAATGCTCCAGCTGGATGAGAGGTATCATGAAGGTCAAACTTCACCCATTTTGGGGAAGAGGTCTTCCTTTAGACCTCAGGATTCTACTTCATACACCTTCAGGGTTGTAGCTGTGCTTGTTGAAATGCAGCAGCAGCCCTAGAAGACTGCAGATTGCGTCTTGTGATTAAAGTCTAAGCTCTGCTACGAGATGTCCGCGCTTTACAAATGTGTTAGACTTCACAGATGATCTGACCACCCAGAATGGCTTCAATCTCAAAGTGAGAGGGGAAGGAATTGGAGGAGGCACAATACATCAGGTTCTCTGTCTAGTGTAAGCACAGGGTGCTGGGCTGCAATGTCATCTGCAAAAGTGTGACACACGCTCAGATATGCTGCTGCTGGAAAAAGTCATTAGGCCCACTGTGTGAGTGAAGGTTCCATTCCACAATAAAACACCTCTACACATGCCCCACTCACTGAGTGACTGAAATCCGGGTGTTTTTGAGGTGTGCTCAGATTCTACATCCCCATCCTGTGCCACCTCTTAATGTATGTCTACATGCCTAAATTGTTTTCCAAGATGAAATTAAATAGAAATACTTTATTTGTGGTTTCCTATATTGCTGAAACATTTACACCAAATTTAATGACGACTTTCTTTCTCTGGGGGCTACATCTTCTGTTGCTTTGTGAGAGGATTATTGAGGTAAACACTATTGTTATTAAGGGGATGTAGAACAATAAGCTGCCTAATCTCAAACCTGATAGGAATTCGCTATTCAATGTTTGCATTAATGCCATAGTATACGTGGTTAGATGACTGAAGATGAGATCCATAAAACCATGTAGTACTTTCCTAAAGGTAATGGCAGATGACAGAGCAGCTTGGGACAAAATAAACTGATTAAAAACACTGGACAAAAAAAAAGACTACAAAGGGGGTGTTCTGTAAGACTGACTTGAGGAGTGCTTCTCTGATAGTAGAAGATGTAACAAGCTGTGAGGAACCACCTGCTTCCTATGCTTGGCAGTTTGTTGAGGGAAGAGAGTACCCCCACAACTCATCTGCTGAACCTTTCCCCTCACCACGAAAGATAACAATTGTTTTGTGAGTGGATCTCCTGTCTGGATTTCGATATTTTATATTTGATCTCCAAATAATATTTCACTTTTGCACTGTTTTCTAAAATGTTCGGGGAGAGATACTAATGTTTAGTCACAAGAGCAGGAGTTGCATCTATGGTGCACCATGGCAAATCTTTCAGAAAATGATCTTATAAGTGAGCCTCTTGTTTATTCCAAGTTCAGTGTGTAGTAACGCTGCTTGCATCTCATGCTAGCAGAATGGTTGGTGTCCTTAAACTGTCTTGTACTGACTTTCATTTCAAGTACTGAAGCATTATCCACAAGACCATACTTGGAGCATGATGTATTTAAAAAATCGTCAGCAGCTTGTTTTGCTATGAGAACATGAGTTTTTTCATTGACTTTTCCAAGGTGACTTTTCTTCTATTAATATACTTATTCCATCAGACCTATGGACTCTTGCCTCTCCCATTTCTGAAAGTAATATGTAGGTTGCTGAGTCAGGGAGTGGAAAGAGGAGCTTTGCCTCCCTAGGATATTGGCAGCAAATTATGGAATGATGGGCCCTGATGTTGTCAACCAGCCATGGCAAGCACTTCTTGGCATTTGCCACTCCTTTTATTTTAAAGCTATGAGTAGTTTCAAAGCAGATCTTTTGCCTGTGTGTATCCATGGCCCTGGTTCCTTGTGCATGCATAGAGTATATAGCTGTGCATATGGCTATGGCACCATAGATCAAGTGATAGATATATATCAGATACAAATGTGCATACTTTTAAATGTGCAAAAGAAACTTTCAAAAAGCAGTTTCTGTTCACCAGATGTCAAGACAGTGATGTAGAGAGCCAAACAGGTTCAGAAACACAGGAACTAACTTGAATCACAAACACCCTCCTTATTTTGCTGACAGATAATATTAGTTTTTATTTTCAAATTTCAGATTGATTCCTATTATCAGCCAGATTGAAAAAAAAAAAACATGCCAAAATATGGTGTGAAAAAGACTGTTCTTGTGGCTTTCTGATCAGGAAGGCACCAGGCAATATCCAAAATATAAAAATAAAGCTTATATTAGTCATATTGCCAGCCATTATGTCAAAAATAAAAGTGTTTGGGTAAATTTCAAGTAGACGTTTGTGGGTTTTAGTTTTGCTTGAGCTATTAAGTCTAACAAGGTTCATGGACTGCTTTATAACAAATTTTGTGTTGTGGTTCTGCATAGTCTCGTCAGGTAAGAAGCATTATTGGTCAGTGCAGTTTGTAGTAGCAAAGCCATTAGCTTCTAAACTGGAATTAGTATTATGATACTTCCCATGTATTTTAGAGTTCGTTTTTTATTTTCCTTTCCTTTGTGTTACTTGCAAAATAATAGAGGGGAGAAAAAAGAGAAGGATGCAGACACTCAACTACTTAAGCTATGTAGAAGTTGCAGTCATGAGATAAAAGGAGGTCCTCTTACATGCATATTTTAAAACATCTAATTTTGTTCTGCAGATGTTTACTCTTGGAACAGGTCCACAATAGTTTTCTAAGTGAAGTGTGAATCTTGAAAACTGCTGACATGACTAGTGTTTTCTCTTCAGTCCAGTCTTAAATGTCTGGACACCATTTGGAAATTACTTCAAAGATTGTCATCTCTCACAACTCATATTTTCTATTGCTAGCAAACACTCATGCAGCTACAGCTTGGCTCTGAAATTTGGGTTTCTTTTGCACTTTCTGTTTTCCCTCTTCTGCTATTTCATGCAATGAAATGCTGTGACAGCTCCATGGCATAGCAAGGGCTTGTGAGTCTGTGTCAGAGCCTAGAAGTTAATCCATGGGTAGTCTCACATCAGAGTCCTGTTCACTTGTACACCTGTACTTTCACAGCTTTCTGCAAAGTTAATTTCTTAGCAGCTTTCTGCTAAGTTCTAAAGAAAGGCAAGTAAGACCCTGCTGGATAATGTGTTACTCCTTGGAATCAAGTGAAAGATCCATTATTTATATGCTCGGGGTATTTTTATAAGAACTTTAAAGATGTAAATATGATAATTAGTTGAAAACACAGTCAACAAAAACAGACAAGAACCAGCAACCATCCCTCAAAATATGACTAATTAAATTGATGACACTGTGCAGATGAAGAATCTGCCGGACACCCTTTCAAGCTGTGGGTCTAACATAAAAAGCTTCCTGAAATATGCATATATGTTTATATATGTATATATACATGAGAAGACAATAATGAAGATGGTTGCCATTAGCATTTAATCCCATACAATTAAAAGAGCTTATCTGCTTCAGCTGTGTTTCATAGCCTTGATAGGTTTTTGCAAACTGTGATCCTTTTTCAGCCTTATGCCTTGTGAGGCAGTCCTTTACAGAGATCCTAAACTGATGTTAGATGTTACTAGTTTGGAGCAATGACATTTTTCTTTTGTGGAAATAAGTACGTGAGGACAAGAGCAAGGGCAAATTGCCTGAAGGATGGGCAGCATTCAAGAATAAAAACTGCTCAGAAACATTCCAGCATTATTTCTGCCTCTTTCCTCTTTAAGTAACTATCATGGAAACAGCTAGATGGTATTTAGAAAATGATTTTAAAATAAATCTTTTATTTCCTCTGGAATTACTGAAGACATATTAAATTACATTTCAAAGGAGTTTAACATGTTCAGGTTGCCTTACTTTAAGAATATACATGCTCTGCTTAGAATATAGCAGCTCTTTCAAGCCAATGTGTTATTCAATTGCCTGGATGCGATGCTGCAAAAATATGCTTTCTCTCTTTCTAACTCTCTGTAGACAATTATTTCAGTAATATGAGCTGGGGGTGTTATATATTTCACCCTGTCAAGAAACCTGTCCTTTTCCTCTATTAGAGTATTCATTTTTAAGGTGATTATTTTCCATTTGAATGGTCTTGAAGCTCTTTTTTTTCAGGAAAGGCCAGCATGGTACTGTAGGGGTCCCTTAAACTCATTTTGAGAAAGTAAATGGTATGTTGACTTTGCACTGGCCTTTGGCAGATGGGCAAATTCTACCTTCTCTTTCAACTTTTGATTTATAAAACACATTTTTCAAATGTTGTAAGGCACTCAGGCCTAAAAATGAATGTCTTACATTTTCTTCAAAACCAAGCAGATCATTGAAGAATTACTAAATAATTCCTCAGTGGTTTGTATTTTTTTTTACAAGGCAGTGAAGAGGCACATTTCTGCAATCAGGTGTGGCTGCAGCCATCCCTACTCCTGTGCACACACTTAGTGCTGCAGCATTTGTTGGAAGAAAGCCTTCTCACATTCCTTCCTTCCTCCTCCTGTCACTGCGCTCCAGAGTAGGGAGGACAGCTCTGCTCTGCCAGGTGGAAATTCAGGTCAAATTCTTTCTCCCACTGGTTTAACCTCGTTCTAGATTGTCCTTTCTAAATCGGTAATCGATAGTCATGGAACCTTCTGGTTTTCCTTATTGAATCAACGGAGCTCCAGAATAACTCTCTGACTTCCTGCAACCTACAAACTGCAGCTGACAAGGACCTCGTTACAATCCAACTCCCTCTAGCTGTGAAGATGGTGTCCTCTTGAATACTGAGAAGGAAGAAAGACAATAAAAATAAAAAGGTTTGAAAAAGAAAAATTCAGCCTGTCGTAATCCTCTCAGAGCTCAATCTGTAATGCAGTGTATGGGGACTTCTGTTGTCAAACCCTGTTAGCAAACAGCAGGATTTACACATGTAGTTCCCATGATACCACTTTCTAAATTGTTCTCTTTATGATTTCGCTCTAGCAACATCAGTCCAGAGTTTATAAAAATTACTCGTGGAATAAAAATCTTCTGGGAATATCTGTAGTGCTTTGCCACTTTACTGTCTTTTAAAAATAGCTGTCTCAGAAGAGAGTTCTCCAGCTTCTAACACTCTCTGTCACTTGCCTCCTTTTCCTGAGTAAGTGCTTTCCATTCCATTTCTCTGTGTTCACATGTTGGTTTCTGAAACTAGTGTGTCCCCCTTCATTCACTTGAATAAAAGATTTTTTTTCTGTTTATACAAATATTTTTTCAAATTCTAACCCCAGTTTTCTTAAGCATTTATGAGAACTGATCAAAAGAACTGTACCAAAAATGTAACTCAGTGAGGTTGATGGTAATGTTATGGAAAATAATGCTTATGTTTGCTGATTTATTTTTGTGTTTAATTGCCATTTGGAGTTTCTACTTTCTTCAGTTAGAACCACTCCCTTTAAAATTTAAAATAATATGAACACGTGAAAAAATCTTGTTTCTTTGATAATTGTTGATAGAATGCTTTGCAGCAATTCTCTGACCCAGTGCTTTCTTGTCAACTTAAAACATGCACATAACTTTTTCTGACAGAACCTTTTTCTTTTTATTTATTCATCTTTTCTACACATATCACCATTTAACCCATTCCATTTCTACTTGTTATGAAGAGAGAGCATATGAATGACAAGAAATAATATTAAAAATTGCTGCATCTTATAGGTCATAGGTTGGCGCTAAGCCAAGAGGACAGGATGTCTGAGGCTGTAAATAGCACAGGAATAGTGGAATTATTTCCCCATATCATACTAATATGGTCCAGAGGAGTCAACAATCACCAACAGTTACTAATTGCTGGTGAAAACTGAAGTGGTGAAAGTGGTTGCCCAGAACTTTCTGCCCTGAGCCACCATCCAGGGGAGTGTGTGGCTACTCGAGGATTGAGTGTCCAGGGCTGAAAATGCCCAGGTCCAGCTTCCTCCTCCTTGCAAGGCCATGTTGCAGTCCTGACTAAAAATTCGGATATTGAGTGAGAAAACCAGGCAGCTCTGGTTATGATGGTGACTTAGGGCAGATTTTGATGAATGGGGACAGGTAAGGGATTGTACACATATGGGTTTTCTAGCTGCCTCAGGATGTATCTAAGCCCTGAGTATGGCTTGAGTTTTGCTGTGGGACACTCACTTTTGTGCATGAGTGCTCACAGAGTAAGGGGCACTGAACAAATTAATGTTATAAGCATTGTAGTGTATTTTAGCTGAAACAAACCCAAGGCATTTCTAGGAAAACAAGCTGGAGCAGTAAATCATAGAGAATCTCATAAATGTAGATTAAATGCCCAAGGCTTAACATTTACTTATTCTATCTCCTCTTTCTTTTTTCTTTCTTTTATTTTTCACTTCTCCAAGCAAGACTTCATGCGAAGCTTTATAGCATATAATAAATTTTCTTTAAGCCAATAATTAACTTACATCTGGCTAATACATCTTGCAGAATGATAGCATGGAGCTGACATCACCTTAGGAGGACATGGTTATGGCATGTTGCTTGAGGTTGGGATAGAGTTTATAAATCTGACTATCCCTTCAAATTAAACATATTAAATCTCGCTTGTAGGGGAACAGGTATGAATATTTAAACAACTTAATGCATTGTTGAATCTATTTAGAGGTCTGTTATGAAACCCAGTACATATATAAGGAGTTCAACCACTGATGGCAGTCTCTGAGCTCACAGCTCCCTGAGTCTGATTGATAAATGAGCCCTTAAAAACAATTTTAAGACAGATGCAGAATATTTTTTATTATTGAACTCCCATAAAATATTCAACAGTTGTTGTTAGCTGGATTTACAGAGGTTTTTGTGGGATAAGAAAAGCTTCTGATGAAGAGAGGCAGCATGGAAGGTGGCTGAATTTGACAATGAGACAGATTATTTGATTCTTATTGGAAATGATAGTCTTGAATGATAAAAAGTGCTATTTTCAGATGTAGAACACTTCCACTGTTCATTATTTACATGGAACAACAAAACCCCAACTCATTCATTACCAGCAGTTTGCAACAGAAAGTATAAACAATAATGGCGAAAAAGAAAAACATTGGAATTACCATTCCTATTTCAAGCACTGGAGCAGCATTAAACAACTCTTCACCTTGTTTTCATGGCTTCTTATATAGCTGATTCCTTCCCTAACTGCTCCAGATGACCCCCTTTCCTTGAAACATCAGAAGTGGGGAGAATGTCTGATATGCCTAAAAATGCTTTAGAAAGTTAGTAATTTTAGAAGTCTCCTTGGCACATTGATAACTGAGAGATGCTAAGCGAGAAGCAACATTAGTTAAACTTCAGTTTAACTGATGTTTTATATTTTATTGTCAGGCTTATATTTTTCTCCATATGACACTAAAAGTTTCTTTGTGAACAGTTTGTGCAGATCTAGATCTTATTCTCTGTATTGTCAGTGCCAGGTCTCAGGAGGGGTCAGTTTATGGTTGCTACTCTGTGAAAGCCAGGAACACCAGCCATGGATTACTTTACTAATAATTTTTTCACCAAAATTTGCAATAATCTTAACTTTGTTTCCTTTCATTGTGCTATATGACCACTATTGTATATTTTCTTGTACCATTGTGAATCAGCAGCCAAAAGTGGAGAATTTTTGTTTGGTTGTTTTTTTATTCAGTGCACCACAGATCCACCACAGCAGCTCTGGTCCTTCCACACAGTATTTTAGTAGGAGAACAGTTATCCTCAGTAAGATGAGTCGTCCTGCAGTTCGTTTTTCTCTGGGTTTGTTTGTTTTTTTTTATTTTTTGGGGGGGAAGGTGTTCTTATTTGTGCTTAATTCAAACCCAAAGAAAAGGCTTATCCCTCACTCCCAATTATCATATTGGAAAGACAGTAGAAATGATACATTTCTGGTATGGAAGAAACTCAGGGTATTGACTGATAAAATAACATTAAAATTGGAAATATAAAAATTAGAATTTTTTTCTCTAGGTGAACATGGTGAGAAGAAAAACTTAAAATGTAAAGCAATGGAAATCTGAGCCTGCACCTGTATGTTAACTTCTGAAATCTCCATTGGCCACAGAACTTACATTCCTATTAAAATGTCAATACTATGGAAATAAAGGTACACAGAAAGAGATTACTGTTGTACCCTAGACTCATTAAATTTTTTTATGGGCTTTTGTGAGGTGTATCATTCTAAATATAATATATTCAGTATCCACTGTTTCATATGTGGAGACAAAAAGACTAGGAATTTCCGCTTGCAATTTTTAAAAATAATGGCTAGAAATAATAATAGTCATCATTATCATCATCAGTGGTTTATTGTTAATAACTAGTAGCACTATTGAAAAAATCTGTGTTTGTTCCAAGTATGGAGGAACTGTGGAGCACTGGGAGACCCTACAGATGAGAGCCCTGAGGGTGGAGGAGCAATAAACACCAATGTTCAACCTGGAAAACTAAGTAATGGGCCTAACTGATACTTAGACACTTCATTCTACAAACAGCTCAAAAAGGATGTATAATCTTTGTGATGAGAAAAAAAAAGGTCAATTAATTAGGTCAACAAGAGTTTTAAAATGACCTTGTTTCTGCACAGGTGAAAAAATAGCCATTTTAAGCCTAATAGTAACAAGAATTCCTCCACATTAGATACTTGTTCTCATATCTTATACAAAGCTTTCTGATATTAGATTTATTTCATTGTTGTATAGAATTGAGAAATGTAGAGAATGTTTTATTAGTTTCCAAATTTTAGTAGTTATAATTATTCTTTCTCTCTCTTTAAGGTTGTGTCTATTTTCCTTGCAAACATTTCTCTTCCTGTCTTTGTCTTTTGTTTTGAAATTGCAGTTTATAATTTTCTTTCTGAGAATGCAAGAAGCATCATATACAAACAGCAGAAACTTTACTGAAATCCAGATGATGTATAGAAAAATAAAATGTGAGAAATGGACAGAACAATGACAAAGCATCCTGTAAATCTATATAGAATATCTGCCATAGACGTGGGAAACAGCCAAAGCCCTAAGACATATATCTTGGCTTGTAACTTGATTAAAACACTGATGGCAAAAATCTGCTCTCATAGCTGAACAATGATTTTCTTTATGTTGGTGTTTTTTGTTCACTACAGAACCAACCTTTTCACTGGTGTCAGTGAAAGTCTCACTTTGTGGGCTGCACATTGAATTTGGGGGTTCTGATGGTTTTGTTTGTGAGGAACAAGATGCCATGTTCATCTGTACAATAATGATGACTCCTTTGGAAGCACACACACATATACACACAAACCCAAGCCTCGCCTCTTCCTGAAACAAAGTACTTTGTCAGCTTTTTTTCCTCTGGTTCTGGGATTTTTCTTTCAATACACTGGATATGCCAAATGTAAATATATGTCTAATGAACAGGGTGTGCTGCATCCAATTCCTGCTCATACCTGATGGACTGGAAGTTCAGAGACATACTCTGGTATCCGTGGTACTGTAACAGAGTCAGTCTCCTATGGTTTAATATTGAAAACCTTCTTTATATCCTTGTGCCTTCCTTTCACTTTCTGTAGCATGAATTTAATGATACAGGCTATTTTTCATAAATGGTTTTATAAAAGAGCTCCTCTATTTCGAGGTTAATAATCCCTTGGTGTAAAGGATAAATATCCTAAGTGCTTTAACATCCCCTAACTCTGGCTGCCTTGAAGCTGGCTGTGCCAATCAGTGAGAAGGATTCAATTTTCTTTTTAATTATTAACTTAAAAACACTGGGAAATAATTGCTGACCCTTGGGATTAGTTTCATTTTTTTACAGCCTAATTCTTCAATCTTAAGCATGAAAAAAGTCCTTCCCTAAATTTGTACGTGTGAGTGAGAGCCTGAGGATCTGGTCTCCAGCCATTTGAAACAGTTGATCTGACTTGGCACTCAGCTGTTTTACCTTTGTCTTAGCCGAGAGCGTAATTGCAAGCAAAGCCTTTCTGGGACCATCCAACTTCCTCAAGTGAGGAAAACAGTCAAATCTGTCTTACTGAAAGTGGAATGATATCCTTTAGAGATTACAAACAATATCATCTTTCTGATGTTTAGCTCTTCTCTTTTTCATGTAGGAAAGTGGCAAAAACAGCAAATACATTCAAGAGACAGGAAAGGATTTTCCACAAGAGATTGTAGGGGTTTTTTGCTGCTGACATCTCTTGTTTTTGCATACTGATCTCCATAACAAACTGTGCTTTATTCTGCTCCTGTTGATATCAGTGACAAAACTCCCACAGATTTTAGTTGGAACAGCATCAAACCCTATTTTGCTGATGGTTTTAAAGAAAAACTGTATTTTTCTAAGTTTCATGTATAATTTCTTGTTCCCTTTCTTTCACTGCCTCTTGTCTAGAGGCATGGAGACCTTGTAGGAGCTTATTTTATGATATCCCTGTTGCTGTCATGGCAGCAAATTTCAATGCCAAAGTCCCTAAGACTTTATTGTTGCAACTCACAAACATCTGCCAGAAAAGATTCTACTAAATTTCACTGAAGGCATATGACAGATTACAAAGAATGGTGTGAAGGAAGAACAGTCTGATTCTCTGCACGTGTTTTCTACTCCTCCCTTGTCTGTTTGAGGAACCTTTGGTCTTTAGAAGCCATTAAATCATTTTCCTGTGCCTAATATTTCCTGTTGGAAAATATACCAGAATATGGTACCACTCAAAACTCCCTCTTACCTAAATGTCAAATTTATGCTCCTACTGTCACAATTTTTTAGGATCATTTATCATGGCTCCTGCAGGGGATCTAGCTTCAACTATTAGCACCACAGGAACAACTGTAAATACTCCATCACAGGAAGAGCCACAAGCCTCTATTTCACAGCTGCAAAGTAGGAGGCTGCAAAAACATCCCTGTACATATTGCTGCACTGACTATACTTCGAGAACTCTTATGCTGCTTAAAAGAAGGACATAAATTCATATATAAACGACATGTGGGAGGTACAGCAGCTTCCTGTTTCCTCTGCAGAAGGAGTTTTTTGGGAACCTCATACCTTTAATTTTTAAACTAGACTTGCAAGGAAAATCCTTACTATGTTATGAGCCCTATTGGCTGAACAAGTCTGATTTCTCTAACTTTTTTCTATATAGAAAAATTCCTGTGAGATGGTTAGTACAAGGAGAATAGCTTTTTCTCACTAATATGAGTTATGTTAATGAGAAAATGGTTTTTCTTTAAAGTATGAGTTTTCTCACTAACATATGCCTTTATTTTACAGAACAGCAATAGGTGAACATTGATGTCAGTCATTCTCTGAACAGCATCTGAAGAATGATTTCTAAATCCATGTTTCAATGTTTTTAAGCTAGAAGTACCTTTTTAAAGATTAGGTTGATCTAGTTTAATTCATATAATATAATCCATATTACTGTAACCTAATTTAATTTAAAATTAGATTAAATATATAGACAATCTTTACAAAGGTGTTAATGCAGAAATTCAATGAGAAACCTCTGCTCCAGAAAAAATTTACTGCACAGATAAGCCATTCGATACAGACAAGTGACCATGGAGTGACTGAGTGGGTGCAGCAAGCCAACTCTGCAGTCGCAGATCTGCACACATCGTTATATTGAGCCTGCTGCAAGATGATATGTGTTTTCTTAGCTCATGGAAAAGGTGGTGTAAGGTCATGCATTTAAGCTGCAGTCAGGGTAGCAGGGAGACTGAAAGATGCACATAGTGTCTGGCGATGTGATTTGACTGACGATCAGCTCAGCCCCAGTAACAATTGCTGGAAATTGTGTGGCCGCCACCCTGACATCTGCAGTGTTATTTTATTTCACTTCACTCTATGGCTGTACTTGCCTTTATTTTTCCTCTGAACTGAACGGAACTGTAAAGGGCCAACAGCTCAGAAAACCCCCTCTGAAATTAAGTAAATTGAATTCAAATTGGGCTCTTCTGGACTTTCCAGTGAAGAAGTATTTTCTGGGGAATTCTGTAACTACTCTTTTCTGCCAATTATCTAAATAAGACTTGGAGTTTACATAGCTGGTGCCTTGCATGTTCACAGCCACGTGGGAGAAATTTCCTACTGCTGGTTTTAATGACATGTGAAGACATAAGTTAAAACATTTATGAGATGTTTTCTCCATGCTCCAGAGGAAAAAACCTCCATTTTCTTGTCTTTTGTTGGTTTTTTTTTTATTTCAAGATTAACTTTCACACAAGAGATCAAAAGAAATTCTCTCAGCCTCATAGTCTGAGAACTGCAGCAGCTAGACTGAAAGACTTAGTAAAACAAACAAAAGCACAACAGACTGCAATTTAGCAAGAGATTTCGAATTTTAGGGACAATTGCCAACAGCTAATCTTTTATTTAGTTAGAGCTGGCTTCCACCCCAGCTGGTTACAAAACCATGTCCAAGGGTTCTGAATAATGTGCCAAGGAGATTTGAGGTCTGTCAACACTAGTCTTCTTTCAGGGTTGACCATGCAAGAATTAGAACAGAATTTTGTGAAGAAAGGTATTCATGTAAAATAAAAGTAGTCAAGGCAAAAGGAGATGAATTGCCTTACTGAGGGGGTATTGACAAAGGCTAAATGTTCAGTGCATAGAAATTGGCTACAATTGTAGACGATTTGGAGCTGTTAAACTATTCTTTCATATCTGTCCTCCTGAAGCATTTCCACCTATTACATTCATTCCATACTGCCTTGTTATGTGTTCCTTACTCTGTGCCTGGGAATGATCTGTGAGGTTTCTCAAGCCATGATGGTCTGCTTTGTGCACAAAGTGAGCACAGCCCAGACCGCGCAGAGAGTTCAGGAGATGAAGGGAAATGGAGAAGGTGGAGACACATTGAGAGAAACCCATAGAGTCATTTCTCTGCAGCGAAGGAGAAGCTGTGAGGGAAGGAAAAGATGGGATTCTCAGTTTGCACATCTTACTAATAAGGCAGCAAAATTTTAGAAAGAACTTAGTGACTATTTGCACTTTGCAGTCCAGTAATGCTGAAAGACAGCCACGTTAGTCATGGAGCTAAAAGCAGGAGTAAAAGCAGCATTGTGCTGTGCCCAGAATAAATAGGACTGTTAAGAAAAAAATGAGCCCTGGTGGAACTTGATGCTAATGTAGCTATGGTACCCCCAGGCCAGAGCTAGTATTTCACTGAACATACTCTTATTAATCTCTAGGAGATCCTTAAATGTGAAGTTTGCTCAATGAACTGGAATAACTAGGAGAATAGATAACAAGAAAATTAATCTCTTTTGCTGTACAAAACAGAATGCATGTCTGGCTGATGCTGCAGTTAAGTCCACGTTAAAACCTTTTGTATGGTTTTAAGGTGCCCTACACTAGCCAGCCACCCAGCAGATCCTGTTTCTCAGAGTGCTGTCTGATGCCTCCATACTGGTCTGCCTTCTGATGTGGTTCCCAAATTTGTATTTCTTTTCTGTAATCTGGTTAAATCTTTTGGGGTCACTGTTTTGGTGGGCATCCACTGTCATTTAGGTGAGATGAGCTGGAGAGTGTGAAATGGAGTAGCTTAAAGAAATAAATTGCAGGTAGGGAAAGCGTGCTTAAAACCAGCCTGGTGCTAAAGTTGCAAAACAGTCGTGTAAATAGTGGGATGGGCAAATACAAGCCTTGAAATAGTAGGATATTAGGAGACTACAGAACCTTGAATTATTCAATTCAGATTTTATCTTAAATTTCACTGGTATAATTATAAGCAAGATCAGGCTTTTGCATCAGGATGTTGAGTTGGACTCAATGATATTGATGTGTCCTTTCCAACTCAGTATGTTCTATGATTCTTTGAAAATGGGTAAACATGCAATGAAGATTTACCTTAGAATTTGGGACAGATTCTGTGTAAATCTGGAGTTAGAATTTACATTAGGATTTATCTATCTCTGCAGAACTTGTCCCCCTCATAATTATTCATTCCTTCAAATCCCCAGTAAATTAACAGCTTTTATGAATTATCTGCTATGTAATAAACAGTGCTGGAAATCTGAAGAAAATTAGTTTGTAAACACAGACAAACTGAAAGCTAACCATATTATCCAAAAGATGTTTTACAATTAGAAGTAAATTGCTACTTGATAAGAATTCCTCCAACACCTGTTAGTAGCAAACACACAGAGTAAATCTATCGCTGAAAGACTTGGAGAGTTGGTAACACTGCTTCTCCTTCTAAACGGAAGGGTCAGAGGGCTGCTTGGCTCACCAGAGAAGAAGGAAAGTGCTTGTAAAAAACTTCTTGACATGCAAGGCTCCCTTCTTTCCTACAAGCAGATCAAGTCCACAGTCTACTATGTGACTATGTGGCCATATTTGTGAAATGTGTTCTGGTGTCAGAGGACTCTCATGTCCACACTTTTGAGGAATGTGTGATGTACTATGTACTGTCTGTGGGGATCTAGCAGAAATGCAGCAGTTCAGGCTCAATGAATTCACATTTCTGTAAAACCAGTTGTCAGAGAAAATTCAGCATTTGGCAAAAAAAAATTGTTGAGGCACCTTGGCACAATTCCATTTTGTGCATCTGCCAGCCGTGCATCTCAGCTGTGACATTCTGCCCACTAGAAAGGCTAAGCCATTCTGGTGGAATTAGTAATTCCCCAATATCTAAAACACCTTGAGAACTCGGGAGTCAAGTCCTCAGCTGATGTAATGAAGGATTGCTGCAGTACTGTGTGTGGCGTTCTTGTTCCCCAAGCGAGCTTTTTTTTTATGATAGCAATGGGAAGATTTTTTTTTAATAGGTGGCAATTCTGTGTGAGCTCTGAATTTTATTCGTAATTTATGGTATGGCTCACCTCTAAAATCACCTCTGGAGAGTATAATTGGATTTCTTCCTGCAGAAGCATTGTCTTAGCTATATTTCCCCCCACTGCTCAGCTCAGTAATGTATGTCACTGTAGTCACTTATTCCCTCCTCAGGTGACCATCCTTATCGGGAAAGCAACCTGTACAGCATACAGGAACACTCAGAAAGGACGTGAAGCCTTCACTGGAGACTGTACACATCAAGCTAACATTGAAAGGACATACATATTTTATGAGACGGACTTTTGCATAAGCAGAATAAATGAGATTTTTCAGAAGAAAGGAACATCTGGTGCCAGATGAAAATTCTGTGGTTTTAAATTTTGTTAAACTGTGATGTCTGAACAAAATATATGATAGTTATAAAAAAAATTTCTGGAACTTGTTTAACTGAAAAGTGGGAGAGGATCCCAGTTTTTCATTCTAGGTATTTAGTCATTAGAATTTTTCAGCATGTTTGGTGTATTATATTCCATTATTCTTTAGGACAATGTGCAACTTCTTCTCCCAGGTAAGATCTATAACAACTTGGCTTATATTAGGCTTATATATCTATGTAGCAGACACCTCAAGAGCAACAGATTAGGTATATCTGGATTACATTGATTCAAGATCACTGGCAGTGGGGAATAAAGAAGAATTAAATTTGCATAAAAGAGAGAAGAACATACAAAATAAAGTGACATTCTTACGCATTTTTTCTGGTTCATTTCTAGAATAATGGAAAAAAAATTAGAAGGTGTTTTTCATACTCCTACTAAGCCTCAGGACGTATCCCTAGAGTGCTGCCAGAGGGTAGAAAAACACTGAAATTTTCCATTCTGATTTTCCTGCAATGACAAGGAACTAATGGAAATGGAAGTATTTTAATGATAAATGATTAAATTATCATTTCTTCCATATCCCTCTCTCACGCCAACAAATTCCCATATGGATAAGACCATTAAAAAGGAATTGGGATTTCAGTATATGGGGTTTTCTCTTTGAATGCTGATCATAATGTGGAACACAAGAATAGGAAGGAGGAATGAGTTGAAGCAAGATTTGAGGTGGTAGTTCATATGTAGCACTGGAGTGTGTCAGTCATATGTTATTACTGGTGAACAAAACAGTTTAATCAGGTGGAAGGACAGCTAGAAGATATGAGCAGAATCTTTATATCCGGCTGGAACTAGCTTGGAAACAATAAGGAACAGTTTTTACCTTTGCCTTTCTATGGCTTGGAAAAAACTTAAACCCAAAATATTAAATATAGTCAAGCCAAGTCAATTGGCTGTCAATAATACCATGTGTGATACTGCTAGGAGAAAGACATAAGAAAAACAGGTTCTACTGCTTCCCACATCTATAGCTTGGATATAGGACTCTAGGTTCTCCAGGGATTTTTTCATTTATTGGAAGAAATCAAAGTCATCAAAACTGAAAGTAAAGGAATTGAAAAGTGATATGATAAGAGACATTTTCTGAGATAAGATGCCTTTTAATGAGAATCATTGCTAAATAAGTTCATTGCTAAATAAATTTCATGGCTAAATTCTCTCAAAAAGAAGCGTTCTTCTAATCAGATAGAAAATTGAGAAGCTGTTGATCAGCACTTCAAATTAACAATTCAGTTTTAAATCATTTTTATTATTATGACTATGACTATTACTATTAATATTATTGTTAAATTTGTTTAAAATCATAAAGATTATTTCTTCAAACTCCTATCCTTTGACAACATTACTCAAAATTCCAAAATGTGCAGGCAAAGTATTTAGCTTTTTTATAACACTACTTATTGTCCCTAAGTTTTCAGGAAAGATCAATTGGCATCATTTTAATCACTTCTGCTCTCTGTTTTATTCCCTCAACATAAGAAATTTAAACTATGCTTCTGCTCATATCACTTTATGTTTATTCCCTCTTCAGTTTGGCACATATGGTATTTCACTTCTTTGATTGGCTTTGTTTACACTCCTGTGTTTTCTGCACTTTTTGGATTACACCCCCCAGTTCTTCCAATTGGATTTAAGTAAAACTTCTCCTGGCTTCAGCAGAGGGGAAGCTCCTTTCTCAGATGTATATTAGGAACCATGAATGATATGGATTTCCACTGCCTGCAGCTTAATCCTCTATCTTCTTCAGTGTAATGGCAGTAGATTATTCTTTTATCAATTGTATTTTAGTCAAATTTAGCACAATTTAGTCAAATTTTAAGTTCTCTTTATTGTTACAGAAGTCTTTGGGAAGGATTTTCATGTAGATTTATAACTGAGATGCAAGAAGATCAACCTCCAATCTTGATGTGAATCTGATGCCTCACCCTTCTGCATTGAAAATCCGTAATTCACTAGTTATTTAAAAATCCTCTTTTTTTCAGAAGCAATTATGACTTTTAGGACATGTGTCTCATTGACCCTTAAGGTGCAAGCAAGGCTAGTTCTCACTGCTTCTGCACTCTGGGCAAAGAATTTCTGTATTCCCACATTAAATTAGAGCTGCAATGATCAGTTATTAGTGCCTAATTCACTTTAGAAATGTTGTCTGTCTGGTCCTGCCAGCTGTCTGCAGCTTATTCAGAAGTTAAGTCAGCCCCAGTCTTCTGCAACTCACAGCTTTTCTAAAAAGAAGTAAAATTCTTCAGTAATATTATTTATTAAATACTTTTGGGTACTGGCCCCTTTTACCATGGCCCTAGAAGAAGGTGGCTAAAATACGCAGATCTTTTCCAGACAGTGCATTGTAAATCAATGAGAAACTAGATGCTTGAGACAAGAATTTTTGCTTCAAATTCTGTGGTCTGTATAGAGTGGGATTTCAGACTGGTTGTTTACTAAGCACTTTTGGATTTTTTTATTGTATGAACAATGCAATGTTCACTGACCCAAATTTCGGCAGTAAGAGTGATCTCATTATACCTAGACAACAAAAGGCTGTGTTGTTTTGTCAGAGTTGTTAATTCTACATGCACCTTATGCAAAAGAAATAAAATATTTTATCATGAGAATTCTATTTTTATACCATTTTTCAGGCAACTTTATGTGCTGTTTAAACATTAGCTAAACTTACCAAGGCAAGAGAGGACAAAAATTGTAGAGGAACATTGTTTACTCTGCCCTATGAATTTTAATCCGAGTATGATATAAAGTACCTCTTCACTTTATTTTTCCATCTTGTGCTAGTGATGTCATGCACCAAAAACCAGACTTAGCGAATTGTGAATCAGCAGACCTGCAAGCATATCCTGACAGGAGAATTAAATGGTCCAGAGAAAATTGTTTTCAGCCCTACACCAGCAGAGAAGGAGAAGGACAAAAAGAATTCTGTGAAGAACATCTTGTTGACTCAAAGCACCTTATATCAGTACCTAATAGTATCTCTGCACCCAGTGATGTAGACTATCACTTTTTGCTTTTGGAGATATGAATCTTGTTTAACATGCCCTGAATATGTGAAGTTATTCACGTGGTAGGCTCAGAACCAGGACACAGAGCTGCCATATCTGAAGTGAGAAAGATCTCATGTCAGGTTTCAGCTTAGTTATGTATGCCATATTTGTACTTTCTGGATTTCCTGTGGTTACTAATAAGCAGAATCACTGATGTAGGCAGTACCCTTTACCCTCAATTTCCCTTTCCACTAAGCATCTCTTTCCAGGATTTTTCTTTTGCCATTACTTCTCACATTTTGAATAGTATTATGGTGACAGAAGCAATCAAAGCCATGGAGAGAGCTAAGAAAGTTATTTAAATAATGTTTGACTCAATGGATTTCAACAAAGATCCTGCTGGAACTGGTCTGTGAATAACTACAGTACTAGGAAATGTGAAAGGCTTTAAAATGCGATGTTATGTTATGTATAACAAACTGGCTACTGACTTCCCCCATTTCTGTGTCACCCAAAATATGAATGGGGGCCTAATCATGCGTGACAGTTCTATGTTTAAAAATGTCAAAAAAGAGAGCATGAGTGAGGAGTAAATATTAAAATTCAGCAACATAAAATGATAGGGCAAAATGAGAGACACACCACTGCCTTACTGCTGTCAGCTGCACTAAGAAGTTATAGAATCCCACAATGGTTTAGGTAAGAAGAAGTCACAAAGATCATCTAGTTCCATCCCCTCTGCCATGTGCAGGGATACCTTCCACTTAACCTGGTTTTTCAAAGGCCCATCCAACTTGGCTTTGGACAATTCCAGGGACTGGGCATCCACAGCTTTGCTGGGCAACCTGTCCCTGTGCCTCAGCACCCTCACAGTGAAGAGTTTCTTCCTACTGTCTAATCTAAACCTAATCTCTTTCACTTTGAAGCCATTACCTGCTGTCCCATCACTGCATGACCTCGTAAAAAGTCCCTCTCCAGCCCTCTTTAACCTCCCTTTAGGTGCTGGAAGGTGCTGCAATTGCTTGTATGTGGATGCCTCAATTGACATCTCCAGATATCTCTACTGATCTTTATTGACATCAGCCACAGAGGAAACCCTGTGGCTATTTATCTATGGGCAAAATGTAAGTCAGATGCAAATGATCACCAAGTGAAAGTTTTTCAAAATGCCCAATGTCCCTATTTTTCAAAATCTCTAGGTAGCTACTCCCACTAAAAGTCAAAGATGTTCTCATTAATAATTTAACTAAATTGTTTAACCATTTCACTGGTCAAAATTACTTTCTATCCATTTTGAGCCTTCTATTCAGAGCAAAGCTCCCTGGTAATTAAATCCTCACTGAAGCCCATTAATTTATGTCACCTCTGCTTCTCTTATGCTGTTTGTGTCCCTGCTGCCTCTGCACTGGCTTGCAGCCAATTGCCCCTCTCTGGCTCAGGACACACTCTCTCGATTTGTCCCAGAGGCTCCCTGGCAAGAGCACAGGCTCCTTTGCCAGTCAGTGCCACAAAGAGGTGAGGACTAAGGTCTTCTTGGGACAGTCTGCCTTTTTGCCCATCCTCCCCATCCCACCAGAGTTCTGCCTGCTAAATTGCTGAAAATGGTCAGCCACCAGACAAGTGACCCTTAAAAAATTCCTGTCCGGTTGTAATTACAAAGATGGACATTTAAGTCCGCTATCTGTTGTATTTTATGAGAGGGAAAGGAAGATCTATGTCCCCAGCAAACTTGAGGTCTGACTGGAAAAGACATTGAAAAAAAAATTATAGATCTGCAATGTCACTTCATAAGTCAGACAAAAATGTGGTATAATAAATACCTGCTCTCATCCTCCTTCACTGAAGCTGTTTTTCATTGTGATTGGTGATTTTAAAAGGCTCATTTCTTAGTTTTCCATTTTACCTTAGGAAAGTTTTCCATTATGCAGTTCCTATAAATACATGAAAACAGAGATCACAATAAACCAATATATTTACTGAGACTAGAAAATTCTTTCTTCTCAAATGAAATGATGCTGCTGCTATAAACAGCTGGAAATATTTTACTGAGGTATCAACAGCCTCAGGATCTGTATTAATGATAGGCTTGTTAGAGTGTGAAATGTCTCCTGGCTTTTCTCCAGGGTGTTTAAACTAATACACTGCTAAGAATAAGGGAATTATTTTCCTTTCACTCTCACTTTGAGACTTCCCAATTTTCATTGACTTTATAGATATCTGTGCTGCTTTGCAGTGGTGTAAGTGAGAGAAGCGTGAAGCCAGAGTCCACACATAGCAGCAGGTCTGAAAGAAGAGCTGGAAGTAGTATTATTGAAGGGAGGATTAGCCAACCTATAACACAATGACAAAAAAACCCGCATCCTAAATATTAGTCTTGTCCATTCTTTTTGGGAATGGAAATGTAAATTTAGTTCCTTCAAACTTGTGTTCCAAGTGTAGTAGCAATGATTGATGTATTGCTCCAAAAGCTGATTGGTTTTGTGAGTTGTTTCAATTCAGGGAGGGGAAATCTGCCCAATTACCTTTTTTATATTGTATATAAATTAAAGGGTATAAGATAACCAGGCAGCTTTGAAAAGGAATGTGTGGTTCAAAAGATTAAAACAAGTAAAAGAGGATAAATTGCTTAAGCCATGAAATAATATAAAAAAAATCAGTCCATCAAAAGTTCAGAGTATCTAAAGGAGTCCCCAAAAGTGACACATACCAACTCTGTAAACCTAATCCAGAATCGTTATTGGAAGCCTTAACTACTTGTTTTGGTATATGCATGATTGTGCCTCTGAGGTAACCAGAGATTGCTGTACAGCCAAATGAAAGGAAGGCTGCTGGGCACACGGTGCCTTTGGGAACAAACATTATCTATCTACCACTGTAGATGAACATAGAATAAACAGTAATTAAAGTCAGTTGGTCATCTAGTTTAACTCCTTTCTCAAAGTCGGGGGAAGTTCCAATCAGGACTCAGTTTTCTTTCACTTTTTCAAGCCAACTATCTCAGCGTTTTGTGACTGGCTTTGCAATGTATTTGCTGCTTGCCATTTCTGCCCAGTCACTCTGCAACACAGTTAGTACATTTGTGTGAAGAATGCCAGCTGTATCTGTAAGAGTAAGGCATTGACCTGGAAATAATCTTGACAATGGAACTTATGGCTCTCCATGCCTGTGCAAGGAAACTGTTTAGAGATGTCTATTGACAGACAATAGATGTGAAACATTGCAGAAGAAGGATTCTGGGTTTTGTGAGATTCAGGACCTGGTGGGGAATCAGCACCCTGCCCTGTAGCATCCCAACAAAGATAATACTCTCAGGACTAACAGTGCTCTCAGAAGCAATGCACTGGAAATGCTGCCAAGCTCTATGAGCCAAAACCAACAACATAGAAAAAGAGGGTGTGTTAACTGCTCCACCCTGCAAGAACTGAAAATGCACTGGAAGACTAAAAAGGATGAAGGAGGGATGGTATCTCTGAATACCTGAAAAGACTTGACAATAGTGGGAAAACACTAGAAATTAATACTACCAGTATATCAAACCTTTAAAGCTTTCAGCTTCACTTGGTATTTTCAATGACATTTCCTCAGCTAGAAGGTGAACTGTATTGTAAATGCTCTGGAGTCACAGATCATTTGAGCAGCTTCCGTCTGGGCAATGTTTGTTTGTGATTAGTTTTACAAGAGTTTATGGAATAATTTAAAATTGAATTCATGAAGCATACTTTTGATAATCACATGCTTGAATTTATATTCCTAATTATCTTTATCAACAAACATTTCCAGATTGCTTCTGACTTGTCTATTAAAATATACTTGGTGCTAATCAAAACTGTGCATAACCTACTGATCATGCTGTCAGCTGCTACCAGCTCTATGGAGATGGCAAGATTATGGGAAAAAAAAATTAAATTAGATGGCTATTTAACCTGGTATTTTTTGATCGGTGTATCACCCTGGATGTGTTCAAAAGGCATGTAGGTGTAGCACCTGGGGACAAAGGTTAGTGGTGAACATGGTAGAGCTGGCCTCGGTGATCCTGGAGGTCTTTTCCAACCTTTATGATTCTGTGACTCAATTCTATGATTCCATATTTTTTCTAAAGGGCAGGGAAAAGGAATACACTTAGGAGGCTTGGAAGGAGGTTACCAGATGCTCCACAACTGTGGTCAGGTTTCTAAATATTTTCACACGATAAAGGGTAGGCAAAGACCCTTGCGAGTCATGTTCCAGTGTGCTTTTTTAAGTAGGACTAAATTAGTTTCAATTTCCACTCAGTAAACAGTTGCATGTCAATCAGTAAGCAGCAAATGCAGAACTGTTTTGCAGTGTAATAAGCCAAAAAATCACTTTTTTTTCACTTAAAAGCATTTCCTTCCATTCTGAACTTCCTATTTTGTCTTTCTGAATTATTTAATTATTATTGGCTTCCACGCTGGTAGGACTCAGATGCTTGAAGACATCTCGAGCAGTGATTGAATACATGATCATGCACATTGTCCAAAACATAATCCTACCTGAAATGTTACAATGCCAGTTAACAAGGCAAGAAATACCTTTATTGCTTTTACTCCTCAGAATAGACATTAAGATCTGGAAAGATCAGGGCTGTCACAAGTCCTGCAATTGATCATGAACAGGTAAATTGTTACAAGCAGACAGAAATTTCCTGTTTTCAGAGGGACTTGTATGAACATAACACAAGCCTGCACAGAGCAGGGCTGCAAGGCCATGTCCCATTTCATCACTAAATGGCACTCTGAGACTTGACAATGTGCATGCAGGGTGAGTCCAGCAATACGAGTTGAGTAAAGAGACTGACAAGACATGAGAGACAATCATAACAGAATCATAGAGTCATAAAATGAGCTGAGTTGGAAGGGACCCTCAAGGGGCATCGAGTCCAACTCCTGACCCTGTGCACAACGCCTGAGGAATCACACCAAGTGCCTGAGAGCATTGTCCAAATGTTTCTTAAGCTCTGTCAGGCTGGTGCTGTGAGCATTTCCCTGGGGAGCTGTTCCAGTGCCCAGCCACCCTCTGGGTAAAGAATCTTTTTCTAATATCCAACCTGCCTTGATTCAGCTTCAGGCCATTCCCTCAGGTCCTGTTACTGGTCACCAGAGGGAAGAGATCAGTGCCTGTCCCTCATCTTCCTCTCACAAGGAAGTTGTAGAGTGCAGAGAGGTCTCTCCTCAGTCTTCTCCAGCCTGAACCAAGTGACCTCAACTGCTCCTCACATGGCTTCCTCTCAAGGCCATTCACCATCTTCATCACCCTCCTTTGTATGCTTCCTGATGTCTTAATGCCATTTTTATATTGTGGTGCCCAAAACTGCACACAGGACTCAATTTTTCAGTCTTGTGTTTGGTTTTCTTCATTTGTCTTTTGTTATTTCGGTTTGTTTTGTTGTTTTTTTGCCTGTTTTTTTTTCATTTACCCATGCATGTCTCACTAGTTAAAATACTAAACTTCGGCAATAATTGCATAGGGCTTGCTGGAAACACAATATATTGGGAAAGTGATAGCTTTTAGAAAGTATCCATCAATCAGTAGGGAAACAGCAGGATGAGGGAGTGTAATAGGGTTTCTCCAAAAATCCTCATGCCCAGGTACAGTTTGTGTTGGAATCAGAGATTAAGTATTTTTTCTTATAATAATCACCAGCTGCAGTGGAAGCACAGAATAGTGGAATTTGTTCCTTAGATCCGTATTTCTAAAGGCTCCTAGGCTGCTTCACAAATGCTGCTGATCATCATTACACTCAGACTCCAGTTTGCTGCTGTTCATGATGAGAATTGGAAACAACTTGAGGTAAGAACCTCCTTCAAACCAATTTACTGCCTCATTAAAGGGTGAGAAGGTAGAACTCCATCAATGGATAAAAATCATAACCCTCAGGTATTAGCTATAGCCATATAAGAAATTATTCTTATGGCTGTGCTCATATAAAAAGTTGATCTCTGTATCCTTGGCCCATAGTAAATGAAGAGGGAGAACTTTAGAATATCAGGTACCTCCCTGAAAAACAGCTGATGTTTCTTCTCCACATGTACAGGCAAATGTCTCCATAGCTCTTGTGGATATATCCCTACATGTTGTTAAGAAAACCGTGTTAGAAATACCAGATTTCTAGATACATCTGTTTGTTTGCATCTATTTTGTTCAAGAAGCTAAAGTTTTGCAGAAGTGAGGCTACAACATTCACTTATTTGCATCAAACAATTAAGTACAAAGTTCAGTGCAGTATGTACAGCTATTTCTAGAAAACAGATACATCAAATTTTTTTCATAGAAAGAGCTGTAAATTCAAGTCATACTCCTGAACAAAAAATTGTGGAAGACACTAAAAAAATCAGAGCAGAGATACAATCTTAGTGTGGATGATGATGAATAAGGATAGAAAATATATATATCCAGTTTCCAGAAGTGCAGTGCCATGCCCACAGCTGGCCATGGTAAGAAAATTGCACTAAAAGCATTCCATTAGTTGCGTGTTGAATATACACCAATAATATTGGCAGAAGATCTGAAAAGACCATACAGCTCTGAAACGTACTAGAAGTGTGATACTTTAAAACCAGTGAAAGTCATATTCTGTCTCCAAAGCATGGACATGAACCTCAGCAGGATGATTATGTCAGGCTTAAATTAAACCTAATCATAACACACACAAATTGGGAAAAGGTACTGGAGGAAGGGCAGCAATGGTGCAAAGTTATTAAAAAAGATATAGGTATACACATATTAAGGATTAACTTTACTTCTGTCAACCTTCCTATATAAATGCAAATAAATGGAAACACAGAGCTACCAATGATATTTGCCATTCTACAAAGCTATTCTACAAATGGCCTTAATATAGGGTTTGAATGATATAAGAAGAGCAAAATAAATGATGTGTGCAGCGGCTTAGGATGAGCTTAAGAAAGCTAAGAAGTCTCCAAGTCATTGTGAAGGTATCTTATAGTACAAGAAAGAAAGAAAGAAGAATAAGACTGACAAATTAAGAAATTTGTTTAAAAGCAGGGGAAAGAAAGCCAGCAGTATCATGGCTTGTATTAAAAAATAATGTGGCCCACAGGACTCTGTGTAAATAATATTGTTTCTCTGTACTTCCATTCAGTATGAAATGAGTGAGCTGGTTTTCTTTCCTTGCTGAATTGTTGTAAGGATTTATACATTACAGGTTTTAAAGGACTCTGTCATGATGTCAGTGTGGTACTGTGAGTGCCTAAGAAACAAACACAATTTATTACTCTTATCACAAAGCCTAAGAGTTTTCTAGTAGCATTAAGCAGAAATGTTTTCAATGCTTTGTTTAGCATATATTCCCTCTTCTTTCACACAGTAGTTGCATTTACATAGTCCTCATGCATAATTACAGAAATATGCTACAATATCTGATGGGATGGAGAAGACTCAAGTTCCTGTAGCTCAGGAAAGGTCATTAGAGTGATTTATATTTCCTTTGGCATTAAATAGGGCTGTTTATACTGTCAGTAGGAACATTTTGTAAACATCCTTCATATTCTGAATGAGATATCACACATTTGCGTCTCCTGATTTTCTTTCCTCTCAAAAAAACCATGAAGAGTGTGAAATCCAGAAAAATACCATGGGCATCACTCCAAGTCCTTGTACACTTTATAAGAATATTAATTTTTGCAGTTGCTGTTGCGACTGTATATAAATAAAGGGGCTTCAAGCTATTGATGGAGGTCACATTTTGGGGACAATTTCTTGTAAATGTTACTTTGAGGCTGCTGGCCTTAGTCCAATACCTTAAGACACTTCTCATTTGGCTTCACATTTTTATGAGAGATAAACTACTCTCATAGAAGCAAGCCAATTTAAGAACAATCTGCTTTCTCCTTGCCTTGCTTCTGAAGGTTTAAAAACCAACACAAATAATGTTTAAATCCTTGCTACAACTTGCAGTACCATGTATGTTTCCCCTCAAGGAAGAAATGGAGGGATTTCAGCTCTTTTCTAAATTAAGTTAATAAAAACTTTGATTGTGATTTAATTCACTGGGGGAGATTGTTATAAATTGCCGCAGATCTGATTGCTCAAGGTGCCAGGCACTCATCTGATGTACAGAAGTTGTTAGATATTGCAAGTGGTCAGAGCCACTAACCATTTGCATATGATATCTGACAAAAAAATCCAGTGTGAACAAAGGACCCTCATGTATCCACTTCTCTCAGTGTAGGGATGTTGATAAGCACAGTTGAACTCTTTTTTAAAAATAAAAAAAATGAAAGAGGACAAGGTCAATATTTTCCCAGAACTTTATGGTAGATCGTGTTTATGCCATATTTCTCTGATGAACATGTGGAAGACTGGTAATAAACTACAATTTTTTCATACAACAGTTCCCTTTTCATCACATAAACACTGTTTGTTTTTCAGGACTGATGAAATAAAAAAGAATTTATGGTTCTTGATAAAAGTCAATCAGTATAGCATGTTACAAAGGCTTTGAAGTGCATTCAACACAAGAAAATATGTCATACTTAGAATCTGCCAACCTTGATAGTATGTCCTTATTTTTTGGCCAGACACTTTAGCACAATGGATAAAAAAAGGCATTTAAGTTACCTGGAAAATTAGCCGTGTAGAGAGCAACTCTAGGCCATTTATAATCACAGAAAATAAAGATAGCAACAACTTCTCCAAAGACTTTGTAGATACTGGAGACATGCAAAATTTTGCACATTTTAATTATTGTATTTGATATTGCAAATCCTCTGCAACCTTTTAGAAAGCTCTCCCTACAGTCTGCCACCTGTCCCATGGCATCAGAAGAGGCAGTGATGACAGTGGCATGGAAGACGTGCTGTCGGTCAGGGCTGCTGCTGAGAAACATTTTGGAGCATCCAAAGAGTCTGAAGCTGGAGGTTTTTGCTTAGAGGGGTTGTCCCTGGACATGGAATTTACTATTTCAATCTGTCAAAAACTCATAAAAAGAAGGTTTAATTGCATCATTTGGAAATACTCTTTAGGAAGAAAGAAACATCTTCGTAACAGCTTAGCTCAGAGTTTTCCAGTTCTTACAGAGCTTTGGGTATCTAGAGTTCCACAGTACAAATGACATTGAAAGATGGGAGAGGGATGTCTTTCTGCCTTTCTCCCCTCCCATTTCTTTTACTTGAATTTAAGCCTAGGGACAGGAATTTTGTGCTCCAGGCTTTATGCCCTTTAAGTTTTGCTCAGCTCCTGGCAGAAGCTGCTACATCTGGATACCCCCCTGCTGACCTCCCAGCTGCCCTTTGCTGCCTTTGATGGGACTCAGGAATCCAGCCCTGGCAGCAGCTGAGAGGTGGGCAGGACAGATATAAGGGATGGATTTGACAAACGCTTGGCTGAGGGGGAAAGCAAATCTCCCTGACTCACACTGCTTGAAAAGCCTATGCTGCTCTCTCAGCTCTCCTGGGCACCCCAGCCCCACACAGAAGAGCAAATCACAATTACAGCATTCTCCTTTACTGCCCTGCTGCCTGCCACCTGTGCACACAAAGCAGAACACTCCTGGATACCTACTTCTATCACAAACCCATCAAGTTCAGACATCCCTCATGCATGCCTTTCCAACCCCTCTACCCAAAACTTAGCCCAGCAGACCCAGCCTCCCTCTCTGATGTACTCAGAACAGGCAAAGCTTGTGTTTATCTGTGTCTTTCCATAATGCTGTTTGTGGAAGGGCAGATTAGCCATAAACTGAAATTAATTAACATGCAAAATTATTTGAAAAATGCAAATTAGTCCATCAAATCATTTGAAATGTCATGCATGGTGCAGCACAAAATTTGGCAGGGAGAAGAAGTGATTATTACAGGTAGGCAAGGCAGCAGATGGCTGAGTACTCTGAAACACTGGCTTTGAGAAAAGGATGTTGTTCATAACTCCTGAGCTGCCTCTTTCCATGTTAATAAACAACTGTGAGTACAGTAATGAAAATTACAATCAGCTTTTTGCTGTACTGGGGCATTAACACAACACTGATATCTGCATAACCACAATACCACCATGTATTATCTCTGCAGGGTCAACTTAAACTTTAATATTTCCTAAGCTTGGATGGGAGCTGGTACAGGGAGGTGTGGTTTTAGTGGGAGAGTAATGATGCCCATTATTTTCCACATTTGCTATTCCCTGGTGATTCAATGAATTAGAAAACATTTTAACTGTAAGTAACATTACTGTTCCTAGGGGAATGGATGGTGCCTGTGCAGAAATGTGCACAGTGTCTGGTTAGAGAGTTGTGCTGTTCCTACAGTGCAGGAAAAGGAGCTAAAACCAGATGGGATCACCCTCAGAAAAGAAATTGGGGCATGAAGCAGGTGGCAGATGAAACTGCCTGTGTAAGAAAGTCCAGATGGTTAGAGCTGCAAATATGCTGTGCTGGGGAGGTTGGACCTTTATTCCAGAACCCCTGGCACCTGTATTTCATTTTACAGTCTGCCTGAATTCAGCCTGGGTTCAGACTGCCCACAAAACCCACTGGTTCCCTCTGTCCCTCCCACAGTCTGCACCAGGAGGATGGAGAGACCTTCAAACAATGACCATGGCTCCTTGTGACTGCTTGAATTAACCTCAAAAACAGGGGAAAAAAGCCTTCTTGGGAGAGAAATAGGAAGTAAGGTTGCTGCAGTGCTGGCCGCATGACACCCTTCCTGCTAGGAGTGCAGTCAGTCAGCAGCCTCAGATTTGAAGGTGTCCCATGGATCAGACAACACCCACAGCAGACAGACATCACAGAGAAAAACTTTCTGGATTCATGCCTGACACTGATAGAGACTGCAGAACCACTGAAGGAAAAAAACACTTCTTCTTGAAGGCAGGAGGATAAGGTGGAAAGTGTCCCATATGAGGCGTTTATTTGAAAGGGGCTGTGCTTGCATTTCCTCTGATCCATGAAGCACACATCCCACAAGCCAGACACCCAATGTGATGGTTATCACCATCCTTGGAGTAACCTTCCCTGGAGTAAGTGCAACATGTAAAGTATTTTTAGGCATTTGTATCCATTGATATCTGTGGAGATGCTCAAAACCTGACTGGACATGGTCCTGGGCAACCTGCCCTTGCTGATTCCACTTGAGCAGGGGAGGTTGAAGTAGGCAATATCTAGAGGGTCCTTCCAACCTTAGCCTTTCTAACTCTTAGTTTAGAAGCTGACATGAGGTATAGTGATAAAACACCACCTGCAAGAGGTTTGGAAAATGCTTTGGAAAAAGTGAATAGATGAAGTGTCAGGTGGTCAGCATGATGTTCCCGCAGCCTAGATTTATGGCATCATATATTTGAAATCAGACTTCCCTATGTCTGCCTAACTGAGAAAAAACAGTTCTGTCTTCAAGAGCTCTACAAAAAGACAAATTACTTTCTATGCCTGAGAGCACATAATCTTCAAGTTCATTTCTAAAACTGGAATCTTGTATCAAAAAGAGTATCAACCTCATGATTTCATCTATTTCTCAATCTGAACAGAAGAATATTGTCTAACATGCTAACATGGGAAAACTTTGAGAGATCAGGATGATACTAACCAACATCTTTTCAAGTAAAAAATGGATTGTTGAAAGAGCATATTATGGAACTAACAGAATATATGTCAATATCAATTATATTGAATTAATGTACAATATTATTTAAACTTAGGATTTATTCTTTCACTGTGGAACATGCAATTAATATTTCCTTTTCTCCCAATAACTTTCTCTGTGATATCCATGTAGTAACATCACTGAGGTGAAAGCAACTTTAAGAGACCATGTACGTCTTTCATGTCAGTTTATGGATTGTTTTGCTATTATTTTTTTACTGATGCCTAACTTAGAAATTTCTCTAGCTTAGTGGGCCTTCAGTAAGTCGGCTTAGTTTTAATTCTCAGTACAAGCAACAGAGGACATTGGAGTTCTTGATTTGGTTTTGGTTGTTCGTCGTAATATTCATAACAAAAATGTGACATTAAATGAGAAAAAGGTCAATCTGCCTTGTCAATACTGACAGTTTTTAGGTTTCTTGCATGAAGCTACCTTCGAAATATTTGCACAACTAATCTGCATGCTATAAACTGCTTATGACCATCTAGCTCTTTTTTAAAGATTTCCTGCAGGTCCATAAGAGTTCTGTTTTTCAGATAATCAGAATTTTCTCTACCTGTGACCATTTCAGTTGAAACCTCAAAAATAGATAGAGAAGCAGTAAATAAAAGTGAAAGAGGCAAGAATCTGAGGTAGCTATACGGTCTCATGGCATAACAAGTTTTCTTTCTTGCAAGTGACAACATTCATTATCACGACTGCTTAACCTGAGACTCAATTAAAGCTTTCAAAGTGCTTTTAAATTATTGATTGAGAGGCAACAAGGCAGCAACCAATGGTTGAATATGACTTTACACTGCAAAAGTAACACTAATTTAAACTGCAACCCACAAATGGGTGTTTAAAAAGGGGTATTTAATTGAGTCAGGGCTTGCCAAAAAGGGAGACAACCCTCAGCCTTGCAAATTATTGATTTATCTCTCATTTTAAATGCTTTTTATCCCCATTGCTCAGAATGACATACACGATCATTGCTGTCAGGCAGTAATGAAGTTTCTGTTCAACACAGTCTTTGACAAGAAAAAGTCAATGCAACAGCATTTGTCAAAGGAAATGAGAGGCTACTAAATCCTTTGAGGCAGCATTTGTCCCCTTCCCTACCCAAAGAAAGTGAACAAAGGCAGCTGCTCCAAGGAAATTGGAGAAGGGACTGCTGCTGATAAGGTCTAATGCATATACATTTTAAAAAACCCACTTTCTACTCTGGGTATTATGGCAGTTAGCATTACTTTGGGACTAAGATTGAGAAATTCAAGTTATTGGGTGTTCTGTTTATTTCTGAATTCTGTAAGACCTCTGATGATTATAAGAAGGTTTGTGCATATCCAGGACACAATTATATTCCCTTTTAGATCATGATCTCTTCATTGCCTTATTCTCCATTAGACAGGAGCAGTGTTTGTGATTAGTAACCAATATCTGCTGCAAATTTTTGATTTAGAATTTGGGTAAATGTATAGTTAAAATCAGGACTGGATCTCAAGGACTTATGTTCCATTTTATCACCAAAATTGATGCATTGTCTAAAACTAAGCTTAGGTCTATCGGTTAGACTTAACAAATATAAAATCTAAGAATCCTGTTTTATTATTGGATTGTTCCCAGCCTACAGAGCAAGGAGAAGTGCTCATTCTGATAAAGACCCTTAGTGTGTTTGCATTTTAATGATCCTCTGGCAAGGATAGGGTAAGGATTATGGGTAGGAATATAGGTAATATTGGAAAAATCTAAATTCACAAAAGCCTATTCTACTATAAGATTCTTCAGAGTTTCCAGACATAAATAGAAAATGTTGTGGTTATTGCAATCTTCTAGTAGAAGATTTTTACCTGAGGTTACAGGTTCTGGATTGTGGTTACATTTCAACAATGCAAGAATCCCATAAAATTACAAAAATCAGGAAAAGAACAAATTGGGATTGGGCATTGTATTCTGTTTTACAGTAGGCTGATACACAGAGAGTAATAACATTAGTGCCAAGGATGCTATTGAGGCTGGGGGTTGTAAAACAGAAAACAACAACCATCCACTCTGCACATTCTGAAAAGCTAGAAAGAAAATAGGTACAAGATTAAGTCCAAATCCTTAATCTTATGCATTTACATAGAGTATCTGTAGCCTAAATTCTGAGCTAGAGTCAGGGTCCAGGCTTTGGTGCATGCAGCATAAAAAGCTGTATTTGTTGCTGGGTTAGTTAAAGCCTTTGACACAGGAAAGAAAGCTCATGAATGCCAATAACATTTTTATACTATTGCTTTGTTTGATTTCCTACTCATCTTGACTGACTGCTGGATTAGAGATTACAAGTGAGTGAACTCAACATTGCTCCCTAGAGTTTACCAGGAGCTTGTTAACTCTTTCCTCACCTGTTATAAATAACAATCTTCAAGATTAATTTCATGTATGATTCTAGAGAAAAATTACTTCATAGGGAATTTCCCAAAGGGCAGGATAGGCAGGACTGCAGAGGACAGCAAGTCTGTCTCTTTCTGCCCAACATAGTCCTCCAAAACAATTTCCTTGGCCTGTGCACCCATTTTCCCCTCCTTTCATTCCTGTGTACACAAAACATGACTGGCATTGCTGTTATGAAAATTTTTCTGTCTAAATTTTTCTGTCTCTAACCTGAGAGAGTAGGAGTTCTCAAATGACAGACACATAGCTACATGAAATTTCATACAGATTAAACTTTCCTACTAAAATTAGGTCTTCTGCTTTAAATCTCATCTGAGTCATGGGCAGCATTGAACATTTGGAAGGAAGAATCTTGAGGGAAAGTTCCTGAAAAGTCCATCAATTTAATATAATGGCAAAAGTTGTGTGAAGATATGATAGCTTAAAGTGATTCAATTGAAAGCATACCCCTGGAACAGGGATGAGGCTGCTTGACTTACTGTTTTGGTCTAATATCAGAGTACCTCAGAAATGCCCAAGTGCTCAAATGCCCAAAAAATCAGTTTCAGCAAAATCCTTCCTTGACCCAACAAGTTTGAAATGTCCTGAAGGGCTGAGGCAGAGAAGAGAGCTTTGCACTGAACAAACTGAAAGGGAAAAAGGATAAAATCTGGACTCACAACTCCAATGATTTAAATGTAGATGAAACACCCTGAGGTTACTTAGAATAAGGCTAACCCAAAGATGTGACCTTCAAAAGTGCCTTAAATGCACCTAAGGAAAAAATCCAGGTATTTGCAATACTAAGGTCATTAAAAAAATAGAGAAATTCATATGTATGCCTGAGGTATTTTTCAGTGTGTGATCGTCTTTCTGCTTTTCATAACTGAATGAGATACTGAAATCACATAGATACAGCTGCAACAAAGCTGCTCCAGTAGCACTAGTTACAAAACCACCATTTATAAACGCATTACACCTGTTATTAAAATCCCACACATTTAAAGCAAAATCTAATTTTTTCAGAATAACTACTCCATGAAATCTGTCCTCAAATTCTGTTTCACTTGACTACAAATTATCTTTATTATATTGTGCATGGAAATTGAGCAGAGTTGATCTTTGTCTGTCTGCTTGAATTGAAAAGAGCCAGAGAGCCTTTTTCAGACAGCCACCCATTTTATCACTCCACTACCCTTCCTTCTGGTGAAAACTCTCTGAGCCACGAGTACAGGCTGTGTTTTTAATACTGTACATCAAGACACTCTACAGTGGGAGAAACCTCTAATTTTGCTATGATACCAGACAGCATCTCCAACACAATTTAATGATGACAGTAGTGGTCACACAGGGGATTGATGAAGGGAATGTATTTTTCAAACTCTTGGAAGTTAGTGTCAAAACATGTGATGGAAATTTTTTTTCGTCTGATGACTGTAGGCTGTTGGTACCATACATGACAAAGGATGGTTTTAATCAGTTTCTGCCACGCTGAATCCTCTGCTATGGTTAACACAGCACAGGAAATACCAAGGGCCAAAGAGTTACTGAGAAGTACCCACATTCCTAGAACTCAGGACCCAGGCTCAGTGTCAAAGCTGACCGTCTTTGAGGGACCAAACTGAAGACTCTTCCATCGTCAGGTCCTACAGGATGGAGGTTCTGCAACTCACCAGAGCATTATGGTGGCATAAGGCACTAATTTGAGCTCTTTATGCATGGATTCTACAATGCATTTTCAGGCCTCCATGTTCCAGATATGAATAGTTATCCTGGTTCTCTGAATGTGCTACCAGAGCTGAAACCTTTAAGCCTTCATTGCCCATATATGTGGATAGATGGCTACCTAGCTTTATGGGTAAGTGGGGTGGAAAAAAATCTGTGTGCATGTAGTCCATACTGAGCAAGCAAAATAAGCACATTTTTATGATTTAGTAATAGGCTGAGCAGTCAGTTTTTTGCTCATCTGAAACCTTCAGAAATGCTGAGCAAGGTGTCTAGCTCTCTAGACCATTTTGTGCATTATGAAAACAGCAAAACACCCACCTGCTTGCAGCTGTCTGCATGTCAGTGTGGAAAGTTCACTTCTGCTGTAGAATCAATAAAGGTTTCAAACACCTAGCTCAGGACTTTTGAGATACACTGTGAAGATCAAATAAGCAAAACATATTTTTACTCCTTTCTTCTAAACTGAGGAGATATTTTGCAGCCTTCATTACTGCAGTTGCACTATCAGCCACATATGGGGGCTGTAGACACCCAGTGGAAGATTTTCCAGAGAAACATTTCCATTGCCCTTGTGGGCAGCTCTGATTTCACTCTGCATCTCAGAGGAGGTACATATGCATGGCATTCCCCCTGCATCTCTCCCTGTTGGGCCATTTATCTGGGGCTATAGATGCCTAGCACAAAGAGGAGTTCTGAATAGCATTATAGCCATTTTGAAACATCTGGTGAATAACACAAGGTCTCAATCTCAGCTTCTTCCCACATGCAGGCACAAGAGTCAACTATACCCACCCACTTTTCCTACTCAGCTACTTAGAGCCCTTTTTTCCTCAGCTCTGCTTTCTCCTATTTTTCCTTCTTCTCCTCGTGCATTCTTTCCCATTGACTTCCTTCCCTTTCGTATCTTCTCTTCCCACCCTGTGAAGCATTTCTTCCTGCTCCCTTCATCACACTGTCCAGTGTGATGTTTTGTGAGACAGCCTTGGCTGCTACTGGTTGCAGAAGGATTGCAGTTCTATCAGTGTGTTTCACATATATGAAGATATTTAGTGAGAACATGTTTCTCAGGAGACTGAAAATGTTACCCTTTTTTAACTTAAGTCAGATTTAACTGGAACCTTACCAGATCGAAGGAGACCATAATCAACAGCGGTCTACAAGAAATTTAAAAATATGACACAGTTAAGCTGAGTTTCAGGAATAACCTGGGAATTTTCAAAAATTGTTCATCAGTGTTTATTTGCATACAGCAGTGGAAAAAAGAAAACCAACAAAACCAACAGCAAATCCAAACCTCAGCTCTTTCCTAGTTATCAGCCTGTCTTACCATTCTAGGGTGCCTGCTTGCAGAAAATTTCCTTTGGTCTTGTTCAAGCTCTCTTCTCACTACCATTGGTTTTGAACATTATTCTGCAAAGCAAGAAGATTTTACATGTATTTTTTATAGCCGTTAAAACAAGCAAAAGAAAACCCCTCTATGAGCTGTACCTTAAACTAAGGAGATACCCCAGAAATTTCTAACTTCTTCCTTTATTAAAGAATAATAGTATTTTACCATATGGAACAATGAGGAATGACGTTATTAATTCTATTTATTTCAAATCAATAGGAAAACACTTCCATAATGGTAGCACAGGAAACTCACAAGTCAGAGGAAACTGATAGCAGGGGGTTTGGTGAGCATCACTCACACCAGTTTTCAGCACATGTGTTGGTGTTATGCAAAGATCTGAACACTCAGCTTTTGCAACTATATGTTGCTGACAACAGTGTTGAATTATCTGTATGTGTTTTATTCAGCTAATTGAGCTCATAGGGAAAAACTGTCTCCGGAAGCTGTTTTCCATGCATTTGCCATTAATGAGCTGTGGCTACACAGGCCCTTTCTTGAGAACTTTTTCTTTCCCATGCAAAATATGCAAACAATGAGATAATGATTAAACACCTGCTGTTTTTCCTGATCTGTTTTGATCCAAGACAGAGTGTGTTTGGAATTGGGTGTTGTAGGACTTCAGCCAATCACGCCGGGGGGTGGGTGACCACTGTCCAATCACATTTGAGTTTTTACCATATATAAAGAGAAATTACAACAATAAACTTCTGCTGCTGCTTTTCATGGGACTGGGTTAGTGTGCTACATTGTGCCACTGTGGCTACAACAGTGACAAAGAGCTATGTCTGGAAGTGCATTATTAGGTTTCATACCATGCAGTTGTTCTCAGACATGCTCTATGATCATGCTGATGCAAGTGATTAGGTCCTTAATGTTCAATTACATCACAGCCATGGCTAAAGTAACTGCATAGTGCTGTGATCAAAGTCTTGACACAGCCATGTGAGGTTAATTGGGTGGGACTATAAAAGATATGAGTCTTACAAAGAAGTATTTTAGTTTAAATGCACACTTTTTTTCTTTTTTTTTTTTTTCAAGTGGCAGTTCAACAAGTTTGGCTGCAATAAATTCTTTTTCCACTTTACTGGAGTGGAAAAGGTTCGAGAGACACAGGCACTGTATCAGCTGAGTATCAGGCTACCTGGATCCTGCCTCAAAAGCACTTGAGCACAGAAAGCAAACATAAGCTGACAGTGCCAAATTTCAGAATTTATGAAACTCACGACGCAGAAGCAGGTGATGCACTGTCACATGCACACTTGCTGTCACTCTCAGGAGCTCAGCATCCCCTGCCACCTGCATGGGCTCGGAGGGCTCCTGCCTACAAGAGCTCTTTCCAGAGACCTGTTCCTGTGAGATTTGTTACAACATATGCAAAGAAAGCATTTAGATTATATGCATGGTTGGAGTACAGAGAGCTATTCCCTTAGGAGTCTTGATTTGTCTGTGTTTATAAAGAATCTGGAAATCCTCAGAGAAAAATTGTAAGAAGCAGTGCAAGATAATTCTTGTAAGCATCAGTGGAGGAAGGGTAGTTGCATTACCCTGGTTTCTGCCAGAGCCCAACAGCATCAACTCCTATGTCAGAATATTCTAATTATCCACACTTAGCTCTGTGTTGTATTGTAAAAACATAACACTTGGAATATTTAATATTTCTTTCCCTCTGAGTGTACACCTAACACATTTCAGCAGACTTAAATTGAATGTGCAGTTTTCTGTCTCTGAAAGGAAATCTTGCAATTATATCTCTTAACATATTAACTACACTAACCCCAGTGATGTCTAAGGAAGTCTTCAAAGGACAGAGAGGTGTCAGATTTATCAATACAGGAGGCACTTGATTCAAAGACTTTTTAAAAAAATAAAATTATATTAAAAGTATTGAATAAATCACCCGGTGGAGCAGCTATCTTGTTCTGGGAGAGGCTAAATAGGGTGTTGGTAGGTAGCGATAAAATGGAGCTTGATTTTGTGCCAGTATTACCCACAGAAAAAGACTCAGAATTTCTCAGTCTTATTGCACTTATTCACTAATCCTGGCTCCCTGCTTACCTGCAGTGAGAAATATGATCCTTGGGGCATAGGATCTGATCACAGTTTAAGCACATTTCTATATATTCACTGCCTCCAGGAAGAGCAGAAGTAATATAGTTACCCCAAAATGTGCTGGAAGTGCCTCTGCAATAGCATAATCACTAAGTGTAATTTAATTCTACTTCCAGTCTCTTTTCTTTGCCATCCAATTCAGATTGTGTTTTCTGAGAAAAAAAAACATGGTTTCCCTGTCATATTTATTAGAATGAGACAACATTAGAGACACCTTCTTTCTCTCCAGATGACCAGAGCCTGGTCTTTTTTCTGGAGCCACAGAACACATTCTGATCCTCCACCACCACCCAAAAAATAGGAAAATACCTGCTAAAAAAAAAAAGAAAAAAGAGAAAAATAATAAAGGCACCTTATTGCCTGAAATCATGTGTGTTTTAGAGAATTCTACAGAATGTATGTCTTTGAAATACACATCCAAAATTTACAAGTTTAACAAGAAAGCAAACATAAAACCAGCAGGAATCAAAAAAACCATGAAGAAAAGAGGGGCCTTCCTTCACTTCTCTTTCTGGAGTACAAACAGTTAAAACTAAAGTTGTTTGTGGGTGAGGACAGGAGAAAAGACACGTTTCTTCTCCTAATACAATTAAAATTATCAAATTGTAAATAAACCAATATTACTATTAAACCATTGGAGACTGATCTTTATATTTTCAAAGCCCTATCAGTCTGTGATTAATATATCTCCAGAGCAACAATATCACACTGTTACTGACAATGAAGGGATGTCTTTGTAAGGAGCCTAAAATTATCATTTCTCAAGGTAATCTTGTGTGAAATCATTGTATTCCAAATAAAAAATCTTCCTTCTTCAGGATTAATCAACGAGTTCAGAGAGAAAAACAACTAGCATGCAAAAAAAAAAAAAANGAAAAAAAAACAGAGATGAAAAAAAAAAAAAAAAAAAGTGCTGTACACAGAAGAAGAGTCAAATCAGATGAAAAGTAGAAAAATCACCTTCGATTTGTCCTTAAATTCGACTGTAAAATTTTGACACGAAGTTCCTGAGAGCTGCCAAAAATTATTGTTGAATTAAACCAGAAAGTAACGATTTTTTATTTTGCAAGCAAAATACCTGTGAATGGTTCAGCTGAAATGACACATTTGCATGGAAAATTTCTGGGTTGTAGGAATTATAGTTTCTGCACCCTCAAAACCACAAAGAAGTGACAATGCTTGGGCTTTGGTCCAAATGTGTATCAGGTACCATTGTAAAAATATTATGGTATGGATGACTGAATTACATCCTCTAGAAATCTTCCTTTTTCAATTGCTGGTACAGACACAGCCACAGTGTCCAAGGGTTGTTCACATCTAAGCTCAATGTCCTGCAAAGGTGGGCTGCAGCTATTACAAGGTTTTCTTGCTCTGCTAGCATATTACAGGGAACTAATTCATTTGAGTTAAACAGATCTCTTTTTCTCTTTGTAAACAATCTCAGTAAACTACTAATGCCATATAACCCCACCCATGGCATAAAAATCTGACTTGCTCAAAGTTAGAGACTTACTCTCTTCAGAGATACATATGTAGTTCTAAAAAGTCATGATTTTTTCACAATCCTCTTTTACATAAAGAGATGATATTTGTTCTGGATGATTTTTCCAGAGTAACAGATTATGACATTCTAATATCCTAAAACTAAAATATTACATGCTAACATTCATCTGAGTCTTGCTGAATTTCATCCCATTTATTTTAAATGGGCACTGTTTGAATCACTCTTCCTGTAATAAAGTGTTTATAATCTTCAAAAACTTGGTCTTATTTCCTTCTAGTAATTGACTTTTCAGTGTGAGAAAAAGTCTCTTATATCACTATAAAAGTGATTTTGTTGCTTCTCTCCAAAAAATGAAATGCTTCCTTACTTAAGTATTTCTGTCATTATCCTAATTAATATTGTTCTTTAAATGGCAACAAGTTAGATATCTGAAAGAAAAAAAAATAATTTTCATGGGTAATGAAAAAGTCTTTCAGGGAAAGTCACCAATTTCTCCTTGTCTGCAATTCTGCTATACTATTTGACATCTTTCCTGGGTCACCAAAGATACCAAATATTTCCATTCCTCTGAATTTTTAAGTTTTCATAGCGACTTAAAGTATTCAGCAGTGTTTTTCTAATTTTGTCACACTTTTGTTAGACAAAAAAGTGTGGCATCTTGTCACATTAAGATCATTAATGTAAAGGTTCCACATGTTCCTTGGAATATGCTATTTTAGAGTAAGGCAATGCATAGATAGGCAACATATATACTGATTACACAGTTGTGGTTTGGATAATTTTTTTCATAACTAAGTTTATTTTTTTTTCTTCATTATGTTTCATAAATCTGTTAACTAAGCTTTTAAATAAAAACGTGGCCATCTGTGAAAGAGAAAAAAAAGAGGTAAATATACCCTCTCAGAATACCTTTTCCTTTCTTCTTCTTCTTCTGTGTATGTGTGAGGTTTAGTGACAGATTCCTCTTACAATCCTGACTATCCCACAAGAGAGAGCAGCAAACTAATCCTATAGTGCTCGAAGTTGAGACATTCACATCTCATGTGACCTCTAGCAGGCTATTTCTATCAAAGATTGCAACTCAGTCTTGCTCACAGTACCCAGTGAGTTCTAGTGCGCAGCAGTCAGAACACTGATGGTCGCTGGGCAGGTCCAGCCGTCCCATCATGTCAATGACATCAAGGAATCACAGAATGACCTGAGTTGGAAGGAACCCTCAAGGATCATTGGGTCCAACCCACAGCCCTGCACGGCACCATTCCCAAGAGTCACACCATGTGCCCGAGAGAGTTTTCCAAGCACTTCTTGAGCTCTGCCAGGCTTGGTGCTGTGAGCACTTCCCTGGGGAGCTGTTCCAGTGCCCAACCACTCTCTGGGTGAAGAACATTTTTCTAATATCCAACCTAAACCTTCTCTGACACAACTTCAGACCATTCCCTCAAGTCTTATCACTAGACTGAACTTAGTTGTACAATTAGACAAAAAACTTGCTGTGAAGGACAGAGAAAACAAACAGCAGCAAAAGCTGGTGCCATTTCCCCTGGTTGCAGTTCCCCCACCCCTTCTAAGTTCCTCAGGGTGTTCTGAAGAAGTAACCAAGGGGTAGCTGGCAACCCAGATGCAATAAAGTTGGGAGTGAAAAGACAGAAGAGATATCAGATATGTAAACAGTGTGTTTACACTTCTTCAGATGTAAATATCATTTATAAAACTTGCCCAGAAGTTCAAAAACTAGCAAAGGACAGTAATGAACATCTTCAACACTGAACCACTAAATTAAATATGACATTAATGGGAACCATTTAATGTATTTCAGATCTGCTTTGATGGCCATTTTAATTAGATTGTTGATGTGCTGCTGACAGCATTAGAAAACCAAGGCTTGAAATACAGAACCTCATCAGACGTTGCTGGATCTCAATTTCCATGTATAATTAATGAGATAAGTCTCTCTCTGGACACTGCTTGTAGGAGAGTAACTTGATTCACATGTCAGGCACATGGGTATTCGTTGGCAGCTCTCCAGACAGTGACCTGAGCACAGGGGCCTTTCTCTCTGATGGTGGGATGCTGTCACTGCTGTGGCAGTCTGTCCCTGATTACAGGGCTAATAGGTAACTGGTTGGATTTAAAAGTGTTTGTCACTGCATGTGTAGACCAGAAGGTCAGATGAATTCTAATGGCAAGAAGGGTAAAGGTTACAAATACCTCTCATAAACAATCAAAATTCCAGCAGCACTAAAACCTTCTGTGAGAAATAGTGTCCTACCTATTTTGATTTCATACAGGATGCCATTCTTCCTCTATCTTTCCAGAGACCTAAGAAAGTTAAAGTTCAGACCCTTTTGAACTCAGAAGAAAAAAAGGGAGAGTGATTTTTCTATGACTATATAAGATGGATACTTTTGAATGGCTTTGAAATGGTAGGAAAAAAAACTTAAAATCCTTAATACCTCAAAAGGGAAACCACACTATAACCTCATCATTTCAAGTACATGTCTAGTCACAAACCCTTCAGAAATGCACACACATGTTGCAATTTACCATGTAACATTTGACTGTCAAAAAGTTTTGGAGTCAGCCTGTCTGCAGAAGTTGAGGCATTGAGCAGAAAGAATTTGTGCCACCATCCTGTTACCTAGAAAATTCTGACAGTCCAATGGGTTTTACTATAAAGCTGCACTACTGCAATAGGCATGATTTAAGGAGCTCTATCTTCCTTTGCTAGGAGAGCAAAGATCAGCTCAGTAATAAATAAGAATGAGACTGCAAACAAAGTGAGTAATTTCAAAGGGTCATTTATACCTTCAGTGCTGTGCCTTGTACTTGTTACCCAGCCTCAGGAAAGGTTCAGTAGGAATTATGAGCAAAGGCTCTTGGAGAATAAAGCCTTCCATGCAGTGGAAGTATTATGAATGTGTCCTAAATGCTATTTCATTAAAAAGATCAATGAAAATATGGCATGATCCATTTATTCAAATGTGAACCAAGTTCATATCAAATTTGTTATAAATAGTAAGCACTTCAAATTTCCCTTCAATATTGTCTTATGGAACATACTGGATGAAATGTCCAAAATCAGTAGCAACCCAGAGAAGTCCATCTAGAAAATTCCATTAAAGCTGTCTCATAAAAGAGAAACAAAGGCTTATGAAGTTGGAAAGCTAGAAATGAGACGCAAAGAAAAAAAGGTGTTCACTTGCTTTTTAAACACAATTCTTAAGCTGTGAAACTCCTTGTCATATTTACCCTCGAGGTAGTTAGGATTCAGATAAGTGAATTGGGCTTTTGTAGTTAGCTAGTCCTTTAAATTGCAGGACATAAATCAGAACATCACATCATATGTAAGAAAAGGGGAAAAAGCAGAATATATGTAAAATCAAATGTCGCCTGTACAATTTACAGGTCTGAGTGACTCCATTGCTCCTTGCTCTTCAGCATTGCCTGTAATAATCTTTTTCTTCTACAAATCTCAATTCAACTGTTATTATGTTGTTTAGTGTTTTGTTTCAGGCCTGCAGTGCAATTCTGAAGCAAGTGTCCCTGTCATCTCCAGAATTCCCCTAAAAACCTCCTTCTCTGACATTAGTGACACCAAGACCCTTTCCATTTTTATGGAGTGCACTTGACAGCACTTGGCTGTGCCTATGCACCTATTATCCCAAATTCCACTATCTTGTGAACAGGCTTCAGATGGCAGGAAAAGACATGCTGGGGGAGGGTCTTCAGAGCAGATGGCCTTGTGGTCCAGTAAGATTAAGTGCTTGGCATTGCAGGCAGCAAGTTAAACACATCCGTAACAGGTTAAGAGAAATGGCAATCCTTTGGAGATGTACTGGGGCAGGAGATCCAGTTTTTCAAATCCCCCATCAAAGATCCTGTGTATAAAAGTCATCACTGTCCTCTTGTTAGCAACTTGCCAGGTACCACAATTCTGGCTATTTAGTCAATTCACCACTTTCATCTACTCTTCTTTCTTCTCTTTCCCCATTCATTGCCTTTCTTCTTGCTCATTTGCACTTACCTCTGACAGCAGACTCCTCTTCCTGATTTTCTTTCCCCTTTTCCACTCACTGTGCTTTGGCAGAGGATGCAGAGATGAAGGAAATATTCGATGCACACAGGTCACTATAATGTGACCCTCAGAAAGAAAAGGAAGGAAGTTATTGTTCCCTTCACGAACAGAGCAGTAACCACTATGTTGTGACTAAAAATAAAGTAAGGGCTTGAAATTACCTGTGATCTCTATGATTAAAGACTTTGTGCACAGCAGTTGAGGTTTTCTTCAGATAAAACCCTAGGTCCTCCATTTATATGTTTTTGCTTTATCTCTTCATGTTTAAAAATCTCTTCCATTTGAATTTTCCTGATTTCAGGTGTGTTGGATAATTAAAACACCTCCATGAAGTGCATTATTAACCCAACCAAATATCACCTGAATTGCCAAAAGAAGTAAGTGGTGTGGGATCATCAGACTAGCAGCTGAAATCACTATTTAGTTAACAGCTGAATTATGTTATTCTATTGATGTAATTTGAACAAAGATCCACATTTTGATCTACATCTCAGCCTGAAGGAGGGATGGCTGAAAGAGATAAAATAGCATGGGAGTATATTGCATAAATACTTATATTAGTGCAATAAAGTATTTTAGATCTGAAATAATCTGTCAACCATATTTTAAAAAAGACAGAGTTAAATGAAACATCAGGCTGCCACGCGTTGGGTTGCTTCAGTTCATACTTGGCTGTCTAAACGAAAACTTTATTATTATTTAATTTGATTTAAATGACAGTCTTTACATGTAACCTATATCAGTGTTTCAGGAGATTTTGTACCTCTTGCAGCTCCTTTTTACATAAAGGATTTCTCTCTGTAGACTGTCTTGGCAGGAGAACTGGAATTAACCCTATCAGCAACTGAAGAAACAGGTGACAACAAGGCAAATGATGAAGTGCACTTGATCAAGGTTGAAGAAAGCCAGGCAGTATTAATCCCAGCAAGTGACTGACAGTCTGGGGGCAGGCAGAGGAGTGTTAATCCCAAAAAAAACAATTGATGACCCTCTATGAGCATCCAATTAAAAAACAGGGATAAGTGTACCTTCTATGTCTGCAGGAGAATGGAGGCTGACAACGTGAATAACTGCAAGAGGTTTTTGTAGCCCGCAGAGGCAGAACAAGGATTCCAGAGGAAGCAGGCTGTACAACAGCACAGTTATGATGTGGACAGTCCCCTGCAGAAATCTCGGCAGTCATCCCTGTCCATGCCACTCCTGTTAGCAGGCAGATACTTCAGGGAAGAGGACTGAGAATCACCTGACCTCCGGCTTTCTCAGCAACTGCCAACATGCTGTAAACTATACTCCAATAACGTTTCCTGAAGAAAAACAATAGAAGGTCGCAACAGTTTGTGGGTTTTGCACTTTTTGGGATCTATTTTGGAGCATTTGCAATAAAAGAGGGAAGGTATTTATATTTGGCATTTTGCATAGGCTCTAGTTGTGTAACTACAAATTTCTGCCAGGAGATTAATACCTGTTGATCAGTATATACAATTTCTATATACCTCAAGGTATGTTTTAGTAAGCCATTTTGTCACATTGACCTAATTAGAGGAATCTATGAAAGCCTTGAGCTTGGAAATATCTACCTTCTGTACATGATGCAAACATGTGAAAAATTCAAGACAACCATAGACTTTCCAGTTAATTATGGTGAATTATGAGCATTGATACCTGCTTTCTTCTGACCCAGTGTTAACATATTGATAAATTTAATGCCCATGACTGCAAGAAACAGAGAACTATAAACACTGATATCAACTGTGTGTACGGCCCGAATATGTCCTTTTTTTTTTTGAGTAACAGTATCATCATATGAAGTTTATCAATAAACAAATATATTTTTAATGCATGTTCAACAGCAGTACCAACAGACACTCATCTTAAAAAAGCTTTAAAAATGCCTGTCATTGGCCACCCCACTGGCATAGGTAGTGACTGGTTCATTATGGCTGATAATGCACTTAAAGCATAAAACGTACTTCAGTTGGATGAATTTCTCCTGGTTCTTCACCTCACCTTTTCCTTGTACTCCCAGTGGGATCCCATCCACAGTGAGTGCATACTATTTTGAAGTTTCTGTTTCCTCACACTGCTGTCTTGTATAAAACCACTGAGAGAGAAGAAAAATCACCATAGTGGGTTGATGGCAGCTCAGCAAACAACCAGAAGATCCCAGCTTTGGCAAAGTGGGCAGCCCGGTGGTGCCCTGAGGGTCAGTGTCAGGGTATTCTTTCTTCACTGTTTGCATTTGCTTACAAAAACCAAATGAATGGGAAATATTGGACAGTGATTGTCTTCAGCTCATGCATACAGCTGGTAGTAGGAAGATGACAGTAAATTAAACAAACAGCTTATGATCTCGACTCTTGCCTCAGGATAAGCCTTCCAGAAGGTTGTGGTTGATAGGGTATTTGTACACTGGTATGAACTGTCCATTTCGATAACAAATTTCCTTTGAGAATCTCAGAGGAATCTACAGATATTGATTAAACTTCATAATGCCCTGAAGTATCTCAGATTTCTGTTCTTATATAACAGATGAGCAGTCTGAAGGGCAGAGAGAAGTTTTGCCCAAGGTCATAAAATGAGGTATTGACAGGATTTGAAATAGGTCTCAGGAATTGTGGTATGAGCCTTGCTTAAATACAGGGCCTTCCAAGAGCCAGAGCACATATACTGCAGTCATGGTTTACATTTCCCAAAGATTTCCTGTATAAAATATACTATAACAACTGACAGAATGGAGAAGAAAATGCACAATATAATGCAGAGACATTTTATGAGATTGTGAGAGGGTTTCAAACCCGGCTGTTTTTATTCCTTTTAAATAAAAGGGAGACATCAGAAAACAAAAAATAAAAGCCATCATGCAGTTCTCTTCCAGCTAATAAATGACAGCAAGGATTGGGAAAGGACATGTCACTTTAATCTGCCACAATTTTTCTTTTTATTTGCCAAACATCATGCCTAGGGAAACATGAACAAGATGAGGAAATCTATCTTCCGCTCATGACAGAATTACCTTAGGCAATTTTCACCTAAATTGCTAGAGCTGGTTGAAATGTTTTCCATAAAGAAATTGAAAATGTTTGCAGAATATTTTTATGCCTGAATAAAGAATTAAAGTGGATGTACTATTTTTCCCCTTGCCCCTTAAACCTTTCCCCTCTCCTCTCTTCCCTTTCTACTTGCAAGTTGGATAAGATAAAATGGATGAAGAAAATGAAGAAGAAGAAAACTAAGAGGATTTGGATAAAAAAAGGGGGCATGGGATTTTGAACATTTTAAAAAGCAGTCAGAAAAAAACCCCTGAGAAATGAAATATTACAGAAATGAAATAATGGTTTTCATTGCATTCATACCTAAACATGGCAAAAAGTGTTAGGCTATATGAATCTCAAGCCAAAAATATAAAGCCAAAAAATGTTACAAGTTTTCTTTCTCTTGATATAAAATGTTTCCAGAAAATTATTATTTTACTATTACACCTTAATTATTATTTCTGGGTGTTATTCTCTTCTTTAACTTAAAAGTAAATTCTTATCCTAAAATATGTATTAAGGTTTATGAATTGAGAGAAGTTCTACCAATGCTTCTAAGTGTTTGAAAATGATGATGAATGTGATTCACCACCCCATTAAACCTCCATAGCAAAGTGATGAATCAGGCCTGGTGTTTGAAATAAAGCACTCTTTCTGGAAACTGCAAACAACTTGTGCAGCTTGGGTAAGTCCAGTAAGTGATTTCCATTAGCTTTAGGACATCCCAGCCTGCAGCCTCCTGTCCTGTGGGGCTGGATGGTGCCTTTTTGAGGGACTGGATCCCACTGGGGTCATCCTCCTATGTTTCCCACTGAACATCAGCTAGAGTCAGTGCTCTGCTTCCTCCACTGCTCTCCAGCTATTTTTTGGGTATTCAAAAAAAGCAAGGTGCAATGGATCTGCAGTGCCATATTGTGTTTGGGGCTTCTCAGGGGCAGTGCAGGGGATCAGGAGTTAAAGGCTAGTGGGACACAGTGACACCCCTGCTCCCTTCCCTGTATTTCCATGCCCAATTCTCTCATCTGTTTTCTTTTCAAACCTGCACAAAAGAACTGCAAAAAACAATTACCTCTTTATCGTTCTCCAACTGGAATGCAAAATAATTTGGTTTGCTTTATTTATTTACTGTATAACTGGTAATAAATGTTGTGAGGGTCACAGAGAGAGACTAGAGATTGGAGCACATGATGTAGGGTCAAAGACTGGTACAGCTGGATTTGCTTATTCTGGAGAAGACAAAGGAAGATTTGATTGCTATTCTCCCCTCCCCAAAGGCGAGACTATGAAAATTCAGACTCTTCACAGAAGTGTGCAATAAAGGGAAGAGGAGACAGTCATAGGTTGCAAGGAAATTTCAGCTGGATGTAAGGAAAAGATTCACCATGAGGATGGTTCAATGCAAGAACAGATTGCCCGGAAAATCTGGGTATCTCTATTCTTGGAGGTTTTCTCATTTCAGCTGGGAATATCTTTGTGTAACCTACTCTGACATTGAAGTTGGCTCTACTTTGAGCAGAGGTTGGACAAAAAGCCTACAAAGAACTCCTTTAATGTAGATTATAATTATTTGATGTGAATGCACCTGAGCATCATTCTGAATCTGAAAATAAGTAAAAGCAAATACTCTTTTAAAGTATGTTTTCTGCTTATACCATGGATATAATTTCTTGCAAAGAGCACAGTACTAAGAGAAGATATTTTGTAAAGTGTTGGAAGGAGTAATTAAGGTTTTATAACTTGTGCATTTGCTAAGCCCAAGCATTGCCTACATGGCTTTCAAAACAGAGATTCACAAAGCCAACATTTTGCCACTTTGAAGCTTCCCTAGGCTGCCGTCACCTTTTGTTTCTAACCCACATAAGAAGCTTATCAAAATTTATCAATAAAACAGGTAATGAATCCCCATGAGAAGTATAATGCAAGCAGGGGTTGATTAGAAAAGGGAAAGGTGAAGTTGCAAAGCTGTCCTTATGTAAATCCAGATCCCTGACTCTGTAAATGAGGGATGAGGGCTTTGGAAGCATCACCTGCAGTTTTGGCTATCAGCTTAGCTGTGCACTGCTTTTCAATTATTGCAAAGCCCAGTCAGAAAGGTTTGGAAGGCAGTGCTCAGCAAGACTTTCTGAGGAAAGAATATTTTGGAATCATGCAGGGTAGGATGAAAATTGGGATTTGGATAACTAGGCAACCATCTGTCCCGGACTGTCGAAAAAAACATACCAAGGAGCATCCACCACAGCTTTTATCTGGGTGTTAGTCCAAGTGCTCATAGGGAACCATTTATTCTGCTCAATGATTTTTGTTGCCATTGCTGGTATCATTCCTGTAGCCAAGAGGAGGCAGGAGATATAGGATATTGACAGGGAAAAACTAGAATATGAGGAAACTCAGGAAAACATGACATAAACTGCAGGCAGGCAGTGAGAATGAGATAAACCAAAGTCTTTGGCAGGGAACTCTGTCAGAATTATTACCTTGTATTATTCCTGATCTTAAATAACTTTCAAATAACAGCCCCTATGGTACAAATTATCCTCCCCTCATATGACAAACTCCTAAGCTCCAAATGCATAAGAAAGTAAGATTCACTGAATAACTTTCTAGCTCTAACTGGAGGATTCAGACACTCTTTTCCCTCATATACATTAAGCTCCTCTGCCGTACTAGCTAGGACATAAACAGGAATGTCAAGCCTAGCTCAGAGTTTTATGTAAAATGATTTATAGGATGGAATTGGTTGTTATCAGAAGAAACCCCAGAGAAATTCTCAGGGCCAATAGAAATACATAAAATTGGGTAGCCCCAAGGGTACACACAACCTTAAGTGACCTAGTGCCTGTGATGCTTCTCACTGACATTATCCCACATTAATGCAAATTCGTAAACGTGGATTCATGATGTGAATTCATTGGTTACATTACTGCTGATTTATTGCTGTTTATAAAAAGGACAGTCCCCAGCTAGACTTTAATGGCCTCTAGGAGCTCCTTAGTGTGTCCTCTGCTACAGGGCAGGCAGGGTGAGACTTCACATCACCCTTGGGGTCATTAAATTTAGGGGAATATATGAATTCACTTTGTTGTTCAAGTGCTTGCTCCGGGTTGACAGAAGACTATGCCCAGTAACTCTTTTAATCTCCTCTTATGTTGGTTAGGGCTTTCCATACTCATTCTGGCTAGAGGGAAGGTTTCAACATGGGAATCATTTCAATGGGATGTTTCTTTACTTGCAGCAGCACATACAAACTGGAATTAAATTGTGAATCTTTGCACAATTATCAATGTGTATTATCAGTGCTTATTGTTGGCCTCCTTCCACACACAGCACAACAATGAGATGGGCTGTTGGCAAAAAAAGGTAGAAAAATTACAGTTTGAGGAAGACCTCTGTCTCGGAGGTATCACAATCTAAAGAATTATGACTGAAAATTAGTATTCTTATGCCATATAAACTGTTCTATTGCAAATATTGGCATATAAGTACACGAATGTGCTTGAATACCACTTGTTCATTAAAATCACCCTCATTTAAAAGCCTTAAATCCCTGTAAAATCCTGCCTCTACGCAGCTTTACTCTTTTTCCATTTCTCCAGGTGAGAAAATAAATGGGATTTTTCTAGGGTGATATATGTCACTTCTCAATCACCTGCACACAACCAGTTGTCTCTCTCTCATGGGAGATAAATAAAAGACTTCGGACTTGTCTTAAGTATCATCAATCACAGGCCTATTCGATTCAGTGCTTCACACATCACAGCCCTCACGTCTTCTGCCCTGGACTGCAAATTGTTTCCTTCCTAAGGAGAAGACAACAATGCCTCTGTCATAGTGGAAAGATTTTGCAGAGACTCTACACCTTGCACTTTAGATAACTTTCCCCAGAGGATTTAATCTCTCTTCATGTACTTCAGACTGTCTTTTTCTGCAGTAAAGATCTGCTCAGTTCAAAAATTTCTCATTGCTTTTAGGATTTTAGGTGATTTCAAAGCAAAGGTCTCTTCGTAAGCCTGTGTACTCAATACACATAGCTACTACCTATGTTTAAAATATTACAGCTGTCATTGGAAGCCCAGCTTTCAATCAGTGTTAGTCAGCATAATGTGACAGAGCAACTCTGCAGACATTTATCATTCTAATTACTGCTCAGTCGTACACTATTCTCTGCTCAGTCCTTTTGTATGAGGAAAAATAAGCATTGTATAGTGAGCCTTTCCTTGTGAACTTTAATACTATTATTGATGGCTTATTATTAAAACATATTAATGGATTTTCTTTTTTTCATACAAGTCTTGATGTTGAATACATATTTCCATAATGAGGTTTTTTGAAATCACATAGAGAGCATCAGACAAAAAGTATGAGTAACATTTCTGCTGCCATTTTCTATCCTAGTGTTGTGACAAAATGATGAGATTCCGTAGCCTTTCTATGCTAAACTTATAGCATTTATTCTGAAACTGACTTTTAATTTAATATTGAACCATTCAGTTCTGATGTCTGCAGAGGAGTCGCATAATTTTACATCGAGGGTAGAAAATAGGTCTCTCACCCAAAAAAAAAGTACTTGCACTTAAAAATATGGACATTTAAAAATTATTAATGGGGAAAAAAAAAAGAGAGGCTTTAAAAAAGATATTTAAACATATAAATCATTGTGTCTGCATAGAGATTTTTGTTTGGACTCCCTTCCCCTTCAAAGCTTCAGTCTCTGCAGGATAAACACCTTCCAGAGCAGTCTGTGCTTCATTCTTTTATTGAGTGCACTTAGGGAAGTGATGAAATATCTGTAATAACCATAACAAAGGTTATGCAGACTCTGATTCTGCAGAGTGCACCCAGCAACACCAAGCCAAAATGGGTTTTGTTTCCTTAAGTCTTACCTGATCCAAGGGCCTTTTATGAGATTTACAGCACTTTCTTGGGCTTTCATTTTAATAACTATCAACAAAATCTGTTATGAAGAAAGCTCACATTAATTTTGATTTTTTTCTGTTTAGTATTTCTTATTTTAAATATTTAAATGTTTTAAATCTTTTCACAAAGATTTTTGGATCATTATGGATTGGAGGGTCTTTTGGCTTATTCCAGGGAAAACAGAATCTGTTTGCTGTTTGGAAAGGAACCTCATATAATCCTTTATTAATATTCCAGGAAAGGTTTTGAATGTCAATCTATTCTCGTCAGTCTAAAGGTCTCCTTTTTTTTCTCCTTTTGAATTAACATAACTAATGACAAGTAGCATTAAAGCTTTGAAGACAAAAGCTAATTCAGTCCTTTATAGCTGGCAATACCTCCCCCTTCATATGCTTACGCAGGAAGTTAAAAAAACTCAGAACACAAATAAATGTTAGCATCCAGGAGATGTGATTCATCTGCTTCTGGCTCCTGCAATCATCTGCTGTCAGGCTTAGCGGATGTTTGTAGCTTCAACTTTCAAGACACAAATCAGCTGCAAAGTCTTCACCAAAAACTCTCTCCCAGGTGAAAGGCAGGAGAGATGGAGGGGCTGGGCAGGGAACATGGAGCAGAGGGTCTGGGGAGGCAGGAGAAACCCAGAAAAAGGCTGGTGGCTTTTAAATATCACAGCTGCTTGGGGGAAATTGTAGATAACAAAATACTTTTAGACAATTCCACTGTTCTTTCCAAGAAGCAATGGGTAAAAACTTCTCATAGTTTGAAAGGGATGAACAACGTCTGAACTCTTCAGAGTTGTGCCAGATAATCTCAGTGGGATATGTTTCTTAGTGCTTGGTTTGCAGTAGACATGAGCTATTGACACAAAATACACCCAACATGGAAAGCACTGCATAAATTGTCCCTTACAAAAAAAGGAACCTCATTTGAGAAATTCATAGAAATGGTCTGGAGAAGGATTCTATGAGAGAACAAAGACCTAGATGCTGACTGCATTTTCCTTTCCCAGGCTCTCTGGTAAGCTGGGAACACAAGGCAAACCTCTGTGACTGACTGCAGAAATGGCTCCCTGGAGCCTATTGCTGTGAGAAGCCATCATGCATCAGCACAGAGCAGTGCCTGGGGAGGCAGGGCTGGTAGATTCATCAGCTGAGCAAAATTGCTCTGGCCCCAGCTTCCCCACAGTGCACTTACCATTATTTCTCATTGCCCTCAAATATCCACCCCAAGAAGGGATCCTTATGCTTCTTGCCCATGTCAGCTATTTATCTATTACAAAATGCATGTCTACAAGAAAAGGTATTTTGGTTTTTTATTTTTTCTCCTTTGTCCCTCCCCGACTCATTTCTCTCTTAGTTACATTTCAATTCTTCCTTTACCACTGATTACTCACCCCAAAATTCCCATTAAGCAAGCATTCAGCATGTGGCAAGTGCTACCCTCAAAATCCCAAACACCCAGAGTAACAATGAGGTGAAATTAAACCAGGGCAGGCAAGAAAATTTTGACAGTTTTATACAGTGAACTCTTATGGAGAAGTTTCAGATACTTGGATACATCCAGACTGAAGGAAAGATAAGACACACAGTTTACAAACAAGTAAAAGAGGTAAATTCTATTAATCTGTCAAACCAGCAGAGCTGAAGTTGCCACCTACATCAAGGAATAGCTGCTAATATTTCCTCAAAGGGAAAAAAATATTAAAGAAAATCATAATCAGGGCAAATCACTTGTCAGAAGCTACCTCACCAACACCTATTAAGTCAGCAATAGATTAAAATCTAAAGTGGACTGAGTACATATTTGCATCTCAGACTGGCAGGTACTGGTGACAACAGTATGAAAGCCTTTTCTGCCGTGGGTGGAACTGTCAATTTTTTAGGATTATTTTGAGTATTTCCGCTTAAAACATGTATTTGCTACCAGAGAGAGCTAGAATGTTGTCAACTCAGCCTTGAACTATCCTGCTCTTTTCTTATGTGACGCAGAATTTTTTAATGGCTGAATTGAGGTTTATAATAGAGTTCAAAAAGTACTGTCTGGCTGGACTCCTGAGAGTAAGGACTATGGACTTGTCTGGACTAAGCAGCTACTGACTCATTTATAGTTGTGAGGGACAGGACTCTTACTGTCTGAAATCAGAGGAGAGATTCATGTCTTGGTTTGGGAATGGTGTTTTCACAATACTCTCTAAGGCTTCTGGATATACCACCACTGTACATATCAACATTTTACTGACTTAGTAAAGAGGGTGTCTCAGTAGACAGGAAACAAAGACAAAGAACAAATGCAATACAAAACTGTAAATGGTTATAACTTTTTGATGAAACTTACATTTGAGATCTGCTGTATTCCCATGGATTAGCTCACAGGCACACCTGGGAAGTACAGAAATGGAAGCTGCAACGAGTGACATCATTAAATATCTATGCTTTTTGCCCTCACAAGCTGCTTTGAGGAAGCAAACTCCTAAAAGGTTAGCAGAAAGCATTCACTGCAATTCCAGTCTCTGACAAACAGCTCACAGAAGCTTTTATTATGAGTAATATGCCATAGTTACACAGATAAGGCAGGCTTGCTGCTGTCTGGGTCTGAAAGTTTTCACCTAAACACTTGGATCCCCACAAGTTTTAGTATATGAATAGTGGGGATAGGATATAGGATATAGGATATAATCCCCAAGACTGACTGGTATTCAAACATTCTGTGCTTGCTGCATCACTGTTGAGAAGGAGAGTCCTATGTCTACATCTCAAAACTCAAGGACAGAACTCTAACTACTTTTTATTTTAACATTATAGTTATGGATCATCTATAGAATAATTCTTATACAGAGCATGAAAACATAAAGGATTAACAATATATATATTGTGTGTGTGTGTGTGTGTGTGTANTATATAGTGTGTGTGTGTGTGTGTGTGTGTGTGTGTGTGTGTGTGTATATATGTTCTCTATAGTTCTCCATAGGCTTTATTCCATGCATGTTGGAAATCTGAATCAGGCCACTAGAAGAGATGTGCTTTCATTGATAGATGGGCAAACAGCTCGGGGACTCCCTGAACTTTAATATCAGCCCATATACAGCCCCAGTTATTTGTCTTTCTTTGGATGCTTTCCATTTTTTCCCAAGCTCTATGAAGAACTAATTTGATTTCTCTTTCATTTTTCTGGCACAGACACTTAGGCTTCTGAAAATCAGCTGATTACATAAAGTACTTTCTTTTAAATTCTACCAGTTTCAAATCACCATGGATATGTGGGGACAAAGGACAAGAGGCACAGAAGAGCTGGCACACTGTACACTGCAAAACACATTATTAGGCAGTATCAGCCCAAGGAAAGTACCACTTTGATCCACAGAGACTTTTACGAAAATTTATTCTCTCTCTCTCCCCCTCTCTCTCTTTTTAACAAGCTGAGTTTCCAGTGCACTACTTTGTTTCAAATTCATTTTTTTTCTTTTCTTTTTCACAACCCTAGCATGACTGTTGCTTTCTTCATAAAACTTTTCCCACTGGATTAGTTCATCCTCTTTCTTATCTGTCAGAGTTCATTGTAACAAGTGATTGAAAAATTTAGTCTACTAAAAATTTGGGTGTACAGACAGAGCTGATCTGTGCTGCCCCTTTTGGTGCAAAAATTCTTTGGTCCTGGGGTGAGAGGAAAGTTGTCATGGACCAGAAAAGTTTTTCCAATGTAACCCTGAAAGCTTCTAATGAAATAACATCATTACTAGATTTCTCAAAGTCCCCTCTCTGCCCTGTTGTCATGTAATATGGCAGTTGAAATAAAAAGAGAAAAATAAATAGAAGAAAAGGGGAAAAGGGAAAAAGGAAAAGGAAAAAGGAAAAAGGAAAAGGAGGGATTTTGCATCTAAATAGAATGAGCAGCTGTGCCACTAGCCTTGATAGAGACTACACTGTGAAAATGAGTCAAGCAAGAACCTGACCACTCAGTATCAGAACCAAAATTTGGGTTTGGGAGTCCAAACAGTGCCTTCTCTTTCCCTGTTGCATGGACTTGTACAAACAGTTCATCCAGGAATATTACATGGATAAATGAGCCACTAAACTCTGGCATGGAACTTTGGGGAGCAACTGGGAAGAGTGGGTGAAACTGGAATGCACCAATGTGGCCAAATTTCTAGAAAGGGAAGAAAAGTTCAGAAACACCTACATGTGTGCACTTTGTGTTTCAGGAGAGAAGGGTTGGTTTGTGTTCTTTTACCACTCATATTTTTAAATCTTGGTAAAGAAAGACTGAGAAGATGACATTCAGCCTGAAAAGGTAAGAGTACCTTACTGAGCAGCTGATCAGAGGTGCTGAGAAGCGACAGGTCCCAATCTTGACGACTGAGGAGCCCAGCAGGGCACCACACTGAATGCAGCAGCTCCACTAGAGGGAAATACTGGCCGCAGAGATAAAAGGAGAGTGATGGCATAAGAGTTGATAGAAAACATTTAAAGTCTTCTACAGACTGGCGTTCAGGAGAAGATACATTGTATGTGGTGGTTGATTGGCTTGTGTTTTCCTCTCAGATACCTGCCTGAGTGGCAGCTGCAGGACCCCAGCACAGACATGGCGGGCAGGAGCCACATCAGTGCCTCACAGCATAGTCCCTCTGCTCTTTGAAGGCAAAGTTCCCCTCCTGCTTGACTCCTAGTGAGTTCCCATAAGCAGAGCATGTAATAGAGGACAAAGATTTCCAGCAGCACTGAACCCTCATGCTTAAGGTATGCTAGCTTGGAGGTCTCAGCAGAGCTGTCCTCTGAGATAACGTATCTTCAAAAAGAGCTCTGAAAAGATCTCCCACTTGTGGGTCTGGCTTTAATTCTGTATTACAGCTGCAATAATTTAGTGTGCAAGGTTGCATACCAGAGTGTGAGGAAGCCCCCAAATTCTGCTGTTAGGGGGAGCACAGCAGGATCAGAGCAGGAAGGGCTGAAGTCAAGAGTCAGGAGCTGTAAAGGTGCACCTTGGCAAGGAGGAAATTGGCAAGAGCATGCTTGGGGCCATAGACAGGGAATCACAGAGTCCCTGTGAAATGGAGAGAGTGTGGGCACAGGCAGAGTTGTGAGGTCAGAGGGGCCAACTCTGCCCAGGGGTAGGGGGCACCTGGCAGGGTGTCCAGCCCTGGGTGCATCCAGCACTCTGCTGCTCTTGGAGATGCAGCCAGCAACCATGGGCAAGCTGCATTCCTTTCCGACCCGAAAAGACCTCAAGGTACTGACAGAAGAGCAGGAACCATCATCTGAATTTTATTGTGTTGTCTTTAGAAAGCCTCTCCATTTCTCAGCATCCTGACCTGCAATGATGCTGCTTACCTTCCTCACTGGAGCGCTGCAAAGCTCAAGTCATTAGCATTTGTAGCCTCTTTTAATGCCCTTAACTGAAATGTGCTAAAGAAGCGAAACACATTAGGTACAAACCATGCGCATGATACTGATGCTCATACAAAATATGCTTCCATAAAAGCTTAATAACTTACCAAGAGGCAGTAAAGCGAGTGTTACCTCAAATGCATTATGCATGGCTATTTTAAAATTCCTGGCATGTTTCTACCTTGGAGAGACAATCAACACATGCTATTGCAGAAAAGGTCTTCGCACATAAGCAAGATGAATATAATAGTCTCCTTAGCTGGCAAAAATCAGCATCACTCCTGAGACTGCTGAGTCAGTTTACACCAGCTCTGTGGCTGGGCCCACATTGCTTGGAATGACCAAAATGACCGATTTTCCTCACCTGCTGCAACATTCGGGCGTTGGGGCTCAAAGATGGAGCTGCTGGAGGACTGAGGTTCCCTGGACAAATTTACATACTCAATTTCAGTCAGAAAGATTATGTCACGTTTGTAATCTATTTCTGAATTAAAAGAAATTCTTGGAATGGTCCTTGGGAATTGAGGGCACAGTGGTATTGTGATAGTTTGGAAAACTGCCATAATTACTTTTTCTGTGAAAAGAATATTCATAGCATACGTTGCGGAGGACAGAATTTTTAAAGAGATGAGGAAAACTGACCTGAGTTGGTTAAAGCTGAGGCACAGATTTTTAACGGAATGAGGCAGAATTGGATATAATGATTTTATTCTTGTTGCACTGAAATAATCATTGTAGGCAGCCCTTGTTCATGCAGTGAGGTGAAAATTCTGGGTCCTAATTGTAGAGGCAGTTCCCTGGTCTCTAGCTGCCTCTTAATGCGAGAAAATGATGGAAATAATCTTTGGCATGTTCTTGCATGCGGAAAGGTCATAAATAATTAGAAGCATATTTTTTGAATTATGTTCAACTTATCAGCAGGAGGATATCTTGGAAGTTTTTAGCCTACTTGAGCTAAAAAAGCCAACCAACCAACCAAAAACAAACCAGAAAAAATTGTGCCAATTGCCTCTAAAGATTTTTTATATTCTTATATTCTCTGAGGAAATACAGAAAATTTTATTTTCTACTTTTTTTTTTTCATTTTAAACTACAATTGGAATAGAGTTGAGTAAGAACACTTCAGAAAGCTGTTCCTACACAGAATTTCTTGTATATTCTTAAATTTCTGTGCTCTGAGCAAGCCTCATGACCTGGCTGAAAGGTAAGCTCATAGGTGTGCTAAGACTACGAAATTTCATCCCCTTGTCTTTCTCTCATCCCAGCAGGAAATAATTCCTATAACTTTATAGGCCCTTTTTTGAATAGCTACTTTTCTATACACAAGGATCCCCAAATTCCACTTACTACATGAACTTGCTTTAATGTCCTTGGTTTTTTTGGCATCCTGCTCACTTCCCATTCCCAGCAGCTTGTTCTCATGCCCTCACTGCTCACTCCTGGCAGGAATTTGCAGCGAAGCTGTGAAGTTGCTCAGAAAACTAACATGGCCAGGAGCAAGCTGTTTCTCAAGTAATTTTTTGGCCGCTTCAGTCCCATAGCTAATTCACTGAATGATGGCACAAATTATTTGCCAATCCCAGAGGGTAGGCACCGAGTGGTACAATCTCTTTGGTAGCAGCACTGAATTATGCTATCCTAAGGTGGTTTTCCAGGTATGCATGATACCAGTATCGAGCTATTTTCATCCTGTTAGGGTGCCAGCTTTTCAGGAAGGAAGAAGTGTTTTTCTCCAAATTTTTGTTTCTATTGCTCCTGCAGTGCTGAACAGCTCGGTCCTGGCATGTGCAGTGGCTGCAGGGAAAAGGGGCTGTGTCACTACTCCTCCATGCCAGGGCTGGAGGAACTCCCTGTCCCCAGCTTTCTAATAGATCCGCAAAATGGTATGCTAGCTGATATGGCAGCGACTTAATTTTCAGGCAAATCAACAAACTATGTATACTGTGCATTTTAATCGAGCAAAGCTCAGGAATTGATGGACTGGGCTCACTCTGCACAAGGAAGTCCACGGAAGTCACTTTGGCACCAACTCAGTGTGCAAGGTGAGCTGCATCAGTGCTATGATCCAAGAATATCCAAATGCTGTATACTTCTCTCCAAATTCTTCACCTGAGCGATTCATGCTATTTTCCAGAAAACCATATTTTAATCACCATAATTGATAAAATGCAGGAGCATGCCATGAGAAGGAAAAAAAGCATCCTCTAAATGTCATGGCACAGCAGGCAAATGAGCAGGATGGTATTTAAACTGTGAAGTAATGTGCACACCTACAGTACAAATGTTCTTTATCAAGCATCACACCATCATGGAGATGATGGCAAGCAAAATATGTTATATAATCTCTTGCAAGAAGATGAGACACAAACCACAATATAAGGAAACAAAAGTATAAGAATTATTTTTACTAAGGGCTGGTTTTCTGTTTTTTCCCAAATGGCAGAGGGGAGAGGGAAGAAAAGCTCATCCAAAGGTTAAAGAAAATTTGTGGAAAATTAGAATAAGTGCCATAAAATTAAATAACCAATTTAACTTAGTGTCCTACTCAATTAAAAGATACAAATGCCATCAGCAGGTGCTGGAAAGCAGTTGAAAACATTTGTGTGGCAAGTTGTGTCCATTACAAAATAGACAAGGAGAAATAATGGGGATATCTTTACTTTTTGTATTGTTATAATTTTATTCAGGTCATTTATGTAAACTCATAGAGAAGAGAGAACATAAGTAATATGACTGGTTATTAGGTTAAGGGGAGTGTTATTACTTAACACCAGTGTTATTACCACCTTCCAGTTAAGGGGAGTGTTATTACTCTTCTTCTTCTTCTTCTTGTAATTGTTATTATTATTATTATTATTATTATTATTATAGTAATTCTTGCTATTATTGTTTATTACTTACCATAGATGTACCAGAAAAACAAGGGCAATAATTGTTTGTATGTCTTTGTGTGACTGTCCTCCTAAAAATTAAATCTTACTGCATTTTGGGTCATTTAATAACACCAGTAACTTTGTACACAGAACCAAGCATGTAAAAAGGATATAAAAACACAATAAAAATTAATTTTATGTGTTTTGTCACCAGTTATAAGAATGACTCAGAAGTCAGTAGGTCAAAGCAAAATCATCCTGCAAATTCACCACAGTATGAAGTTCCTTGTGACATTGGTGAGCAAGCTAAATAATTTGTTTAATGAGCTCAGTCACAGATGGAGACTACACTGGAGACTTTTCAGAAGCAATTCTAAGTCCTTCTCAAAAAGAAACTGTGTCAGGCATTTGGGGACTAAACTTCCTGCAAGAACCTACTTTGAGAGGACACAGAACCGACTGCACGTATCCATGCCTCATACAGCTGTTTGTCAAAGCAAAGGGAGCAGGGAGACGAAATGATTTGTGCCTGAAAAGGCACTGCTTCTCAATTCCTGCTGGTTTCATTCTGAGTTGGGGGGGAAGGAAACCCAATCACTTCTCAGGCAGTGTCTGAAGCAGTGAGACAAAAACCAGTAAATCAACAGGGCTACAGTCCTTTTCTCTCAATAATCTAATTTTCCTCTCTATATACATTTTTCAAAATAACTTGTGGGGAGATGCCCACACTGAGGTTCCATCTCTCTGCCAGGCCACAGGGGTTCTACTTCCCACAGTATCCCAGCACAGACACCATGCTGCTAGCAGTGGTGTGGACATTTTCTGGATTCTTGGCTCTAATTCGTGTCTAAGATCCTCTGCTATCTATAAGGCACTCCCATCAGGGGGTGGAAAAGCAGATGTCCTGGAGGGAGAAAGAACTTCTCCTTTGCTGGCTAAGCTGCACAAGGAGCAGGGATGGAAACAAGGCACCAGCTGTGTGTCCTGCAGGAGCTGGGCCCATCCAGGGACATGTTTTCAGTCCCGTGTCCCATACCCTGTGCCCCATGCCAGGGTCCTGGCTGCAGAAAAGATTTGGCAGAAGCCAGCCCAGGACCCTGCTGTCCCCAGTGCAGAGCTGCTGCCATGCTGGGCACAGCTTTAGACACGCTTGGTCACAAACTTGGATCTAAACACCCAGAGGCTCCTGACATCTCATTTTAGACTCCTCTGCCTGATACACTGTCCTGAGCCCAGATTTGCTGACTCTTAGTTCAGCTGTCCTTTTTAATAAATTTTAAACCAATGTTTTTATTTTTGTTGGAATTATTTAGAAGGTTTCATTTGCTCCCCACTATTCTCCTGGAGACTTTCACATCACTCAATCTTTGAACTCTTTTTGGCAGGGAAATGGTTTTGTTTTTCTTCCTGAGCAAGTGAGCTCTGCTTTTTCTTTTTTTTTTAATTGATATGGGAATTCCACACATCACTGGTAATACAGGCCTGAAGTCCTGATTCAGCACAGAGAAATGGCTTCAATCCTTCGTACAAGATGAGGCTTTGGGTTGAGGAACAGTTCACTGAACCCACAGATGCCCCAGCAAAATTCCTTTTTCTGTGATTTTGCTGCAGTGAAATATTTTCTCCCATGAAGAATATGTATATATGATGAATGTTCAGGGTTTTTTTATTCTAAATTGTATTTTATATGGGGCAGTCATTGGAAAAGTGAGGATCCAAGAGGTTTGGTGTTTAAAGCCAGAAGGTATCATTAGATCATCCAGTCAGGCTTCTGAAATATCACAGGCCATTAAATTTCATGATGGTATCTTACATTAAATCCAAAGGCTTTAGAAAAACTAAAGATTTTCAGGCGCTCACATATTTTGAGGAGATTAAACTGCATGTTGCAGGCAGAATACCTGAGAGACCATGCTGGTGCCAGAGGAGTTGTGAATAGCAAAGAATTGATTAGGTGCAGGATGTTCCTGGAAAATAGTGGCCTCATCACTGAGGAAAGTAAAGAAAAATCTGTCTATCTTCCCCGGGATTTAAGCTGCATTTGTGACCCCAAGCCTGAACATGCCATGGACAAAGTAGGCAGCCTGTATCAGCAAAACAAGGGATCACAGGCAATCCAGTCCCACTGACTTGAGAAACAAGGAAGACCCCCTTGGTCAGTCTAAGCACACCGCGGAGTCTGTAGCATTTTGTTAAGACAAAGCATTAAATCCTCTTTTCTAAGGAAGGATTTTAGATGATCCTTTTCTGTACATCTGATGGGAAATCAAGTCAGCATAAAGAAAGCTGACTGAAAAATTCAACTGCACTTCCTCAGTGGCACTGGTTGGTGGGGTGGACCAGCTATGGAGTTGACAGAGGCAAGTGTATAATTCCTCACCCAGAACCCACCAGTCCTGCTGGGTCCTCCTCCAGCTACAACTCTCCAAGAATAGTGAACTTGGAGTTAAGATCATGCTTGAAAGAAAACCCTGTTTCACATTCACAGCTTTTATAATATCTGGACTATTTAAAGTTTAAGAACACTGACTACATGTAACAGTCAGCAAACCTGAGCTTTGGAATAGAATAAGCGAGTGGGAAAACATACAGAAGATTTATTTTCTAGGGAAAACGGCAGAAGAATGAACTTGTTGAAGTGCCCAAGACCTCTACCAATTTGGGCACATATTTATCAAACATTCATGGACTCCATCCTGCTATAGGCTTCAAATATTTAGCATTAAACTGTTCCTTACCTTCTAGTGATTCTGAAGGGGTTGAAAGATATCCAAAATCCAGAAGACCAGATGGATATGGGCAAATCTTCATTATAATCATCTCACAGTGAGGTAGCTGCATTCAAGAGAATTGTTCAAGGGAAAACCTCTGAAGAGCTACTTTGTCATCTCACCGCATCGAAAAGAATTTTCTTTGATTACAACCGAAATCTAAGCACTTACCTGATTCAGGAACTCTCAATGTATTTCTTAAGTGCTACTTTTTATTATTGAGCAAGGATAAAATAAACAGTGAATGTCATTGTAGTACCAAAGACATCCTTCTGGATTATAGGTGAACAGGAGTCTAAAGTCTGGCAGGCACCCTTGGGCTGATTAAAATGAAATATTCAATATTGTGTGAATATTCCCTTGCCTTCAGGGGATCCTCCCACAGATTTGCAATGTGCTGTCAGCCACTTTGTTGCTGTCTTGAAGTAGAGTGGTAACCCATACAAAAGCAAACTGCAGCAGTATTTAAGTTCCTGAAAGGACAGAGGAGCAAATTTTCTGCCTGATATATTGAACATCTTGAGTCTTTACTCAATTATGTTCTCAGAGCTGGCAGGGCATCCTTTATGCTAGGGGAAAATGGTCTTAATACCTCTTATAAATATCTCTACAAAGATCAGTTCTTGACTGGAACCTTTGGCTCAGTGTCAGCTTGGTGCATGTTACAGGAAATAACTCTGGGCAGCTACAGGGGTGGGCAGTGGTATCAAGTGAATTCAGTCTCCAAGCTCCTTGAGCAACAGGGTGCACTGAAACAGGATGTGAGTGGCATTTAGTTCAGCCTGTAAATGAATAAAAGCAAAGTGTCATCCTGTACTTCAGGATGAAAGAAAATAATTCCTTTAGACAGACTGATCTAGTTTTATCAGCATTGACTGAAATGGCAGGCCAGGGTGAAAGTCTTTTGAAATTTGTGTGTTGGGGAAGGAGAGATTTGCCAGTCAACACAGAATAAACTCTACCCAAGGTCTATCTTCTCTGACAAATTACTAGACAGTGGAATCCATAAGTGAAATTTCATGGCTTGTGGTTTACAGGATGTCAGACTTGATGATAAAAATGGTCTGTTCTGAACTAAAAAGAAATCCATGACTGTTTTTGCAGAATGCATTCTATTTTAAAATTTATTAAGAATTGAGTGAAGGACAAAAAGTTGCTGTGAGAATGGAACAGATAATTCAATCTTTGTTAGTATTTCTCTGCTCTTGCCAGATTTCGTCTCTTTGCAAGAGAAGAAAAGATCACAGTCCTTTCCTTTCTCTCACACTTGTTCTGTTTCAACATGAAGCAAAGAAGAGTGACCTCAGCTCTGCATAGCTGAAGCCAAAGACTGGTTCATGAGATTTTTGACCTCATAATGTAAAGCTATTATGGTCGTAAAATATACTAAAAATAAATAAATAGATAGACAGATCAATGTAAAAGAACAAATTTGAATAACATTTTGCACTGTAAAACTTCTTCAAACATTGCTCTACTTTTTCCCTTCCATACCCTTCCCCTACCTTCCAAAGCCAAGTCCCATGCTGCAGATCTGGCTTGCCATTCATGAAACTCTCCATCTTCCCTTACTGGCTCCAGCTACCTTCAAATACAACTGGGGATCCCCTTAGCCTGGAGCACGCACAAAGCAGACTGCTACATTAATAACAGAGCTGGTGTAAACTACAGTTTTGTGCAAGTAAACTATTTGCATGCAACTTTTTCAGTTTCCATGTTCTTAGCAAGCAACCTGTAACTTGAAAAGTAGCAATTTTTTTGTGCCAAGAAAACAACAGCCACTATTTCCAGTGATCCATCCTTTGCATTCCCATGTGGCAGTAAAAGCCAGGGCTATAACAGCATAGCTTGACTGAGAGACTGAGTTTTTCATCTGCAAAAACAAGCTACGCATCAAAGCATTCCTCCTTTCTCCCTTCAGGTGACCAGCACCAGCCTTGAAGCAATGCAGATGCACAGCAGACACTGCAGAGCAAGAGTTGATCCAGCGAGAGACTGAGGAGCTCAAAGCCAATTCTGCGAGCACAGCTCAGAAATACTCTCAGTGAACTTAATGAGAGGCTTTTCTTGATGAAAATTGGCAGCTGGTGATGAGTTCAGTGATTTTGAAGGGATGTAATGCGAAGGAATATGCAGACAGCGTTTACAAAAGCCTACTTTTCTTGTGTCTCTGTCTACACAACAACCCTGATTCGGTAAAGATAATAGCAGCCGTTTGCCTTTGAAAGTACACATCTCAGCTGTGAGTTTTACATCTTTGCAACAGCACAAAATCATTTCTTATAAGAGGGTTAAGTGTCAGTGAGTTTGTTTTTTTAAAAAAAAGTCAGTATGATATACCACTGATATTACAGTCCTAGGCTCCCACTCATTTCAAAGGATCCATTGACTTCCTAAACTCAGGGACAAAAGTATCTTAACACACTTCATATTAGCTGAAGTGAAAAAAACAGCTAAAAAAAGTGACAAATATTATGTACCTAAAATTGGAAACTGAGCCATCTGACACTCTTGTCTCTCTCCCTGGCAATCAGAAGACAAAATGTCAGCTATTTTCTCTAAAAAAAGAAACAAGAGGATAGATGCTAATTCTTGACCTCTGTGACTCACCAGGGATTGTCTTACTGTTCATCACTCACATGACAGACAACTTTCATTAGTGCTGACACTTAAGTTGTCTTTCAGCAGCATATTGTCAAGGACCATGATCAAAATCACACGTACTTCTTTTTTTCCCCAAAGTTATGCATTCACAGTGTCCTTGGAGTAGCCTGCCCATGCTCCAAAGCAAGAGGAAGAGCTCTTTGACAGTCCAGTCTGATTTTACTGAGCACAATGCACAATGAGCTTGTTGCTCTCCTCTTCTAGTGGATAATAAAGGATAATAAAGATTAGATAGATTCAGTCACGATGTGTCTTTTTTTCCCTACAAACAGAACTCTCTCTGGTTTCCTACTTCTGCATCTGAAGAAATAAGGAAAAAGTTATAAGTAACTTCATTTGAAAGCAAAGTCATGTGCTGCTTTATTCCTTTTCCCCCCTTTCTGTTAGTCATTTACACTAATGTTGTGAATGTAAACAACTAGACTATTTCCTGTGCTTTATTTTGTGCAGCTAAAATAATGTTAAGTGTGTTCCACCAACTATTGCTTCTGTTTCACATTAGCTGCTGTGTGAACAATGTCATAAACCCTTGTGAGAGCACCAGTCTGGGACCTTCCAAATTGTTGAGGTGACTAGGAGCAAGTGTTCGGCTGGCTGTTATGGTTACACTTCCAGACCACTTGATACTTGTGAAAATTCCATGCAGTTTCAAGCCTAAGCCTATACTAGACAGATTTTGACAATTTTAAAACATTTTCCAAACCTTAAAAAACCCCTTCAAATTATTATGCTGCTAAGAAAGACTGAAAATTCCATGTTTGATGTTGATGTTAATTCCAGCTGTGTAAACCACTGGATTTACACTTGCCTGGCTGAGATCAGCATCTTCATTTTATCAGAGATACAACCCTGTTTGCCACTAATTCTAATATTATATCAGTATTTTTTCCTTCACATGGTTATTTAACGTCTCATATACTGGAAAGAGAAGGTATTGCACACTGCCCATAAAAATGTGCTACATTGTTCTGGTACATTTTACATGCCAGCAGCCAGAAGGCAGAAAAACTTTGGTCAGCCTCTTTCTTCTCAGTTTAAACTTCATGCCTTCAGTTATCACAATAAGAAATAAAGCATTTGTTGAAACTTTTCAATTTAATTACATTCAATAACTGCTCTAATTTCTTGATTATTAATCTTCTTTCAGGCATTATTGGAAACCCAGATTTAGTGTTGTGACAAAAGTATGACATAGGCTCCACAGAAATTCAAGACTGCAGGAAGCTAAAGAAAGACCTTTTTTTTTTTTTTTT
>VZRM01006908.1:2070035-2128333 GCA_013397955.1 Grantiella picta
TTTTTGATAACTACAATCTTTAGGCAATTTTGTGTTTGGCTCTTTCCATTTTTTCACCTAATAACTTTGAATGCCTTCACTCATTTTCTGCTCCTGAACCACAAAAATCCCAACTCTCAAACCAGAAGTGTCTTGGTCAAGACTGAAAATTTGAGGGCAATTTCTACCATGTAAAATATGCATGCAGTGGAAATGTAGACAGAATCCCAATATCAAAGAAAACTTTACCAAGGCAGAGATGTGAAAGAAGAGCAACAGGGATTTTCAGATAGAATGGGAAGCTGATGATAAGGACAGATTATTCAAATCACCAGAACATTAATCCTCCTGTAGAAGACAGTTGCCATCTTTGAAAAAAAGATCTTGAAGCACTTATTCAGTGTTGTGACAACAGCTGCCTGAATGTTTACTGCAATGTGTTGGTTTTATGGAGGGCAATGAGAAATAGTGATTAAATGGGCCTCACATGAAAATGGCATAAAATTTTTTGCCTGAGCTAAAGAAGTATCTAATACTGTATAATCAAGTCCTGGGGCTGAGTTTATCCAGTAATTGCCTGATGTTTTGAACAAGGTTGTTTATGTGCCACAGGAACCCAACAGCACTGCTGAACTACCGATGCTAATGATCTTCAGGAAGCAGGAGGATTTAGGGATGTAGAGGAGACATAGATAAAGAGGGATTATTGTGAGAAAAAGAAACTTTCAAAAGTACAACAAAAAGAATATATTTTGAAAAATGATGCATTTTTTTCATCATTCCTCTTCCCTGACTGCCTTGCTATCAGTGACAGTGGACTTTTATTTGATTTTATTTAATTTTATTCCTCATGTGAGAACCCAAACACTTCTCCTACTGCCCCTACTTACTACACCAGCCAAAAGAACCATAAGGTGTTTAGGGTAAGATCCAGATTCAGAGGAAGATACATTTTTGGGTGTCTGGAGGCCAGAAATCATCCCCTATGAAAATGGTCTTGTGTTAAAGAGCACAGATTGCCCTCTCTAAGTACTAAATTGCATCTCTGTCCTTCCTGAGAAAGTATCATTCTCTTCGGTTTGTGTGGCAATTGTGAAGCAATCCCCGTGAAGTAATCAAGAAGGCCATGAAGAAGTTGCTAAACTTGAGAAAGGTGAAATGTTAGACAGGAAATACTCAGTTTCACATTTACTGATGAGTCCAATGACAGCAGATGGATCATCAGTTCCAAGAACTTGTTTAAAAATACTAAGATGTTTTCCCAATTAATCTTCTCTGAGCTTTCCCTAAGACTGGGTTGTCTACAGAAACCAGCAAGAAGAAAGGGAAAGCCTTCAATCAGGTATTGTATATCACTGGCTAAGTATATCACTGTAAAGTTGATCATCTCGTTGACACACAGAGAAATTTAACAGATCCACCTCTCTCTTTCTACCCAAATTAGAGTGAGCTGAACTGGCATAGCCATAAGCAACATCAGCCACGTTGGTTTTTAACTGTTCTTAACCCTTAGACTTAAGCATTGGTAACTTAATGACTGGATGGTTGCTTTTTGTGAAAGCAGACATCAAGATCCTAGTGCCACAGTGCTCCACTTGTGAAAAGGATAACATGGATACTAGTGATGGAAAAGACCTCGGGGATGACACAGATCATGCCCCTTCTCTCTGCAGACAGCCTCTGCATCACACCACTTTTGCCAGGGGAGTGCAAACAGCAGCACACCTGGTGCTGGACTTGCAGGTGAAAAGACAGTACAAGACACTGACATGCTTTGGAATATTTGGATGAAAGGCAAATTTTTACTGTATATTTTGGCCCTTAATTCTAGTTGTTAAAGTGTTCAGATGAAACGTGTTTGCTGTTACTTGCTGGCTTGCTCTTCTAAATGAATCAGCTGTTACAGGGCCTTGGGTCCAGGTGCGCTTTCCTTGTGTGAAGAGTGGGTCTGTGCTTAGTTTCACACTTGGTGATGGCTTAGCACCCATGTCTTCCTCACTCAGCAGAGATCTGTGCTAGTTAAGTATGATGTGGTGAGCTGGTTGTAAAACACTTATTGTCACTTCCAGGCATGTACTCTGTATGTGTTCCCATGACTTGACATTCAGGGGTTTGGGCATTTCCATACCTATATGCTAATGGCATAATTAAATTTTTCCCTCCTGTTTTTGCCATTAGTCACCCTACAATGCTTTGGAAAGTCAGGCTTTCGGTGCACTTCCATGGATGAGAAGGTGGGGACTGGGTGTGGGACAGACACTGTCTTTGACAGCTTTCAAACAGGAGTCACTCAACAGCAACTACTAAATCCAGACGTCCGTGGTATGTCTCTTATTGCAAGATGTCATTACAGCTCTCCTGTGCTAAGCAGATTCAATTGGGAATTCTTTTACACATTCCCATTTTTCTACTATGGAATCATTATCTGGGATCATACTGGTCTAAATTTAAAATATTTAAAAATATGAGGTAAGACTTATTTTGGGATGTAAAACTACACCCCACAAAAATCAGAAGATTCAAAATACAGATGCATGGGAACAGCCTGGTATATCCATAGCTAAATCACAGGTATTTTATCCCAGAGCTTCTTATATTGATGCAAAGTTCCCTTGCCAGTTTCTTCTCCACAATGCTCATGCAGAAAGAACTGAACAAGACACTGGTTTGGACACAAGCATCCTGTCCACACCACCACTCACTGCTGCTCTGATTAGTGATGCTCTACTCGTTCTGTGTCTGTGATGGGAAAGGGGAAGAAAGGTGTCTGTGTAGGCTCAGGCAAAGCTTGATACTACTCTATGTGAGCATTCAATTTACAGCATTTATGCTGAAGCAATCTAGGTACCCATTATGTAAACAACAAGTGACACATTAAACCATCCTATGGTCTAATGAAAGCTATAACTTTTTTTTTTAAAGCCATAAGCCAACTGGAAAATGCTGATGAGAGAGGAGTCCTTTCTCTGCTATTGCAGCAATTTACAGTATGGGTTTTCATTAATCTCTTCCCTCCATTACCCCTGTCTTTCATTACAGAACTGACTTGTTTTCTCATTTGAAAAAATCCAGCCCTCTAGCAGCTCACTGGTCTCAGGAAAAGGATTAACCCATTTGGAATCATAACTAGGAGCTTCAAGCAGTTGTCCAGAAGAGCAGATGTGAGCTGCTCTCAGTAATTACTTTCAGCTCTCAATTTGTCCTTCACTGGCAATTTGAAAATTAACCTTAAAGGAATCAAATGGCATTTACCCTACATCATTTTCTAAGCATGTAAACTCAAATCAAGAAAAGTTTCAACACAGTAATTTCTCCAGCTTTTCTTGGCACCAAAGCCCTTGCAGATGCTTCTAAGATGTAAGAGATTAGGAGAGGTGGAGGTTTTACCTGAGATGTAAAAGTGCTCTTGAGAGAGGTGACAGCATCATGGAAGAGGCTATGCTTGACCAGAATTTGTGAACAGGGCAGACTTGGCCACAGGAAGACCCAGATGAAAAATATTTTTTGGCAGTGTATCTGTATTTCCTTTCTGTCTCTAGTGGGAATATACCTCAAGCTCCTGTACTTTAACAGTAATACGTCTTCTTGGCAGTTACTTCACAACAGACTGTAGTCTCACACTGTCTTACTTTGGCAAATACATTCTCATAGTAAAAATTACAAGGGAAGGAAAGAAATTACAGCTCTGAGCAAAGTGATTACAACAAAGATAGACAGGAATTAGACCATCCAAAGAATGTAATTTTAAGCTTTAACGATCACAGGCTATATGCTGCAAAATGCCTGTGACAGATTATGTTAACCACAACGGGGCTGCCTGCAAAGAGCATGGCTGTCTCATCCCCCTGGCCACAGCAAGTTCTAATCTTTTTCCCACATTAGAATGTGGCACATTTTTGAAAACACCTTGGAAATGGTAACATTATGTCTTGGCTTTGGGCTTGCTTCTCTGATACTTTTTTTCCTGCATTTTTATTGAAGAAAATTATAAAATTGTCCCAGGGGCCAGAAAGCTAGGGCTTTACTGGGTTTCCATCATTCTGCTCAGAAGTTTTGCATCTTATGTGAGAACTCCTACCTTAAAATTCATGAAGTCTGTTTAAAAATCTATCTTTTGCATAAAAAAATGAGGCAGTTTTCATAAGACTAAAAAATCTTGACCAGGCTTTGTACCTTAAGGGATCCTAATTTGTCACCTTAAAAACTCCCACAAGAACTCTGAATTTTCTGCTGAAAGGGTTTCTCAAAATTTCTTATGTTGCCTTACAACTATGTACAATCCTAAAAATATCCAGCTGGAGTTGTTTTAAATCCGGGCGCACTAGACTTTGAAGTAATCTTTTCCTGTAATCTTTTTCTTTTTTGTGTAGTTATATTTTCTAAACACTGATCCAATCAACTGAAAAGTTTTTGCTGGACGATCCATCATTCGCTCTTCTGCTTTACCTTAAGCTGACAACCCAACATCCAGTCCCACAATCAAATACCCATGGGGAAGTTAAGCCAAGCAGGGCATGAGCAATGCACCTGACTTCACTTTGTCGTCACAGATGTCCACAGAAATCCTCCAGCACTGATGACCACAGTCATGGTTCAGCCATGGGTTCCACCTTGACCCAATCCCCCAGAACACCCTCTGCAAAGTTTTAATGTCTCCCTCCCTCCATATTTTTTTCTTTTTGAGGAAGAAGAATTTTGTAGTTTTAGTAACAGGAGGGGTTGTACACTTGGTACTGCTGGGTGACACGGAGGTAAGGTCACTGGAAGTGGGACAGGAATTTCTGGGGATATGGTGCTTCAATAATTAAGGCGAGATGCTTGGTGGGTTTTGGATGAATTTTCAGATAAGTGGAGAGGCTGCACTTTCAAACAGTGTGAATGTTTGTGACAGAGAGGTCACATTCCGTTTCAGAGAGAAATACTACAGACTCTTGCTGCGTTATGGGAAGGATGAATTTCCTAAATATTGGCTGAAAAATGAACACTATCAATACCGTACAAGGTATTCATGGATATATCACCCAGCACATCTCTTTATCACAGTTACAAGCAGTCAATGAGATGTAACACTGTGGGAATTCAGCAAGTGTAAAGGGCATTGAAAGAGATATGGCTAATGGACAGAATTATGGAAAGTAACTGTAGAATTATCACAATTGATTCAGTTTATATTTAAAATCAAAGAATAAATAGGAGTAGGTCTTAAGCTAAGGATCTGGGTTTCAGAAAAGCAAATTTAGACAAGCTAAGGAAACTGATTAGTGAAATCTGTTGGACTGAGATAAGACAGCAGCTTGACTGTGGAAGGAGAAAGGAATTTATTGCTGTCTGAAGAGCTGAAAGTAACAGAAATCCTAAATCTTAGCCAGAAATAAAACTTATAGCAATGGATTCCACACTTCTGTAAATAAATATCCACCTTTAAAAGGATATTTTAAAATATATTATACTGGCCCTTAAAAAGACATAAGCAAAAAGCTCCCAAGACCTAGAAAGGCAAAAAGACAGATATGTAAGTAAAGATAAATTTTGCAGGTTAAGACATACAAGGATAAAAACTAGTAACTGACAAAAACTAATATGAGCTGGATCCTGCAAAAGGATAGAAAACTGAACAAAAAAATGCCATTTGGAAATCTACAGCAGACAGAAACAAGGAAAATAAAATTGCCTGCTAGTCCTGACGATTGGGTAACCTGTAGATTAAAGATCAGTTTAACGATTCCAAATATAAACGAACAGTTTACCCAGATTGTCAATAACCACAGACGCACAGATAGCACAGGCAATATATAGATTGGGAATGGCAATATGGCAATTAAAACTAGTTCCCTGCAGAAGAGCGAAAATTTGAGGAGGATCACAAATGAGTGTCAGACAGGAAAAAGTGGGAGTAGTCTCCACACCCCAAATAAGGTCTCTTACACAATGTAGGTGGATTTGTGAGCTGTTTTTAAGAAATACTCCAAATCCTCAAATCTGGTACTTCCTAAATTGAATCTACTTACAAAAGGAAGAGAAGTGGGACACAAGACAAGAAAACTTCTCCAAAAAGGATCCAAACAAGTCTCATTCTTTGACTTCATTTATATGGCTTTACAACAGCTTTGGAATGAAAGGAGAACAGACATGGAGATTAGCACAAAGTGTCTTGCCAATACCCTGATCTCAGTAGGGGCTACCTACTAAACCTGAGTGTCTCCCACAGGTCTTCTTGCTGCTCCTGGCTCTGCTCAAGTCCAGATAACTCGATGAAAAATCCAAAACCAAGGAGATCACAGGAAGCTGAAGCATTTAATCATTTAAAGTATGTGTTTTTTATTTGTATTTATACCATAAAAGCGAGTGAGCGGCAAGAACCATGACACCAAACAAAGCCAACATCTGTCACACACCTCTCTTTCAGTACTCCTTGAGTACAGCACAGTGCCCAAGGAAAAGCAACATTCAGGCTATTCTGACTGCTATGTAGTTCCCTTGCAGGCCAAAAAATAGGCTTGTAAAAGTAACTTGCAGTCATACTTCTCACAGCAGATGTGTGCTCCCGCCCTGAGCACAGAAAGGATGATGAGGAACAGTACACTCCCTGTCTCTTGCTTGAAACTGCCTGGCTGGGCTGGGCTGGGCTGGGCAGGGCTGGGCAGGGCAAGGCAAGGGTCAAACTAGAGATCACAATCTTACTGACCCCTGGGGATAATGTGCTACAACCCAACAAACCTGTAAGGACTGTTGCCAGAGTGTGTGTCCCTGCCTGCTGCTTCTCCAGGTTGGCTAGTAGTGACCTCACGAGACAGTGAAAAGGGAAAACATCACTTGGGTCTGTGCAACTCCCCTCCAGTGAGTAACCCTACTTCTGATGCATTCCCTGACAATCCACAAGTGTACATTGCTTAGACAGATACTGAAAGAAAGCTGAAGAAATACTACAATATACTCAAAATATTTTTAAAAAACACTGTGTTCTGAAAGAGCAAGTAAGTTCTGCCTCCTTCCTTAGAACAAACTTCAGTGCATGCATTCAACAAGAGCTCTCTTGGCTATATTTCCAAGAGCTGTGTGGTGTCCAAGGAGCCAGGAAAAAACCAAATACTAAGATCTTTCTGATAAAGAACTCCCCTACCATGTGTTATGGGATCTGAGTCCTGGCACAGCAAGTGTTTGTTTACCTCCTGAAGGTGGACTGATGCATGGGTGAGATTTTGTTCCCCTGGAGCATGACAAAGAAAACAATAACCTGCTTCTTAACTGAACAGGAAAAAAGACTCAAGCCAATTGCTTTTCCAATGGCACCTGGCTTCCACGGAGTTGAAAACTTCCTGGGTTTGATTTGCTATTTAAAATAGAAATAAAAATAATAAATTTCATTCTTCCTCTGACAGAAGACCCAGATTAAATAACTTGTCTGCATGGCTTCAGCATTAATTTTGATGGGTTTTTTCAGATGTTCTGTGCCTTGTGGCTGCTGTTGTCAGCTACTTGATGTCCTCTTGGTCTCTGGACATACTGCCTAAAATATTTGTCTGGTGGCACAATGTGATAGTACAACCAGAAGCACTCATTGCTCCAAAATGGTTCAGTTCATTTAATTTCATATAACCTTTGTGATAAAAGTTTCTATTTCACCTTTTAATATTCCCAAAGGTAAAAACCAAACTCCAAAATACTGGAAATTCCTTTCAGGTAAAAAAAAAAAAAATCCATTTTCCCATCATCTCTATTTTTAGTTGGATAAACAGAAAATGAAAATTAAAACATCTCTCACTTTGGCACAAAGGCAGTATTGAAGGCATGTTCATTTTATTTTATTCTGTGTGAGACACAATGGAACCACACAAGTCTCTCCAGGTTCCTTTCCCCAGTGGACCTTCTCGTTGACCCAGCCAAGCAACACCTACAGCCATTGGGACAGCAGGGTCAGCCGTGACTGGTGGCAGCTGTTGGGAAGCCTGAAAGCAAACAAGCTGTTTAACAAAGAAGTACCAGGTAAAAAAAATAAAAAAGAAAAAAATATAGCTTGATATCATGCCAGCAGCCCAGAGCTCACCCCTAACCCCTTAGATTAAACTGTCAAAACAAATTCTTTGTGGTGTCCCAATACCATAGTGTTTGTCTAGGGCTCAATGACACTGGGAGGAAAGGATTTAGCTGTCTGCAAAACAAATGCAGAAACAAAATCACAAAGCAGTAGCAGGTGAGACCAAAGGCACCAAACTCTCTTTTCCAACCAAAAGCTCTATAGTGCTCACAGACTTGTGCCAGGAGCCAGGCAATAAAACAGGTGTCTGTGTTACCAACAACACCTTGGGTAAGAGAATCATTCCCCTCCTGTCAACAAAAGGGTAAATCAACCCCACTGATTTCCACAGAGGGTTATGCCTATTTATGCCACTGTTCATCAGAAGACTGTTAGGATCTTGATGTGCCCTGGACATCCCCTGCAGCCTGTCCTTCTCACTAAGTGTTCCATGTCTATTCTCACAGACAGGAGGGTTTTTCTGGTGAAAAGTTAAAAGAAATTGAGCTAGAGGTACCCTTCCGACCCTTGGCATACCTCCCCCCTCTACCCAGCGAGCAAGCACCCTGACCTTGAGGCTGGCATTGGAAGGCACAGCAGTGCTGTGCCCAGTCTCCGTATATCACACAGCCATGGGGCTCAGGAAAGTGCTGAAATTTTAGGTCAGGCTGGAGTAGCTGAAGTGGAGCCCAGGCAGAACACAAAGGCTAAAAGTAAGCCTGTAGGAAATATCATCAGACCTTTAGTTATTAAAGTTAGGCAGTGTCTTGAGTTTTTGTTGTTCTAAAAAGCAGATGACACATATTAATGTAGAGATGGTGGATATACCTCTGTTCACAGTTCACATTAATTTACAATAAATTTTAAAACATTGTTATCTACTCACTATCATTCCCCTCCCAGAGCCCCTGATCATGTCAAGTTATCAGATTAAGAGAACGCATTGGGCAATTATATTCCAAATTCAAACCTTATTTCTTTTCAAAATTTACAAGCTTGCCTTAATATAAAAATATTCCCTTTAGGGTTTCTTGGCAGAATTGGAAACATAAAAAATTATTTCATAGCTGCAGGAAGGCATGCTTTCTGAGATAATACTGGTGTATGTAAAGAGATTATTCACATACAGTGGCAGGCTCTTTCAAAACACTGGAAGGTTACATTCAGGAAAGATCCTAAGATTGCTTAACCTCTCCAGAGTGAAGAGATAACACCACCCCCTTGGAATCCACTGCTCCCCTCAGCCTTTTCAACAGTGTGCAGCTGCAGGGTGGAGGAAGGTGAGAATGAAGAGAGCTGCAAAAGAGGGTCTGTGCTCCCACACTGGCTGCTCTGTGAGCTGGGGTGGGAGCGACGGCTTGGGGAAGGAGACAGCGAGATCAGAGCAGGGCTGGCTGCTGGGATTAGATCTCCTCTGGAAAGGATTTGAAATACCCTGACCACAGGCGTGGCACTATGGATTTTGGCAAAGTCATGCAGTGAAGACTGTAGCAAGCGGGGATTCTGATTTTGAAAGAAATTTAGCTAAGAGGATAAAACTGTGGATGGGAGAAACTCACCAAAAAATCTCAGGAAGGTGCAACACCCACAGAAACATTTGCAGAAAGAGAACCTGAGGTGATTGTCATGGAACTAGAGTTAACCTGGGAGGCTATGCTACACTAGAGCCAAGCTGGTGCCAAACAGCACACCATGAGCAGGATTTGAATTTTTAAAGCTCTTTGCCAGATCCACTCTTCTTACTCCACTTAGCAGAGCAGATCTGGGCATTTTTTGAGTTTCTTCCATGAACAAAGAACTAATGGACCCATTTTCCCAAAGCGCCTGTTCTGTTGTTGGAAAACTGCAGCATTTAAGGCAATGACATGAAGTCTTATTTAGCAGAGGAGTAGAAAAAGTACCGATTTCTCTCAATCGTGTCCTGAAAAGCTACCTTTTGTTTAAGTAGAAGGGACAGCACTTCAAGGGATGACAGCTCACTAAATCATTCGTGTGCTCTGTCCTGCCCTGCCAATGACTTTCCAAATGACATTTTTTAACTGGTCCAAAGATATACCCACCTGCTGACCTGGGCTGCATTCAAGAAGATTGGTTTCCCCACTCCTGGTTTTGGTGTGCACTATCCTTAAACTAAAGGGTACTTCTGCACTTCAGCTATGATTTTGCAGATGTCTGGGGATTAACTGGTAGACAAGGTGGATGAAACAATAGAAGGCGTTGCTTTATGTCTTGGAAAGAATCAAGGGGAAGCACCAAAATACAGGCACCCCAACGTTGTTTTCCTTCTGCAAGACCACAGTTTGTCAACACCTGTGCACGAGCAACTGTTGTGCGTTTAGTGCCCATACATAGAAGTATTAGTCTCTATATCCTTGTTTTAAAGAAACTCTTCTACAGCCAGCAGTCTCCTGTCCTGATGTTTACAGCAAAAACCTGCTCTTTCCAAGCTTTATGAAATGGCTTTATGGCACAATCCAGAGCAAGCAAGCCTAATGCTGGCAGTACCAGAGCAAACCATAGCAGAACAGCAGCAAATGGACTCATTATAATCCTTCAGCCCTTTGTTTCCTTTTACTTAAGTGATGCTTTGTACACGTTAAGTATGGAAATGAAGGATTGCAGATATGCTGATTCAATTTTATTAAGTATTAAGGATTTATTTAAGGCAAGCCCTTGGGATGTTAAAACATCTTCAGAGATCCTTTAATAACTGAGAACAGATTGAACAAGTCACTAACTGACTGAACTAAAAATTGCATGATTAAAAGGAAAAAGACACAGACTTATGTCTCATTCTAATGAAATCATAGTACTTCTCATGGCTGTCTCTAAGCTTGAAAATGCAAGCTTTTTTCTTCCTGATCATCTTGTTTTACCACTAAAATGTGACTCCTTCTTTGTTTGTATGCACTGTTCATGCATGGGCTTCTTCAGCAGCCTTAGTGATATTCAATGTAGTTGTGATTTATTCCACACTAAGCTTGTGCAATTCAGGGCATGAAGTCTTTGTGTGGTGGAACACGACTTTAAATAAGTGAAGAACTGTATAAAAAGCATACTTATCTATATTGTCCAAAGTTTTTATTACATATTTCTCATTATTTATAACAGATGTTGAGGTGACTTTGTATTAATATCTGGGAGTTTTAGAATTATGAGAACTGCACATTTAAATGATATATAGATGTGTCAATTTATCTCGTACCTACATTTGCAATCTAAGTTTTTTCTTGCGGGAGTGAGAAGAATACAAATATTTTTGGTATGAATTTCCTTTATAATTTTTCTTTTCCTTCTAAACCTTCCTATTGCTAAACCTAAACCTTCCAGATATAAATAGACACAGCAGTTAATAGATCTGAAAGTAAACAATTAACCTAGGTGTTTTTTTCTTAATTAGCGTTGTAAAGATGATATGTTTAAAAATTTGATGCTGGTCATCCATGTGACCTTAGAAAAGCAGATAACACTCTAATTCTGCATTTCTCTGAGGTTTCCCAGGAAAATGAGTTTTGTGGAGGAGTGCCAAGATCAAAGCTCATTTGAAAGCGTCTTAGATTACAAAGATGCCAAGTTCATCCACACCTTCCCTAAAGAAGTATCCACCAAAAATCTGGCCTAGCATCCCCCTTTCCTGAAAGTATAGCCAAATGGTTAATTCCTGGAGTGAAAAATATTTCTATAGATTTAAACAGTATCAAGAGAGATGACTGCCTTGCTGCCAGCTCTGTGGACAGTTTAATAACACTGTCAATGATGCACTACTGTGTGCCAGAGGCTGGTGTTGACTTTGGATGGATAGAGAACCTTGGTCTGCAAAGAGAAATACAAACTGTCTTGCTTGGCATACAGAAGAAAGATGCTGAACTCGGAGAGACAACACCGAGGCTTCCATGTGGGAGTCAAATACATCCCCAGGAATTTAAGGGAGGTGAATAACCTGGAAATAGTCAGGGATGCAGACTTAGGCCCTGAAGAGTTTCATTATAAACTACTAAACACTATAAAGCTCTACAGCAACCCTGCTTTACCTTGCCTTCAGGCCTTGGTAGAATAACTTTTCTTCTCCTGCTCATGCCCCTCTTCTCATTTCCTCTTGCCAGTCACTTTCTTGAAAGCAGTAGATTCTCTTTCCTGAATTGAATGTTGAGTGGTTTACCTCCCTCCATTTGTTTTTTAAAAACAAGAATCACTGTGTTTGAACGGAGGGTAAATTCCCAGGCTGTATGTATGTGCTGTATGTAATCCTATTGATTGCATACAGTACTCTTTACATAGGCACTAAAAAAGAATTCTCAAAATGCAACCAAACCACATTTTTTTATAGGGCTGCCTGATGGGAAAGCAACATCATCTAACATTTTCACCTGGTGTTGAGATATGCAAGTGACTGTTACCAAACAGTTTAGAAGGAGAGGTTTTCCTTTTCTGTACTGGAGAACATAGGAATAGATGGATGTTCAATACAGAAGTTTGCCTTGATCACGGTGGTCATTAACCAAAGTTGTTCATGAAAAATATGTGTCCATGGGACAGATATTTCCTATTAAATTTTAACTCAATCATGCAAGACTGAGGGGAATTAAATCCCTTTTGATGATTAAGGACACTGTGACATACAGGTCTTCCCCTACCTTGGCAGCACACTTCTCGTCGCAAGTAAAGACTCTAACATGGGAATTGGATATGTTTGGTAAATTATTTAAAAACTCTGGCTATTAACTAAATTATATGGAAAATTTTGCTTCAATATTTTTAATGTAACTATCAAAAAAATGAAGTTGCTTTTGAGTTTAGGATGTACTAAAAAGCAGGCATTGACTCTCCCTCTAAACACAGTATAAAAATGCAGAGTTCACTTAGTGCACTATCCCAGCTCCAGCGGTGAAAGGGCAAACAAGAAATGGACCTTCCCCTTGCAGCTCTTCCAAACCTCTGCTGCAGAGTTTGCACCCAGGCCTTCATTTGGGATATAGCTGGTCAAGTAAGACACCAAAGTTTTGCTGCTCTTGAGGTGTCACATCCACACAGCAGCAACAGCCCAGCTTTGGGAGGCTCCTCTTTGCAATTCAATGCTCTTCATTATTCCCTTATTGTCTGCCCAGCTCAGCCTACACAAACTACAAATAAATAATGAGAAAAAAAGATGAATTTTGGGACCAGGAAATGTTTATTTTCCCAGAACTTGTGGATTTAATCCAACAGTGAGCTCTGAAGCTGCATGAGCATTGTTCCCTTGAAACAGCAACACACAGTTCTTCACTCCCTGCCTGATTTATTGCCCACAAATATAAGCCCGTGTGCAGGCCTTGTCATCTGATACACTTGTTTTAGTAGTCCATATAATATGAATTGACTACCAGAAAATGCATATTTGTTTCACAGCCAAGATGAAACACAAAAATATATTTCCAACTCCTTCATTTATTTTTCCCCTGTTTATTAATATATGAAGCCCAATGCTATTATTCTTACTGAAGTCAGTGGGATTAGCTGGGCTGAGGAATGCTTTCATCTACATGAGGTTATCAATGTGCACTTTTGTGGCCAGACTAAGTTAGGTGAGAGATTTCAGCAGCAGACAGAGAGCAAAGCAGGAGGTGAAACGTGACAGGAGAAGGTGATGCTGCTGGGTGGCACAGCAGCAGGAGGGGCAGAAAGCATGGGAGAGCTAAAGATCCTTGAAAACTAGCCTTCAGGTGTCTCCCTAGGCCCCTCATCACTCAGGCTTTAATGATCACCAGCTATTCTGGTCACTTCAACTACCTTTGCTTCAGTATCCCAGCTATAAATCAAGCATGACAACAGCAGTTCATTTTACCTGGTTGTCATGACATTAAATGAATGATGCATTCAAATAATAAGATGAGCAACCCAAGAAGTCTATGAGAAAAACAACATTTCTGCCTTTAGCCCAGCATTTATGCGAGGTGAAGGAAACAGCAGAAGAAAAATACTAAAACCTTTCCTTTTTCCTTTGGAAAATGGAGTCAGAGACAGGGATACAGGAGAATGTTGCATTCAACAGCATGAATCTCAAGGAAACTGATCTTCAATGGAACCATCACACCATGGCTGTCAGAAAACATCTAAAAGTATCAGCCTAGGACTGCTCAGAGCTTGGGAACTGGGCTAGTTTAAAAGTAAATTGGTCAGAGAAATGAACTCCACTCAACCACTCCAAGAGAGATTGCATCTTGGAGTCACAATTTACTAAAGAGGTTTCAACAAATAGAGTGATACAAAAAAATTTGGTTTTAACCACAAGGTCAAAGTACAACCTGGTACCTGTCGGTCAGTGTGATGGTCACAGTCCTGAGGAACTTTTGGTCCTCTTCTGGATCCATTAAGTGGTGATACTCCCAGTCTGCAAGCCCAACGATTTCTATATGCTCAGATTCAGGTGGGAATGCTCAGTACCTCCCCCGGGGGAGTTTCACAATGGATAATGTAACGCTGTGAGTCATGGGCTATTTTGGGAGTCCTTGATGGGCTAAGTCCTTACAGCTGCCTGATCTGCTGGTGCCGCTGAGTCTATGACGGCCTATTAGCAGAGATGACCCCTCAAGCTGGGTAACACTGTGCTGGTGCTTTCCCAGAGGGGAGTTACTACAGCTGGGTTATTTGTGAAGAAGAACTTTTTCTTTGTTTTAAAAACTTTGACATGCACAAAAGCAAGATTAAAAAAAAAAAACAAAAAACACCAAATCACCTGCTGCTCTGTTCCTCTGAAGTTAAAAGCCAGTAGTTAAATTTCTTTAATCTGTTGCACCAACATCTCATCAGCAAATGTCTCTGGGCAATTGATATAAACAACAATTTTAACTTCAAATAACAAACTACTTTTCTACCGATTGATTTCTGGATGGTGTAAAAATGGGACGGAGAGAGAGCACCAGGTAACACAGACGAGCTAAGGTGCTGCTACAGCTCTGAGAGCCTAAGGCAGAGATTTAGAAAAGAAAAAGAAAAAGCACACATGAAAGTGAGAACACTTATGAAAAAGAGAAGTCTGCAGCTTTCATTTTTAAAGGATACAAGCCTTGTTTCTTGCCCCACCATTTTTGCTTTCTTGCCTGGGACACCCAGAGGTAGCCCTGACACAGGCAAATCGCTCTTAATTCTAGAAGGTGCCTTGCACAAGATTAAAATTTGAAGAGGTCTAAATCTTTAAAAACTATTTGTGAAAAATTTATTTTCTTTTGGGATCCCTGTGCCCTGGGACCTATGGTTCTCGTGAGTGTAGTTTAGTAACCTAGTGATGCAGGACAAGCTATTGTGCTGTTTTGAACAAATGAATAGAGAAAAACTTATAGTTGCAAGGTATTTTTACTAAGGGAATTATTGCATAGAGTAAGGAATTATATCATCCACTAACAACAACTAAAAAATTAGATGAAAATATATAGGAAATATGGGTTTGAATATATACACATATTTATATTTAACAAGGAAAGTGTATACATATTCTATATGTAGTGGGAAATTATGCTACTTTTTTTACAATATTAGAGCCAAGCTCAGAGCCTACAAGAAGTTTATTTTGTGTAGATCTTGCATACTGTTAAATATGCTGTGAGAATAGAAAAACAGTCACATTTCACAGGAGGAGTCCTGGCTAGCAGTTTGGTTGGTTGTTTACACTATCTAAGTCTCTATTGTTGGGGCATGCAAATGCTATAAAAATTTGCTAGAGTTTTAAATGCCTGCTGAATGAAAATAAAAAAGCTGTAGAAAATCAAGCTCAACCTGCAGATGTGCCCCATAAACTTGTTGATAAAAGCCATTTGCTAGCAAAGCTGAAGGAAAATGTTTCTACATGGTTTAGGCAATCCATGGAGAATTCAACAGTTAAACTGAGCTCCAGGTACCTACTTGGGGTCCTGAATCAGTACAGAAATAGTGAGTGAAAATATGTGAATTTCAAATTGTGTTTGAAGTACCTAAAGCATTGCCTTAATACATGGGAGACTGACAGATCTGTCACTCCGGTGACCTGGGAGTGATGAAGGACCACGTCCTTCTCTGGCATTGCACTGGCAAGGGTCAGGGTCATCATCTGTAGGACAAGTACTACAGGGAGAGCCAGGGAACTTGGGCAATTAGTTTTCCTTCTCAGGGGTCCTGGATCATCCCTCAATGCACCCACAAAGTAATCCGACTGCAAGGATGCCCAAACTATTAACATTCAGGTAGTTTTTAAAATCTCAGGTTCACCATCATGCACTCTCTTGTATTTTATTTTAATTGAATTTAAGGGTTTCTTCCTTTCTTTCTTAGTCTTTTTTTTTTCTTTGTGTTTTTCTTATTTCAAACTTAACAAAGACAGGCCAGATATTCATGATACCTGATTAAACCAAGTTTTCACTGGCAAAGACCTTGCTGCAGCCTTATGGAGAAGGTGTCATGAATTAACAGCCTATCTTTCCAAAACTTTCACTGAATCTGAAACAAAAGAAAGGAGAGAACTTTCTCCAAAGAAGTTTTACCTTTTTAATTTGTCTATTTAATTCCACCAGGATTTATAAAGGTCTCTCGCAACAGAGGAGGGTGGAAGAAGGTTGATGTCCTTGAGACAGAATGACAGATCCATGAGAACCTTTGGGTCCGATCTTGCATTGATCAAGTTTATCCCCTCTTGAGGAAAAGGGACAGGATTTTTTTTTTGTGTTCTATTTTCCTTTTTTTTCCTTTCCTTATTTTCTGATGCAAAGAACATAATCTAATCTCTTCCCACTCCTGAGAAGTTTCCTTCTTTCTAAATATTTCTATCTGCTCCAGCATTATACACTTACCTATGTCAACTTGCAATATCATTTTAAATTGTGGTTTCAGTTCAATTAAACACTCAAGTGTTAAAATGCTTTCCCATACAGCAACACCTCAATGTGCTAATAGCCAAGCACTCGTGTTAGAACTTCCTTCAGTAAACACCAGTAGCCAAACCAACCAACCCAGAAATGTAATTTTTGCCAAGGCAATAAATTGCTTTGCACCTTGCTATTAAAAAGCAGTGGTAAAGAATTGTAATAAAATAACATTTTCCATGATATTTCAGGAGATTTATGCTGATAAATTTTTACTCTGAAATTTCAAGATGCCTGAAAATTTTCATTAAAGGTTAGAAGACTGACAGTACCATCCTTTCACTTGGAATGGACAAAATCAGAAAATATTTCTGGAAGTTACTATTTAATTTATTTCCTTCTGTTCTAAAATTCCAGGTATTCTCATTTATATGGAAAGGACTTAAATAAAAACTATATCTTCTTGCTAACAATAAAAATAAAACAATCAACATCACAGAAAAATGCAGCTCTGAACACTCCTGCTCATTGGTGAGATACATGATTTTTATTCACCTAACGTTCTCAGCATGATTTGGCTGGAGTCATTTAAAGATGGTCATCAGTCAAATACTGCTATCCACTTGGTTCTGGAAGGAATCAGGATGTGGAAATTAGAATTTACCAGAAATTTGGAACAAGAACAAAAATGAAACCAGACAAATTCCAAGTTTTGTATCTCAAATTCACAAAACCACACAGAAAGAAAAGCATTCACCAGGAAATCACCATGTAAATTCACGTTGTCTTGGTTTTATTCCGTGACACCGAGATCGATTGTTTGTTTCCAGCACACTTCCTCTCTCTCTACATTGTCCCTTCTTCAGTCAGTATTTCCTACTAGATGACACCCAAATAACATCCTCCATCTTCTTTGGCAACTTCCTTCATTAAATAAAAGTAGCCCTCAATAAAATATTAAGTCAAATATTGCTTAGAGGATTTTGATCCTTGACACAGGACATGAAATGACTCTCATCTTGCTTGTGTGAGTGATGCTTAAGAAATCAATAGCACTCCACCAGAACAAAATAGATACTGGGGAATAAGATGCTTATAGTGATGCCCCTTTATTGTGCTCATGCTGTTCATCAGCGAGGGATACAACCCCTGGCCCACATTTTTCTGCACCCCTTTTAAGAGGGACACAAATCTAAAGATGCTTTTGAGAGGTGCTACTAGCTTTGCTTCAAAAGAAATGCAGGAGATTAATTTTTTGGGTAGTTCTTGTTGAATTTATTAAATAGTTTGTTTTTTTCCCTACACTGAATTTTTTTGAAGGGTGCAAAAGCATATGCTCTTGTTTGCTCCCTTTTCCAAACAGAGCAACTGAATTCATTCACAGTCCACTCCCTTGAAGCAAAAAGCCAGGTTCTTTTCATAGCTCTTTGTCTTGTTTTAAAGCCAATTGTTTGCTTCTGCCAAATTTTAATTGCACAGAAAGCTCGATGTCTGTGAGTGTGAAAGGAGGTTTTCTATCATTATGTCTAATGGCTGTTCTGCTCTGTTGGTGATTATTCATTTACCTCTCATGTTCGCAGCTCTTGGCGGCAGCTGCTACAAAACGTGCAGCAGTTCGGTGTTACTTCCTATTTGTCATTCACAGAATCATTTGTTTTCTGTTCTAGGAAAACATCAACATCTTAATGCAATTTATTCTTCTGATTAATGAGAGAAGTAAACCCATGCATTTTTCTAGTTTACACTCATTTTATTCAATAAGCTACAGATGTAGGTATTCAAGAATATTTGAAATGAAAGCACACCATGAAATTTTAATCCTCATGTGGAAAAGAAAACATTTTAGCCGATTAGTCTCACTTTTTTCCTATCATCTGCTACAGGAAACAGAGATATTAGGGAAACGAATTTTGCAATAATCAAGTAAGCTTGGAAAAGCAGTATTTTGTTTCCATGTGCTCACGCTGACCCAGGAGGAAGCTGGCTTTTATCTGCCATGAGCAATAGGTCTGTCACTGGGTAATATAAATCCTGATGTCCTTTGTGAATCCCAAGACTATGCCCAAAACACCATCAGCCATTTCAGAGACTAAATTTCACATTTCCTAACTAGTCCATTTTAAAAGTCCATTTAGTCAAGTAGTCTTTTTCTATGAAGGCTTTGGAATTAAATTATTTCTTAGCTAAGTGTGAAACAGGTCAGAATCAGCCCTGGTATTTTCTGAGGCAGTGCTATGGACATCAGTGGATAGATATGTATTTACAGTATATACATTTGATCAATCAGTACAGGTGAAAGGTATGAGACTACATTTTAGCTGGCATACCGACACCCTACAGACTTGGATGATCACCAGAAGTCATGAGGCACCCATTCCCACCTTTGGTTTCAGCAGACAGTTTTTCACTTAAAAGGAAGATAATTTCTTTAAGCTTTAAAGACAAATCTTTTTGCTTGAATTTTTAGCAGGAAGAACTTAACTGCCTATTACTGAATAAGTAATGGTTCAATACATCTTAGTCAGAGCATATGTCCTTCAGAGACTGAAGGTCTTGCAAAATTTTACCTGCAGCCCACTTGTTACGCCAGTTTGACAAAGTCCAGCACTTGTTTGGTACCATAAAAAATGTAGATGCATTTCATCATCATCTCCCTTATGCTTTCTCTGAAGGACGTAAAGTTACCAGCCCAGACCTTTCTGCTATAAATAGAGAGCAAATGTAGAATTTCTCACAGCAGTTATTATTTACTACCCCCTTTCTTGGATGATGTAATACTGTATGGCAATGGGTTTATACTGCCTTCCTATACAATTTACATAGACCTTGGCATCTTTGACCCCATTTTTCCGTGACCATGGAAATACTCATTCAAGTACAAATTCTACTGCAAAGTTTTTAGAATTAGTGATTGAAAGATAACTCAGTTTTCAATATTTTGCTTATTTTGCTGTGAGTGGCAAAAGATGTCAGGGTACCATGGATATGGTCACCATCAACTTCTGAGTCCAAAGTGCTGCAATAGAAGCTGAGAGCTCAGCAGCTCAAAACTTTCTCTGAAAAAGAACCAGTTCTGTATAGCAAACAAAAAGCCTAGAGCTTCAGCTGGGGAGAGTAATAGATTTGCTTCTGGATGAAAATTCTCATCCTGTAAAATTTCCCCCAGGACTAACTCTGTGGGTGTGAATAAGAGGCTTAAAAAGACAAATTTTGCCATGCAAGTAAATCATCTGTCACTGTCCTTCCATCAGTTTTACTGCTGTTAGTGGGCCTCATATTGGTCTTGCTGATATGCAATGTAAGACTCTGGTAACTTTGAGTATATTTTCCTAAAAGGCTACATAATTTTGGGCAATCATTAACCACCTCTCACTGCTTGGCATGCTGAAATAATAAGGGTAATTGAATATCACGCTTCTGGGTGTATGCTAATTGCCTGCAGGGCTCTGGAAGGATATTTCCTCCCTGTACACCACGCAGCATAATTGGATAGGTAATAGGCATTATGGGAGCCTTCCACCTTCCTCAACAATATCAGTGCAGAAGGCAAAATGTCAAGTTAGATGAACAAATGATTTAATAGAGTATGGCAAGCCCTCTGCTCCTACAGTGCCGTGGTGAGCCACTGATTGCAGGATATGCACCTGCCATTGTGTAATGAGGTCCGGAGTATCCCAGGTCACTATTTTTAACCTGAAATGCCAGCAAAATCCCCAAACTTCTCAACATGTTAATTTCTATGGCAACCTCCATATAAAGTATTGTTCAGTTGTGAATTAAAATGTATTTATGTACAAAATGAGAATCAGGAGCGACTATTCCTGGTTTTACAAACACACCATCCCCTGAATCCCTTTAATCTTCTCTGTGTGCTGCTGAATGTCAGGTAATGGAGGGGCACAGTGTGAGCTCAATTAATTTAAAATCTTATCAGTGTAATTGGGAAGGATGAGCTGTATTATCGTGCCAAATAGGACTCAACTCTTCGAGGTTATTTACTCAGTTTTTAAATTCTTCCAAATGCAATTAATTACATAACCATTAGAAGTTAATATTAATTAATTAACAGGGTTCCTGCATAATTGCATATGATAGGCATGGCCAAATGAGTCCTTTTAGGTGACTGGAAGGTAGGGAGGGGGATTGCTACCATGAATACCAAGTCTCCATGGCAGACTGACTCACCTATAAATGATCAGGTATGATTAGGAAAATGGCCCATGCTAAAGATAACTCAAGAGCATGCACTGCCACACACATGGCCTCAGCATGGAGATGCAGCATGTCATTAAATCAGAATAATCTTGGTGAAAACAGGACTCTCAAAAAGCTGTCTAAAAGAATGACCTCACAACTTTCATCTGCTTTAAAAAACGTCACTGACTTCAACAAATTTTTGTCCTTCAGACTCTTTATTTACTAGCTAAATATTCTTCCCTTTCAGCTAAGTGTGGCTGAAAACTTTCCATGTAACAAGCTGTTTCCTCTGGGGTTGTTCACCAAGGATCTCTGCTCATGCTTGCCAGCTGCTGTTTTCTTCCCTTCACCACCAAAATAATCTCCTCCCGGCAAAAGTAGGGACATTGAAGAGGTGCTCTGGGCTGCTGTGCTGGCTGTCCTGTTTTCTTGCCGACAACAATGTGGAAGCCACACAAGATTATATCACCAACCATCCAGTTGCTGAACTAAAGTCCCGGAGCACTGTTGCTATTCTGCTATTAGGAGTGCCACCGTTTATAGCAGCTGTAAAGCCTGAATGCCTGTGCTTATCTCAGGTGCTGAACTGCCTTACTAGCTAGAACAGGCTGCTGTGATCCTGACCAATTTTCTGACATTGTGTTCATTGTGCATTAGCAGGGTACTGCTGGTACGATTAAACTTTTCTGGAGCAGGAATTCATTTGACATTCCTAACTTGAGGTGCCTAGGGAGCCTCTGTTTCAGCAGGATGAGTATGTGAATGGTGCTCCATCAATAGCCACTGATTTTTTACAAGGACATTGAGCACCTCTGAGACTCAGAAAGCATGTACTACCTAAACAAATTCAGAAGAAACTAGAAATTTGTGGGGTTTGATCAAAATACTAGCTATAGAGTATGACAGGCAGATCCAATACCTTCCACATGATACCTGTAATACAAATAGGTTTGAACCAGGCAAGGGATGAGATGAAATGAAATTGATTTTCAGAAAATTATTTTCATTGAATATTCATTTTTAGCTACACTTTTATGTGAAGGTCCCCTGTTGTTTCTGCTGGATTCTGCTTTGCTTCTGTCCTTCACTACGAGACAGTGTTGTTCTACACAATTAAACACATATCCAATTTGTGCTCCAGAGACTGTGGCAGCTGTACCTCAACAGAGGGTGAAGACAGAGCAGATGGATAGAAGGTGAAGTGCTGTCAGTCCGTCGGGATTGAAGATGCCACAAAAATGCAAACAGGACCTACAGTTTATAAGAGAAAATAATGTCCTAACAGCCTGATGAAAGACTAACTCAGAAACCCTCATTCCCCCAAAAGTTAAGACCAGGTAAGATTGATATGGCTGCACTGCCAAGTGCTTCATCTTTTTTATCCTTTTTTATCTTTTTTTATCTTTTTTTTTTTTTTTAAATGAGAAACCAGACCAATCTAATCTGAATGAGGAAAGTCACCTTCCCTGGTGCTCCATTTCATTTACCTCAAGCAATAGAAATGAAAATGAAAATTCCATTTTAAAAACATGAAAAGAGTAATATTCTCATGAAGGTAGAAAAAAATCAACAGGCCCACAAGAAAAGCTTTAAAACTGTCACTCACATCCCAAAAAAATGAAGCCCTACAAATCAGGATGTTCAAACCCATATGTGGGTGCTGCAATTTTTTTCCTCAAAGACCAATAGAAACTGCAGTGACTTAAAAATTTGATTAATGCATAGCAAGGGAGCACTCGAGAAGGGAAGGAGAGACGGAAGAAAGAGATGAAGTCAAGTTAATTTGGAAGACACTGTTCTGGAACTCCCAGATCTGCACATTAGTCAGTAACGAAAGAAGGTGCTGATGTGCAGAAAAACACTTAAACCCATAATACTTTTGGCAAAGCACAGTTTTTAGCTTTATCCTTTACTTCTTGTTTTTCACACTGTACCTATTTCACATGCATGTGTCCCTATTTCTTATAGGCCAGATGTTGCACATCTGAAGCAGTGCCAAGTCCCATGAGATCAATGAATATTTTAACCTTAACCAGAGAGCAGGATATCAGTGTGTTTTCATGTGTTAATCTCTGTGATCCTGAGCAAAGCAGCCACCTGTGGCAGGGTGTGAATTCCCCCATCCCAGTGGAAGTAACACTTCACCTCAGCAGTTCTAGCCCAGCCAGAAGCAATGAACTGTGTATCTGCTCCCCTGTCAGCTTTACTGATCTGCCCTTTGTGTATATATTACAGCAAAGATTTCCAGTCAGCCAGCTTGACATTTTTCTATGAATTGACTATGAAATGATACAGATAAAGGGCAGCATGCCAAGGAATGACCAATTCAAGCATGGCAAATATTGATTGAAAAAGAATATTTCAGAGTATGAGGCGCTCGCTTGGATTTTTCCATAAGCACCTCAAACACACTCACCATTTGCATTCTTAAAATTTCCACCTGCTTTACAGCCATGCCTCCAGACCCAGCAGCAAGAGGAGCTCATTGCACTGTCTGCTCTGTAGACAGCTGAAAAAATTGAACTTGTCGAAAATAATTTGAAAAAACATTGTGTTTCTACAGGTACATATTTTTACCCAGTTACAGAGGAGTAAAAGAACAATGGAAATAAATCCTGCGTTGCTGAGGTCAGTGACCTGAAATCTCCTGGGAGAGAGGATGAGCAAGGACAGAGGAAGCCTGCTCTCACCCCACGAGGTGCCCTGAGGACACAGAGCACTGGCACAGCCTACTGCCCTGTCAAGTGAGATCAAGACAAAGGCACTTCTGGGTGGGTCTCTCAGGAGCTTGCATCTTCCACAGGGAAGCTTACCCTGCAAAGTGTTATCAGAGCTCCCTGAGGTCTCTCGTCAAGATGTCCCCATTAGAGGGTTAATCACAGAAATTATATGAGGTAAACTGTAGGGGAGGTTTGCCCTTCCTCCATCTCCGAGTAACTTACAGATATTACAATGTGACATACTAGGACAAGAGAATGCATTTTTCCCTTGGAATATCTTGTAGGGAAATAGAAAAAAATAAAGTTTAAGAAAATTTGCCAATTACAATACAGCTACATGCAGGTTAAATGCCCACTCCTTATCAAGTGCTAAAGCATTATGATACAGGATAGAAGGACAGGCCCAAGGCAAAGGCAAACTAATCACTGCAGAAGGTACTATTAAAGCATCTTCTGTGGATTTCTATATTTTCATACATATTCGTGAATGTTTTTCTGTCAGCAAGACAGAGAACAAAATAAAACTCCAAGAAACAGCCATCTCTGTTTGGGTCCATGTATGGAGATGTCGATGAGTATGTGGGCAACAAACTTTTATTAGGATCCTATAAACATCCGGATCTTTAAATCTAGAGCCATTTTTCCTCCCATTTTCTTGGAGGTGATGGTAATATTTTGACAGTGTTGCTAAACCACACACACACACACACACCACAAACACAGAGGTATTCACTCATTGCTTCTTCTCCTGATGGTTTCTCCAGCTAACCTGTTTTTATACTATTAAACAGCAGTTTACCTTTGTGCTTTGCTCTGCCTGCCTGCCTGCCCAGACAGGCGGTGGGTCAGCGTGGCAGGCAGGCAGGAGCCCCAGGTTCTGCTCTGCCCTCCGAAACATGCTGGCAGGAGGCTCAGAACGATTTCCACACGATGTCCCAAATACATTTTGTGACAACTCTCAAAACCTTGCTCACATAAGGAGGCTGTTGTGGGTTTTTTTAAGCATGAGTCTGTCTCTGTTTTTGTGTCTCTGTCTCTCAAGAGCTGACATTTCTACAAACTCTGCCTAAGGCTAATCCCCGCAAGCCATGCTGCACTGAGCCAGGGGCTTCCTACCATGGCTTTGCTCTGCTTTTATCCTTTCCCTTCTGCTGAGGGGAAGAGGTGCCCCAGGCCAGGAGTCTGGGTTGCCACTGTCCACACCACCCCTGCGATGAGCACTCAGCAGCCTGGGCCCAAGGTATCAAAAACTGCCATGGCTCTGAGGCAGAGGTGCAGCTCTCTGCTGTGAGGCTGCCCTCAGACCTCCTCCTCTGGCTCAGGCGCATTTCCCTGCAGCAGGGCATGACCTGTCTGCACAGCAGAGCTTTCCCAGACTGCAATGAACTCCCACAGCAACCAAAAAGTCATGCCTCACCTTGACACCCACTTTCAGGTCATGATTTTGTGTGTCCCGTTTTTCACAAACATATTTCCTGAGGGACTTCAGCCTAGTTCAGAATTCCCCCACCGTGGCACAAGCTGTTTGAGAGTGGCAGGTGAAGACTGTTGGAATGGCTGCAAAGGCACATGTCCTTTCCCTTTATATTACCCACACAGCTACCCTTGTTAGAAAACCACCAGTAAACTAATGTTTTCTATGACTGCTCTCCAACTTCAGAGATAGTTTTTCCCTTGAAATTATTATTTAAATGGTTTGGTCATTTGCGGAAAAGAAGAAAAAGACAACGGGAAAATCAAATTCTTCACATTATAAGCCTGTAGTATTTCTCCGTTCTGAATATAACTTTTGCTGGCATTGGGTATATTACATGGGCTAGGAATGGGAAGAAAGTAAACATTTCTCATTTGGTGAGGCAGCACCCAACGTTTCCTCCTTTTTTTTTCGCTAGAAAATGTTGGATGTTATTGAATTAAACAGGCACTGCACAGACACACTTTTTTTTTTGCCCCTTACAACAGCTGACAGCCTCAGAAGGAGCTGAGATCCAAAAACCCCTTTAGGTTCTGGGGTGACAGTGGTGCCAGGTAGAACACTTCCACACCTTGTATAGGTCAGCTACCAGGGCTGGGATTTACAACATTGCAAATTTCTTAGTGAGTTCAGGTTTCAGAAACATCACAAATATCACTTACTGGCTGTGGGTATCTTGATGCTGATGTGAACATATGCTACCAACTTCCCTCGTTTCTTCTGAAACACCAGAGATTATTGCGACATTTTTAGCATTATAGCTTTCTTCTAAGAATGCTTGCTTTGGAAATCAGCATAAAATCTGCGAGTTCCTTTACTGATAAATACTAGGCCAGGCTGCAGCATGGTGGGATCAAGTCACCCAATTTCCCCTCAGCATCATGGCAGAACTGTGCCAGTGTGCAGAACAGAATTCAAGTTTCATTAGGCCAGAGAGGGAAAATTTCCTTCACATGCTATATAGCTCAGCATCTAGGGCCACATCCTGGGAGACAGTTGTGAACCAGTTTGGGTGGAAAAGTGGCTTAAGCCTACAGTATCATTTTCTAGGCCGGTATTTTAAGCCCTGACTAATTGCCATGAACACTACAGCTATCACCCCTGTCCTACCACACTGAAAAACAAGCATGAGTCAGCAACTTCATTACAAATAAGAGGCGGCTCCTCTAGGTTTGATGCTATTCCCCATAGCCCAGGCAGGTTGAGGCATTTCTCAGAAGTTCTCCCAAACTAGGGACAGGCATCAGATTTGCCTCTGATCTTCTGTTCAGTATCGCCAGGCGACTCCACAGTCAGCATGCAAGTTGCATATAGGGGCTGGGACACCAAACAATATAGCTTTATCTCATCCGTAAAAGCCCTAAAACTTATGCGGGTTCATGATATTTTTAGCTGGCAATTAAAAAAATTTATTAAGAAACCTCTTGCTGTCTGCTCTGTGGCTGGGCCATTACAACTGCAGGTCACACACTCAGAAATAAAGCTTTGGGGAAAGGGATGGGGACAAGAACTTTATGAGGCATTAGTCACAAAGATGAGTACTCTTATTCCTTTAAGATAACCTCCATTACTTCTAGGTCTTTTATCTGTGCATATATGCATCAGAATTTTTACAAATAAAATAAATCACCAGAATTACATTAGCACAAGCACCAGCAGAGCCACACAAGCAATGCTAATGTGATGATTGCTTTCACTTGGTTGATTAAGCGCCTAGAAACACCATTTGGTGCCTGCAAGATTTTTACATTGTTAGGCTCTGCGATGGCCAGGGGAGTGTAGGTGCTCCTTTCCTTCTTTGTGCTGGTGGTCCCTGACCAGGGCAGTGAACAAACGGAAATCAAAGGTAAGGAAGAGTTAAGAGAATGAAAGTTATGTGGGAATTGCAGGCACACTTCATTTAATAACTTAATAAACCAGAGGGGTTTTGAGGCAGCAGATAAATCGGGAGAGAGGGGAAAAGTTTGTCTCAAGGAAAGCAGAGGTTTAGAAGGGGCACTTTAAACCTCTACACCTGAACAAAGATTTTGAGCAGGGAGTTCTGCTTTAAAGCAGAACAAAATTAGCTCATCCCCACAGCAATGCTGTTCGAGCCATCAATCTCAGCAAAGCATTTGCAGGTGAGATAGTGTTCAAGTTTGGGCTAAGGTTTTGTTAATTCCCAGGGGAGTTCATCAAGTGCTTCATATTCTGCTATATGTGTAGTTAACAGAACAGGTGTTCTCATATGGAGAAGGTGGAACACAGATTAATTGCTCTCTGACTCCTCCAGTATGAAAACTTGGTGATATGAAATGCACTGCAAAACAAACAGAATAATGTGGTTATTCCTCCAGCATGTAGCAGACTTGCGGAGTTTCTTGCCAGAGGCCAGTGTGAATACTTGAAGTTTATGCCCACAGAAGACAGCACAAGGATTCGAATAGAGATATATTCTAGATTACTGAACAGAGAAATTACATCAGCTCTGTAAATCTCTTGAGCTACAAATGCTCAGAGCCTTGGGGCAGCACAGTACCTTTGATGTTTGCCCTGGTCTCACCCTGTCCTTGGCTTCTTCTTTCATCCACCATCTGAGTGGGGTGTTGGGCTGAGGTAACCCTCAGTGTGACCTCATGCCACCTCTCAGCACAGCTGTGGCCTGCAGGAGAGCAGCTTTATTAGCCTCACTTTGGAAGGACTGATGGAAAAATCCTGCTCAGCTGAGGTATCCAGATTCTTCAGTAGGGAGATTTCTATCTTTTTGCTATTATTTCTGCACATCTCTTGGAGGTGATTCCGAGCCATGCAGAATCCTCACATAGTTTTGTGTTTCTCTTTACTGAAGGAAAGAACTATGAAGAAACACAGGTGAATAGAAGCAGCTGTGGCTCCAGAGTATGCATAGTATTGCTCTGTTTTTTGGCAAGTCTGAAACAAGCAGTTAGTAAGATAGGGTACAGAAGCCCGTGGAGGATAAAAATTCCAAAAGTCAAAGAATTTTCCTCAAAATTTCTGTTGTGTTTGAGTCTGTTTCAAATGGGAGGAGTAGCAGGAGCACAATGGAAGCAGAAAAGTACAGGAGTAAATGTGTACAGACTAGAGAAAAATTATGCTCACACATAACACAACAGAAGTATTGCTGAAAAATGCCAACTCTCCCCAGTGCAGAGCTTAGTTGCATTTCCAGCCACTATGTATCTGACGTACACCTTCATTCTTTTAATTTGCAGTCTTGAAAACCCTGATCTTAGGTAGGCTTGCTCTTCATTTTATTTGTTTTCCAGGGAGGCATGTGCCACATGAACGCAGATGCTCAGGAAACTCTGCTGGTGTGCACAACAGATATTGTCAGATATTGTTTGCGTAAAGAAGTGACATCACCTATTGCCACCCAGTATCTTGAAAAATGAAGTGACTTAGTTTTGCCACCTTACACAGCTTGTTTGAGTCTCAGAGTCCTGTGACAAGAGAGTGTCCTTATCCTCATAACTCATGGCATTTGCTGGGGGCATTTTAGTTGCAGCAATGCACCAATTTTCAACTTGTTTCATCAAAAATCACATGGAGAACGCAACCAAGCGCTTACAGGCACCAAGTGTAAAGTTTTCAGCTTGAAATCCCTGTGACTATTCTGTTAATTAAATTTCCACAAGCTGGTGTAGTTTGTTAGATCAATTTGTATCCAAAGGATATGTGACCTGAACAGAGCCTTTCAGAGCACAGGAGGAGAATCAGCCCAAGCCCACTGCGAAAAAAAGTGGGGAAAGGCACAATGATGTGCATAAGCATGTTTTCTCTTTAATAAGTTTTTCCAAATAATTTTCTCTCCTGCCTTGCCAAATGAAAAGCAGGTAACAGCAGATTCTGGTGATTACTGCAGTTCTCATCGATGTTTGTTTTAGAGGTGTGGGGGGTTTTAACAAAAATTTTAGCACAGTGAACCTTGGATCTTCACAGCAACACAAAAACATAACAGTTGCAAACGTCGTTTTATATTATATGCGCTATCCAAGAAGAGATTTTTGTCAGGAATATAAGACAGTTATAAGAATATAATATATACAGTTGAGTAAAAAGAAGACAATTGCACATTCTGTGTTTAGTAATACCCCAATAAACCAGACTTACAAGCACAGAAATTACCCTATTGATTTAATTTACATCGATTTCTGATATGATTCTTTGGGGGGGTGATTCTTTTTACATCAGAGTGCCACTGAAAGATACCTTGAAATTACACCTATTTAGGAAAGCAAAATAAAACTGTGTTTATAGCTAAAATTAAGTTATTGATTTTAGCTCCATAAGCAGAAATACACAAATGGCAGAGCTCAGCATTTTTCTAAAGTGTACTCAAGTCATGTTCCCAGCAATCAAGAGAGATCTAATCAGATTTTTTCCTCTCAAAAATAATGATCTTGGCAGATTTTGTTGAATAGCTTGCCAGGCTTTGCTGTCCCCAAGGGTGTTGTGTGCTTATGGTGATTGCTGGGTGCTGAGATGTATTTGTGTCTCACTGCTGCATTTCCTCAATCGCTGTGCCTGTGTCTGCTAACTGCTGAATGAGTTATTTCCAGGTGCACTGAAAGACGAGCGAAGATGGGACTCTGTGGCTGGGACTCTGCTGCCCCCAGGAAACAGGCTCTGCTCACACCTCAGCCCTGAGCCTCTGTCCTGGTGCTTCCCAGCCCCTCTTGGTTCACACAGCTCTGCCCGGATTGTCCCCCCTCCCCATCCTCAGGCTGTGTTGCCAGCCTCACTTTCGCCTCTGCTTCTTCTCAGGTGACAGCAGAGCTCAGCAAGGAAGGCCAACTGGCCACTTCCTCTGCCTTATCTCAGTAGACTGCTCATTTCCCAAGTTCACGAATTTTCCTACTCCTGTTTTTCCATCTTCTTCTGCTGGTCTAGTATATCTATTTGTTGCCTTACAAAACATTTCACAGTCCTTTGCATGAAAATTGCTGCAAAGCAATGCATTTATTTTACTATTTAGAGAGAGTGGAAGACTTTAAAAATTCAGAATTAATTTTCTACTTTAGTTGCCCATAGCTGGATATCTAAATTAGGCTTAATATAAAACAAACAAACAAACAAACAAACAAACAAACAAACAAACAAACCAAAAAACCCCAAACAAACTATAACCACCCCATAAATAAGATTTTCAGTGGTGCTGAGAATACCCTATCATCATTGGTTACATTATTCTTTGAAGAAGGCACTTGGATGGAAACTGGCATAAGGCACCAAAAATACTTCACTAATTCTGGCTAAAGATGAGAGCATCTGTTCATGCATTCGTGTTCCAGGTGAGTAAGATATTGCAGGTGGGAAGAAGGCATGATCAGAGTCCTGGTTCTTATTGTTAGACCATGAGCTGCTTATGAGTGACATCAAACTGCAGTACTCACACATGTAGAAGGACAGTATGTCGGGGACACGGACAAGTAACTCTCAGTGAAATCTGAAGTGGTCACCTAGACCAGATTAACATGGAGCTTGAAGTTCCAAAGTACCTGAAAAACTGTGTGATCAAGGGCTCACAGGCACCCCCACAGCCACTGTGGGTGGAGGCACTGGGAACAGCAGTTCTCTCATTTAGTTACCAGTAGAGAACTGAGGTGAAGCATCCTTTGTGTCATGTTAAGAAACAGAATAGCTCAAGTAGAGGTTAAATAATCCATTCCACTTGCAGAGTCTAGCTGGTGTCAGGGCCACTGCAAATGAGCTACAATTTCCCAGTCTGCCTCTCTGTCTATCAGCACAGGTACTGCAGGGTGAAAGATTTCTAAGAGGCTTGCCTGTTTCAGCAAGACACATGTGAAGAGAAAGACTCCATCAAGTGTTTTTGTTTAAACTTCCATCTGGAGCTATAACTTAAACATATTTTAAGTGGTGCCCTTCCCATTAGCTCTTCTAAAGCATAGCCTTATTGATCCTATTTCCAAACCACACATGTCTACCAAAGGATTTATGTCACTGCCAAACCACAGGGCACCAACAACCATTTTTGTGCTCAAGAAGCTTCACCAGTTTGAGGACACTCCATAAGATAGTTGCCCAAGAGAGGGTATCCAACTGGTCTGTGCTCTTGAAAGCTTACCCTTCCACATTTCTTTCTTTATATGGCTAAATATTGCATTTTAAGCCTAAATACAGTCTTTATTCCTTGATCTCTGTGTTTATGCATTTTATTGAATTTTTGAAGATTGGATTACTTTTCAGCATTTGATTTGTTGCAGTGACTTTGGGCTGGCTGCCTAACTTAACCAGGGCTGCTACTCTTGGATGATGGCCTGACCATTAATTATTTCCCTGCTGAAACTGCATTACCACAAAATAAATTTTGTTATAATGACATTAAGTAAAGGCCACAGAAACCTCTCCAGCATTAGAAATTTCTTCTTGGCAGCTGTTTTGTGCTTTTTGCTCACATTATCTAAATCAAGAATGAGATGTCATTTAATATTTTGTGAGCTCATGAATAAACAGGCCTTCTATTTTCCCTGATGTAAATATAACAACATCAGCATTGAAGTAATTATCAAATCACAGACATTATCCTGCAATCTTTATAAATTCAATCTCCCAAATAAGACAACACATTTAAGCATAAAACGATTGAATCATGTCAGTTTAAGTTAGTTACCGTCTTTAGTTTACAGGGTATAAAAGTTCTTACTTCGTAAGACAAGTCTTAGTATGTAAAAATGGTTTAATAAAATACTCATTACTCATCCTTACAAATATGGAAATTCTTAGCCACTAAACTGTAAACCATTTAGGACTGTAAGAAAAGACCTTGAGGTGAAGGGAAGAGTAAGAGGAAAATATGTATAATTAAGAATAAGCACTCCATAGGTTCACTATTAGCACAACTGAAGTGCTCACAACAAATACAACATGTATTTTGCTTGTATCAAAATCATGCAATTATGCTAATATATGGTAATGTCATTGCTCTTGAAAATACTGTTTTCTTCTAATAATTTAGGAAGGAGATCAATTCTGCAGTCATATGGTTTGGTCTTCCTGTTGGTGATGTCATTCTGTTGCTGAAAAACACAAAAGTTATTAATTCCTTTCCACTTCTACCATTCCAGTCTGCTCCATCAGAGCAGCCCCTTTCCCTTTATGTTATATTTGTGTGGAAGATAAAGCACAATTTTTTGCCAGCAGAATATTTTTTAAGAAATATCTGCAGAGGTGATTTACCACTGAGAATGTAAACAGAGTTGGAGACATTCAGCTATCCTTTGCTGCACTAATCCAATTCCATTTTAGCTAACAGCAGCCTGATGTTTATTATCCTTCTAGAAGGTAACTCTTCCTTGCCAAATATATGCTTTTACAGTAGTTATTATGTTTCTCAGTATTTTCTCATTGTTTACTGCTGCACGGTGTATTTTTTTAAAGAATAATTTTTTTGGTAACTTCACCATTGGTTTGAAAAATCTCACTGCAATTTAATGATGAAGAAAAAAAGGAGCAACACGGTAATACAGTTACAGAAAATGTCTTTGACTACTTAGAATCTTTTTTTTCCCCCTCAGTTTCAGACCAGTAAATACAATGGGTTTCATAGATTAGAGCTCAAAAAAGGCCATCATGATAGGTAATGGGATAAATCTGACTCTTTGTATTCTTGTTATAAATAGGGATTTTGTTACTTGCTCCTGTACAATCTACAGCCTTTTTTCTTTGCTATTGTTCAAGTGGGTTTGACTGGCAGTCTCAAATTTTAATTTCACTCCAGAGCAGAGAAACTGTTTTTCACATGATTTTGTGTAGCACATACAACTCAGTTGGCAGAGAGACTTTCCAACTGTGGAAAGCAAACCTGCAGCCAGAGCTTTGTTGTGCTTAATGCTGTAGAGAGAGGGAAGATCATAAACTTCCAACATAAGCAAAGGGGCCAAAATTCAAAGTGTAAAAGAGCAACAAAAGAATTAGGGAGAAAGGAAGGTATTCAATAGTCACACCAGCCTGACCAGTCCCCTTTCACCAGGTTGCATCACCTACCTAAAAATGCCCTGCAGAAGACTGTCACCAGCACTTTTCTGATGTCAAAAGGAAAAATATGCATGAAATTATACCTCCCAAAGGCCAACCCACCTCTCAAGGGGCTGTGCTTGATACAAAATCCCTTGTAAGAGAATTGTTTAGCTCCTTCATGTGCCTAGCCCTGGGAAAGAATATATACTGTTGTTTGTCCTAATAATGACATTGAGATACTCTAACTACCTGGAGTTATAAATGTTCTGATTTCAAGCAGCAAATTCTACTTTCTTCTTTAATTTAATGGAGGTCAAATCATGGATGTAACAGGGCAGAGAATACTGAAGCTCATAGCATCACAACCATTTTCCCCAAGTGAATCTCTTCTGTGATGAGTTATCAAAATATTTCTACCTGGTTCCCACTGTTGTCCATGTATCAGTTTGTCTTGGGCCCCTTCCAAAATAACCATTACTGTCTATCTATTCTTAATTCTTTTTATAGGAGCTGTTCTTATCTAAATTTTACTAAAATGGCTAGGAAATATACAAATACATAAACAAGAGCCTGTCTTCATCCTTTCATCCAAATTACATCAAGACGCTAGTCTGTGGAAAGAGCTAATGATCCAATCAGCATAAGAACAAATTGGAATTCTAATAGATAATCTCTAGATGCAGACTTATTATGTAATTATACATTTGAAGAAATTGAAATTTTTTTTATGATTGAGTTTGCTGTCTCTGTAGTCTCTTGCAATGATCCCTTTAGCCTTTAAGTTCCTGGTTGCATTGCACAGAAAAAGCTTTGAATGAATGGTGTTTGACAGAGTGGTCTTTGATGACGACGGCAGGAAGGTGGAAATGAGGAAAGAAAAGGATGCTCCAAATAGGCCCAAAGGGACTGCAAGCCCCTGGGATTCTCTGGGATCTCTTTGCATTCTTTGTTAACATGGTGTTGGCAAGTTGCTTTCATGCAGTTCACGAGCTAACGCAATCTGTATATGATATGTTCTCCCAAGCATCTCAGCAGAGAAGCAAACTGAAGTGGCAATAAGGAATGAATCAACAACCCTTGCTGAAATGACAGTAAACAATGAATTAACAGCCTGCTAGGGCATCCTTGACTCCTGCATCGTATGAATTACTGACCTACAAATGAAACACCAGTCTGCTTTCATTGCCAATAAAATCAGAATTAGGAAATAGCTGATACAGAGTGACTGTAAGCTTTACTTAGTCATAAACTTACTTGTTTGTGTCATGTTATGCACTGCTCAATCCCAAGAGCCCTAAAAATATATATATATAATTAGCTATGGAACAAGAATCAAATCTACAAGTGCTTGATACTGAGAACATGGCAGCAAAAGCTCACCAATTTTACTTTCAACTCAGTCAAAACGAGGTAACTCCTGGGCAGGCAGCTATAGCTCTGCACATTTGCACCTAAGCCCAACAGCCAGGCAGCAGCACTCATACACTCCCTCTGCTCCCTGCACTGGGCTAGGAGAACTAACATCTATTTTTGTCTTTCAAGGTACCAAAGGTGCCATATCATCCAGATACCTTTGCTGTGCTGTTTTTTGAGATTTCCTGTAAAAACTGACACAACACAGTAGACAAGACATGGGCTGTTACCTTTAAAGTGGCTGGTTCCATCTCTATATAGAAATATTAGTCATGACCCTTTTTGCTATTTGTGAAACTGGGAGACAGATATATAACAACATGGGCTGCTGGAATCGTCATTCTGTCTTTATTTAACAGAGAACTTTTCTCATCCATTTTCTAAACTGGCAGTGTTATTCCAAAAAAATCAGAAAAAAAGTCATGATCAAAACCACACATAGAATAAATTAAATAAACATTTTTCATTTTCAAGATAATTTAAGTATATAGGATAAATAAAACATATTATTTTCGAATTCTCCATAAACAGTTCATATCAGTTTTTCCATTAAGTATTCAGAAAATCAATATACATCAGTTAAACTACTCTGTCACTGACTGCATCTTTAGAGGAACAAGTTGGCTGGAAAATTGACATTTCATTAAAGAATAAACCTATATAAACTAGGTTTCTTAATGTTTATGCATTCTTAATCCTCTCTTCTCTCTTGAATGCAACCTACAGCAACTTGGTTTTATCTGAGCAGGACTGGAAGCTGTTGATGCCACTGCTTAGTTTAGCTGAGGGACCAAGCAGCAATGGAAAACATTAGGGATCACACACAAAGCTAACATTAGTGCACTGAGGCTGAGCTCCTGAGAAACCATCCTCTTCAGAGTTGCTCTTTGTTCCTACAGAGGAATGTATTCACTTCATTCCCCCCAGAGACAGCCCAGCATTGGCTTCAATCAGTCAAACCTAATGCACACACACAGTTTGCACAAGGGGAGGCTTTTGCTGTAGTGAAGGTATTAATCTGTGTCAGCAGCCCAGAGGCTGTTGTGCCTGTCATGCACACAGGCATGCAATTCCTGTAGGTCCTGCCTTACCCCAGTGGTTACTGCTCAGATTGCCTTGGCACCTAAGAGAGCCCACTGTGCAGCACTGCATGGACCAGAGGAGCAAAATGTAGCTTCAACTCAGAGAACTCACAGACTAGGGTGACGGAGTGAACAGTGGTTCATACCCACAACACAGCAAGGCTGCCACAGCTGGAGCTGTTTCTTCTCTTCATGCTACATCCCAGCATAACCCCAATGTCATAAAAGAATGTAGCTGGAGCTCATAATATTTAACATTAACTAGATAGAAAAAGAGAAATTTTTAGTTCACTGCATTAGACATTAGCTTTTTGTTTTTAAACACTGAGTTTAAGAACCAGTTTATTTCTGGTCTTTCTTGTTAATACCACTTGTCCAGGAAATTACTACAAAACACTGCAACAACCTAATATCCACCTAAAATAACTGAGCAGCTTTCATGAGGATCTGCTCCATCCTAACCTGAACCTTCATTCAGTCAATCTTTGTACATTTTTTCAAGAATGCCTTCACTTTTTTGTCACTGAAATATTACAACTCTGTTTTACCCCACCTCTTGTTTAGTGTCTAAAATCTCAGTTCCTATAGGCAAGTAGTTAAAAGAAGATCTTGTTTCACCTTGCAGAGTTTCTAGGTCTCATAATTGCACCGACAGGCTTGAAAACATGAATATGTCAGCTTAAAGAAAGCAAAAAACACTCAAGGGCACTTCTCAAACAAAATTCTCATCACTTTTACAAAAAGCTTATAATCTGATGAGGTGAGGTGGGTGCCTGAGTAACAATTTCTAAGTACTTGGAGTTAAATGTAAGGATCCTCTACACCTTCCTTTTCTTCTTCTGCTTTTCTACTCATGTATTTGGTATGAGGAACGAAGGTGCCCAAATTTCTGGTAGAAATCCTCTTCAGCACGATTCAGAGCTTCCTCGTCTATGTAGACAGCCGGTCTCCGGGAAGCCAAGAAGTACTGCACTTTCCTCAGGCTCCATCCCATCACGTACTTCAGCCAGCCACTGACAGCAGCTGTGGATCTGCCAACACCAGCATTGCAGTGGACATAGACTGTGTGTCCATTCTCCAGCAGCCCATGCAGGAGGCAGACAGCTTGTGGCAACATCTGTATTCTTCCTAAGGTTAAAAAAAAGGCATGTTCATTTGCACTGGAGAAAGTTAGTTCATGGCTGAGAGTCAGTCTGTACAGCCTGATGAACTGTGAAATTTAATGGCAAACCTGACATATTCGACGTTTTTTCTTTCTTTTCTCAAATGACCTTCTAGGCTAACTTGATTTTTTTTCTTGTAACATAGAGTCACTGTAAAATGTTCCAGGTCTTCTCTAAATATACATTCTGATTGATGTCAGATGTGCGTGGCATATTCATTTTCAAAGGAACTCAGACAAGGCAGCACATTCTACAGAACAGCACAACTTACAAAGCATTAAAAATGCTATGCTAGCAAGCAAAAAATGAAATGTGTTTTTTAATAACAGAGGTTTGTGATGGTACCTACAGATTGCTGATTTCCAAAACATTGTAATGAAGGACATCAAGCCAATAAAGGCCATCAAGTCAATAATAAGGGGGAGGGGGGGAAGCGGAAGAACATTTTACTGTACAACTTAAAACTGTTATGATTTAATTGTGTATTAAACATACAGTTAAACAGCACAGAATAGTCTTTCTCACTCCCAAAGGGATGAACATACTGTATTTTCTGACACTTTTCTTCCTGCCATCCCAGGAACCAGAGCTGCAAAGAGCAGAGCCCAACTTTTCCTCGTGCCACATATGAGCACTGACATTAAGTCCTTTCAAATCCTTGTTTGAAGGTCTTCTGTCTTCCCTGATGTCCTATTGCTGATATAAAAGTTCTCTATTTGGGGCAGCAGTATTTCACTGAGTTTGAAAGCACTCTCTTCTGCTGGCAAGTTGCTCACCTGAAAACACACTCATTTTCTAACCTTCTGGTTGGAAACAAGACTTTGAACTGAGCATTCCAACCAAGGACTTAAAAGTACTAGTAATTGATGTTACAGATCAGGTGCTGTGAGTATTCCAAATAAACTGCAAATTATTGTATAAATTCCTCTATGGAGTTTCATCAGACTGGGATACAACAGTTAAAGAAAAAGTGTTTATTGGGAAGGGAACAGCAGACACACAACACTGTGTCTCCATTTTTAACCAGCAAGGGTGGCAAGCTGCCCTGCTGTGCAAAGTGCAGTCTTCCACCTACACAGCGTATTTTCATTATATGGGCTGAATTCAAGCTGAAAGCAAAAACAGTCAAGCAGTTACTGATGTCAGATGGCTTTAAACTCAAAAACACATAATACTGCCAGACACAAAGTACTTTAGATGTCCTCTCTGCCTACTAGAAAAGAGGAATAATTTGTTAAAGACAGCGTACAAAGAAGTTATACCTTGTGTGCTAGCTATAATTTTATGTAAAATTTACACAGAAAAAAAACCCACCAAACTGTCATGCAAGTGACAGATTAGTAACTCAAAGGGTTTGTTGCAGTAAATTTACTGCAAGAGTGCCATGAGCATTACCTTCAGTGCTCATGTCCGCAGTTGGCATCCAGACATAGGCAAGACCTTCCTCCTTATACAGTTTCATGAGGATTTCGGGGCTCATGGGTTCTGGGTAGCGGTTGCAGCCCCAGGAATTTTGAACAATGTCAGATTCAGTCTGGAAGTTCATCACAGCTGTAACACCCAGCTCATGCTTCAGCTTGATGGTCACATGCTCCAGCTGCCGAGGACAACTTCCCAGCCAGATGTTTGGCAGAATCCTAACATTGAGAAAACATTGCAGTGGGATTGATTACAATATCTTAACAAGGAAACTGCCAAGTTCAGCAGTGTTCCAGTTCCGAATTTGCTTGTCATCATCACACAAACACTGCTAAGCACAGACCTTTCATGTCATGCAGTAAGCAACTCCTTGTTTCATTACAATTTCTTATTTTGTTTCAGGGGAGTTGGTGATGTCTGATGCTGGGGAACAAGTTCCTAGCCTACCACAAAGAGCCAGATGAACTGAGAAAAACATTCAGAGCATAGTTACAGCATATGCTGTAATGGTCCAAGGCATTATTCATCATTAAGCTTGCAGTAGAAGCTCACTAATATCAGAGATCAGAATAATAAAACTCTGAAGAGTCATGCAATTTGCACACAGACAAAAAAAATCTAAAGAATTCACATGATTCAGATCTGAATTACTTTACTAATAAGTCAAAAATAAAGAAGTCTTCCAACTCTTTAGCTACCACTATAATGAGGCAAAAAAAGCAATTTGAACAACCCTTCTGTGATGAAACTTAAAAATTAATGAGTAGTTTTCTTCTAACTTTCCTCTGATCTCTTGGAGTCTAGTGGGAATCAAATACAGAATTATAATACATGTCTAGCTTCCCTCAAGGCCGGAAAGACCAGAAATTTTTCAAGAAAGCAGGAGGTTTATGCAGGATGGGTAAGTACCAGAAATATAGTTGTTTATCTAAATCAAACTTCAAAACTTCTGTGGTACTCCCATTGCTAATTATCATAAAACTATTGTATACTTCAACGGATTTTGACACTATAAAGTGAATATTAAAAAGCTTGTTTTCAAATGAGGGTTTTTAATATGCACATGCAATTAAATTGGTGGTATCAACAATAGATTATTGAGATGCTCAAAATATTAGTGATTTGATTTAATTTATTAATTTTTTTGCTTCCATAGACTTTGATTTTGAACATGCAATCCACAAACTACACAAAATATCCCTGCATTTAACATACAACTTTGCAAACATTATTAACGGCAACAAATCTGTAACACTATTAACTGCAAATTTAGCAAACACAATTGAAAGTAAATCTACAACAAAAGTAAGATCCTCAAAAATAAAATGTCTGCCATGCATGTCTTATGATCTTTCCCAGTTTTAACCTCAGTTTTATGTCTTTTCAGGAGCCTACAAGCCACTCTTAAATCATCAGGTAGCTATTTCCATTTCACTATCACAGTAATAAGTGCTTACTAGCATTTAATTAAGACCCGCAATTGACTGTAATGATTAAATCCTGCTATATTAGTACTGAAATATTGTCAAAAAGAAAAATTCAGATCCAGGAAGCCTTAATTATTTTTATTTCCTGTATGTCAGCTGCATCTATGGTGCATACTACCCACACAAGCATAGTCATTGGCCTTAACAGCCCCTGTTTCAGTGGGACAACACACTTCATCTCAATATATGGTAACTGTGACCAATTTAAACAAATATATTACACAGCAAATAACCATTTCAACTGTGTAACAATGAGATCGTTGGATTGTTGATCCAGTGAGATTGTTGGAAGAGATTTGCCCTAAAGTTGTTGTTTCACACATATATGTTCAAGAATTTCCCCAAATCCCATACAACCAGCTCGAGCATTCTCTCTGATCAGAGGGATGAGCAGGGTCCACTGCAACAACAGTTTCCCTGACCCCCTTCCCATGTGCCAAGCCCACAGCAACCCCATCCTAACCTGAGCAAGTGACCACTGTCAGGATTCTGCCACAGGAATCTGCCACAGGAATCTGCCACAATGATTGGAGCGTTTCAAGGCGGCAAATGTGAGCTAGAGTGTGCTAACAGATGCTGATAAATGGCTGGAGATGAGCAATGCCCACAAAACTCCATTCCCGGGAAAGAAAAATGGCAATATCACTAATACCTTGTGACAATACGAAGATACTATTTCAAGAACAAGAACAGTAGTATCCTTCTTTCAAAGGCTTTTCTGGAGACTCATACATATAATTCACTTGATATTTTGTGAAATGTCTAATGCACTAAATTACCTTGACGGGAGAAAAAAATGCATTTTTTCTAGGATTTGATTGAATTAAGAGTGACTAAAGCATTCCTGAAATAAATAAAATTCTGGGTAGTACTCTTGCTTACTGATAAATCAATGCTTTATGATTTTTTCCCCAATGCTTATTTAATGGGTGAACACCACAGCTGTGCTATCTCCAAGACCTCTGGGATATAGACCATTTTTTATTTTGTTCTTGCAGCCTAACACATCTTGTACATTACAAGACCTTCTGTATTGCCCAACACTAATTGCATTTGCTGAACAATCTGAAGAGTTTATTAAGCTTTTATCACTGCCTGTCCTTGTAATTAGCCAAACTAGTGGAGGCATTCAGAGAATGACCAAAAAAATTATTTAGGATAGGCGATTTTTGTGGATTTTTTTTGTGATCTGGTCCTAAAGTTTAGACTTTTAGAAGATCAAGATGTAGCCCTGACCTTGGTCTTCAAGCCCCTTATCTACCCACCCACAAATAACTGTAATTCTTTCTGGACCAGGCTTAATCACCCTTTTACCACGCAGAAAAAAGTACTGCAGAGCTGTCCTATCAGCCAATTTATGTAAAAGTTCTAGGATAATCCTACTGTATAGTTCCTATATGTCTATTTTGCTTTATCTAGTTCATATCTTACCTTTTTCTGATATCAGAAGGAAGGAATGAAAGGGGTTAGTGCACATGCAAGTACAGAGACTAATGGAGAGTTTAGCAGCTATATTTTATATATTGATTTTTCTAATAGTCCTACTTTGGGCTTCATTATGCTGAGGACCAGGAAAACATACATATTGAACCAAGCAAGAATGTGGTAATTTCATTTTTATATCTCTTTCCTTAATAATGTAACTTTTAGTTTTCCTTTACAATGTGGCCTTTCTTCTTTAAGTTGCAACTGCTCTTCAGCAGGTAGATAGATTTTGGCCACAAGACTACCTGGCATGGGAAAGAGAGCCCTTTTACCTTCCCCCCTAACTGTCATGTTACAGTGCTCTGAGCTCTCTGACAGCCACTGCTTTCCAGCTCACATGTGGTTGTATTCTAGTAGCAGATTATGTGATTCCTAAGCATAGTTCAAAAAACATTAAGAAGTTATTAGTGATCAGTAAACCTTTAATCTTTTCAGCCATTAACCCCTTTGATGTTCCCTAAATATCAAAACAGGATGGTGTTTTAGCAAAATTCTGCTTGGAATTCTGCTTTAATATAAAAATGGCACTTTGTCATTGTACATCTTAACTCTCCGCCTTAAGGACAGCAAACCATGTTTGGCTCCAGAAAACATGGTCAATTCAGTCAGAGATAGCTTATCAATGAAGAAATCAACTAGAGTGATTTAAACATCAACAATATTCAGCAATCTTCTGAGATTAAGAACTTGTATGTTGTCTATAAGCACTTTCTTTAAAGGTACTTTCTGTCAAGTTATTTTCAGCCTGCCCTACCCTTCAGTTCTCCACTAGTAATATGGATGCAATATTTACCTACCTTAAGGGGACTTCTAGGGGTCAAATGGATGAGAGGCTTGAGTTTGTGGTAACAAGGACTAAAATATCAGGCAAATGTTAGTCAGTTTTCTTCACAGAGCCCAGACTGAAGGCTGACATTAAAAGCCTACTTTGTGACTTGTAAACTGAGAAAACCAACAATAATTTATCATTACCAGGGAGTAAATACAGAACAACCTACAATCACTTGTACACTTCTATTCAAGAACACTTTAATTATTTTTAAGGACCTAGACATATATTGTGTTTGTTGGCTTCCCCCCAGGACCCTGTACAGCCTAGATTAAAATATAGCAATTCACCATGAATGCATCTGAAATAACAAATTCATTCAATTTAATCAATGCATATGCAAATAGTCTTCCCATCCTTAAGGAGAAAATGAGTCTGAGGCAATGAAAAATTAGCATTGTGATACTTTTTTTTATGATGGTGCAGACTAATTTTCAGGCTGGTTCACAAAGCATGACACACTGTACCTTTCAATCTTAGACCTCCACAGGTAGCACAAAACCAGCCCAGCAACTGTAATTGTAGGGATCTGATTCCCAGGGAAGGTGACCTGACCTAGGGGACGACACCAGGCAGTCAGCTCTTCTTCCGTGACACCAATGTCTACTCTGGTTCTTCAGCAGCTCCTGTCTTTCATTAATAACGCTTTAGGGCAAACAGATACTAAATTCAAATTTCCTTAAAATGCTGAGCTGTAAGCTGGGATGACTCAGGTACTTCTTCCAGATCAGAGCAATCATCAGTGCGCTAGGAGGAGGCATCTTAGAATCTACGCTAAAATCAATCAACCCTATAAGGAGTCAGTTTTTATGGAAAAGGATAGGATTTGGGACTTTAGGGAACACATTTTGTCAGAGTATCTATCAGGTACATTATTTCAGATGTCCCTTCATCCCTGTAGTTGCCAGCTTTAATCAAAAGAGAGGACTTTGCCAAGCAAAGGAAAAACAGTAGAGCATTTGTCATTGGTTATTGGCAACAGAGTGATCCATCAACCATGCCATTTGTTTATATCAGTAATATTTTTGACTGAGGTCCAGTGTATTATTTTAAATGAAAAGTGATGGATTGATTCATCCCTCAGTGCCAGGTCAAGGTGTAGCCTGTGTTAAAGATTGCATTTCACTTGTCCACGCCAGAATTCCTTAGATCCCATTAAGCATATGATGACAGTGAGGTGATAGCTAATATATACATATAAAAAACCAGAGCAATTTATCTAAAACAACAAGCAAAATAATCATTTAATTGACTCTGTCGTCCCTCAAGACTTATTTTCTAAAGGTGTAGCATAAAACCACAGCTACATGGAACTTGTAGTAAAACTTATTCTGCATTCCCAGAAGAGCAGTCAATTTCAGTCAATTTACCCCCAGCATTCTGTGTTGCTTCTAGGCATACAAAGTGGTTTTTTGTACCACTGTAGTGCTATTACCCTGGCACCACTACAAGCAAGCAGCCCAAAGGGAATATAGGCTGAAGTACAACTCAGTTACCGATGATTTTTGCAGCACTTGAGCTACCAGAGACTGTTTCCAGCTACAGTGCATTCCTATTTCCTCCCCTGATGGCACTGGAGTAGGAACTCCCTCAGAATTTTTTTATAAGGTGGATTTTTAATGGAAAATGATGATCTGTCTGAACCAAAAGTTTCATTGAAACTTCTAACTTTTAGCCAGATTTAAACTAGTTCAAAAACCAGATGTCTGTTCCCCGTCGCATTTGACACCGAAAAAAAGAGATTTCCAGAAGTATTGCTTTGGGCATATGCAAAATGAGAATATAGAAAACTCTACCAGCTATAGCTGAGATGCTCTTTCATCTTTTCTGTATTCTCTGCCTTGTGACAAGGCACATCACTTTAAATGGTGATACCACTGGATTATGATGACCCAGAACTATCATCCTGCATGTGCTCCTTCTTTTGCCAGCAGCATCCTTCTAACAACATAGAGCAGCTCATTCTGAGGTCTGTCCGTGCCTTTCCTGAAATTCCAAATTAGACATCTCTCTTCGGGAGCTTCTTCATTGTTTTCTCCTGAACCTGTGGCAGTGAAAGTACTAAGAGCACTTGCTAGAAATCAGATGAGGTTCCTGTACTTTTATCACAGCAATCTAGAAACATTACTTAGATTGCAGTGTAATGCCCTGAAATGCATTAACAAAGGGAGAAGGATTTTCAAATTACCAAATTCTGTTCTCCAGTGGAAGATCTGAGCATATTCAAATATTGTTTGATATGTAGAAAGCACACTGATTACTATCCTCACCACAGAAAAAGAAATTTCAAATGTCCAATATGAATAGTGCAGTCACAGGTCATAGAGACATCTTCTTGTCTCCACAATGGACACAAAGAACAGATTATTCCCCCTATTCTGCAAAATCCTTCTACTCATCTCTAAGTTACTAACACACTCCAATACAACTTTGCATTCTTCACACATACACACACACCCCCATGCTTGTCATATATTCAAAGTATCTGATCACTCCTGTTTGCCTTTGGACTCTGTCTTTTTAAATATGTTATGCCCAGTACTGAAAAGAGTACATTTCTGTGAAGAACCAAAGATTACTTACTCCTTGTGCTTCAAAGGCTTTATCCCTCTTTATAGTTCCCTGGCAGTCCTTCTACAGCATGTCATTGCTGACCTATATTCAACATGGGATTCTTTGTGCAAGTTAAGATCTTTCCAAACAGATGAACCTATTCAAGGAAAGACCAAAGTCTGCCCAAACCAGAATTATTAGCTTCAACTGCCAGTGGTGTCAAATTAAACCAAATGAATATGCAGCAAAGGAGCAGATGAGACTCAGAGTTGATAAATGCAACTCAATAATATGTCTTGGAATAAATAATCTCACATGCACATCACTGTGTTTTAAGCGAACTATAATCGAATAGAAACAGTACCTGCTTGCAGTGATCCTTGGTGAAAACATTGCCTTATAAAGAGGTCAAAGTGGTAATATGAGCCTGTACCAAGACGTGAATTGAAAGTAACAGAAAATTTATAGTAATGTTCTAAAAAGCACTGATCCCATTCTATCGACTCAAACTGATATTTTATTGTATCAAGAAAGAAACATAAAAATGAAAACATTCAAAATACAGTAGATTCCAGCTATTTCTTGTGAAAATACTTTCATACGAGGGCAGATTAAGAATTTAACATTCTTAAGAGGGAACTGGACAACTGCTTAAAAATAATATACATGGGAAGGGCAAATCAACTGGCTTTATCTACATAAAAGAGGTAAAGAATATAAAATTCCATATAGTTTCAGCTATAAAGCAACTACCAGAGATAAGAAAAATGACAACATTTTAAAAATAATTTTTTTTTGTCTTGCCTCTTCCTCCGAAATACTGACGACATAGGCAGATGTCAAAACAGAGGAGTCCCTGGTTTGGTCTTTTACAGAAATTCTGTTTTCACTATATTCTGTTTAAACAAAGGACAGAAAGATCTCTCAGCAAAATGCCTCCTTAACAATGAAATAATAACGTAGAACTGAGGGGTTATGACACTGACATTTCACTGCATATTCCATAGGACACAAGGCTAAATGGCTGTGGTCTTCATCCCTTCTCCTGCTGACTTACTGATAAAGTCTCCTTGCAGAAGACAAACCGATGGACCCTTTGTGATGAGAGGCTTGACTTAAGCAGGACTGACTGGGAACAGTCAGATGCACTCAACTGCCCGGCACACAATCAACAGTGCTGGCCAGAGCAGGAGAGCAAGGTTTGATGATGCTGTGGTTGAACTCCAGACAGGCTTAACAAGATCACTCTTATCAAGAACGATGGGAAAAATGGCCATAACCTTAGCGGAAGTCATCATAGAAAAGCACTGATTAATGATAAAACTATATCCTACTGAAATGACACAGCTGCAGACCTTGTAGAAACTTACATTCTTGAACAAAAAATTGCTCTTACCTACATGTCAGATGTAGAAGGAGCACAAGTCATTGCTTATAAATTCATTCTGCTTTACCACAGTAAAGCAGTGAAAGGTTTCAGGTTTTTTTACTGAAACAGTAGAGTTTATTTTGAAGTTAAGAATTCTACCTCAGGGCTTTAAATGAGGATAATTAAACAGACTACAATGTAGTTCCAAGGTGGTTTTTTTACTTCTCCTTCTTATTTGGCACTCTGACGAAGCAATTAAGGTCTGGCAAATTTTCTTCTTAGATGTAATTTGAACTACTTATCTAGCCTCTCACATGAGGGAGACTTGGAATGTAAAAAGAAACACCTGCTTTTATCACTTTAGAACCACACTTTGTCAGCTTAGCAATATTTTAAGTTTCTCAAGCCCTTGAATTTTGAGTGTTATGCTTAATAGCATCTTATTTATTCCATGTTCACAAATCTGTGGCATACAAGTACCTCATTTGCTGATATGCCAAGCAAATAAGCCATTAAGGTTTGACCTCAAGCTGACAGTGGGCTAAAAGGAAAGCAGGTAAGAATAACATCAAGCCTGTAACTGAAATACAGAGTTACCCAGATATTCAGCTACAAAGGAGTTCCAGTGGTACACTGTCCTCAGGTTTTGCTGTCTCAGGAGAGTTCCATAGCATCAGCTTGATGGTGCAAAAGGACTTGATTGTCCTCACTTGATGCACCAAGCTGCACTTACAGCAGGCAGCATGGTGCACTAGTCAGGTAATGAGACACTGAGCAACCATGCTAATGCCTAAACACAGCACAGACCTTCTCATTCATAACCTTCCAGTGCATTTCGTAGACTATGTGTGCTTCAGGACTGTCCCAGCATTGAATTCACTGGGGTACAGGATAAAAAGATCCACATGAGAAGAATTAAAGTCAGTCACCTATGAGTTCAGTGTAGACAGATCATTTCCCCCTTCCACAGCAATCCCAAACATTCCCTTACAAGGAGCATAAAAGCTTCATTAGAAGAAACTCACCCAACAAAAAACAAATCTCATAAAGACAGATGCAGAGATTGAGGGCATTCTTAACATCCTATACCCTGCCACAGCAGGGAGCTTACTTGATGAAAACACCTAGACAACTGGGAAGTAAACAACATCCCACTCCACAAAAATGACAACCATACTTGGATAAGCAGTAACACTATGCTTTAAAGTCACAAATAATCCATCTACTGTATTCAGAACTGGCAGGCCATCATCAGGAGAAATGGGATGAAGGAAGAGAAACACCTGGAGAGCCCAGCAGAGAGTACCAGAACAATCAGAGTTCTAGAAGACAAGTTTTCAGAGAAAAGACTGAAAGATCCAAGGACTAATATCAGAATGAACATACTGATATTCCAAAGTCAACCACTCTATGATTCTGGGAAAAAAGAACAGGAGTTTCCAGGCATATATGAAAGGACTATAAAGGGGCAGGATACTAATTTGTTCTCCAAGGCTTCTGGGGAGTGAACAAGGAGAAATTAACCTAAATTGCACGAGGAAGGCTTAAATTGAGACTAGTAAAGCTTTTTAATGGTTGGAATAGTGAGCTAATTGAATGGAAGAGTAACAGGTCTATAGAGTCTCATCAACAAGATGAGATCATATTTTAGATCAGGCTGGATAAACCTGAAATGATTTAAATGTAATTGAGATTAAGTTGGGGCAAGGAAATGGACTGGATACTTTCTGAGGTCTCTTTGAGCCTATGATCTATGATATTATAATCATAAACTTTAATTTCCATTTCTGGAATCACTACCTATATTAATTTATCAAGCTCCATGTTGAAATAATTTAGGTTGCTTGTCCTTCCTGCCCTATTTGAAAGGTCATGCCAGAATTCAGACATCATTCCTTTGATGACAGAAACCTTGTTCTAATTTACACTCTAAATTCATTCAGAAGCAATTAATATCCATTTGATCCTAAAGCAGGTTCAATTTCAATAATTCTTCTTCCCCCTTTGTACTTGTTCTTGAATGTCTTTTACAAATAGTAATAGATCCTCTTTCTTAGTCTCCATTAAGCTGTGCTGTCTATCCTAGGCACCAGAAGAAGTGAAACTATGGAAGCACGTAGCTCCTTTCAAGCCAATTTATTTTGCTTCAACTCCAGGGTCATAGAAGCTACACATCCTGTGGAAACTATTCTCATTCATTCCATATTTGTTCTCTGGACACATAATGAATCAAATTTATCTAATTTTGTCTCTAAACTAAGCTCACATACTCCAATAAATTCAGTGGAATTGCTGTTATCAGCCTTGCAGCACATTCAAATCTAAACAGTGAAAAGACCCGCAACACAAAATCTTCTCCCCTCTTCTTCACCTCATCCCATTAAAAAGCTTAAAGTCAATTAATTTCTCTTATACATTTTTTATAATGTATTTTTCTCTAGTCTAGACATGATCTAAAATAATTTGGTCACACAAGACTTTGTGTCCATAACCAAAACTAAATTGTGGAAGATTAAATTTTATCCTCCCTGTATTCAAAGTGAAATGTTTTTTTGTCATATTTCTCTATTTCTACTGTGAAGATAAGAAAGTAATGATTCTCAAGCACACCAATGCCTTGTAGGACAGGGTGTCCAGATCTAGCTTTACAGGACTTAGCCAAAATTTATTTCCAAACATACACACAAGGTTTCACCTCATGCCTAAGGAGCACACCATATGCAGCAGAAAGCAGGCTTTGCCTTTGTAGGAATGACTCTTCTTGTACTTTCATTTTATATTCTCTGAAAGCAGACAGTGGGCCAAATTACAAAAATACACCCTGAGAAGAGAATCACGTTCCAAGGCTTGTGCTGAACAACCTGGAAAGGATTCCTCTATTGGCTTGAGAGCACTGATGCTTAAATGCTCCAATTATAGAACCTTGTCTCATGCAGCCATGGTTGCCAATGGTTACTTCCTACATATGTCTCCGTTAGATTGCCAGCATTGCCATTTGTTTTGAATTAGAACAAATACCCGGAAACACAAGAACAACAGGCTGCTAAACTCAGCCAGATCGCAATAAGCCATGAATCTCTTGGCACTAGGAATGAGAATTTCTAACAGTAATGCTTAGCAATGGGAATTATGCCACTGCTGGCACCCGTAAGTTAAAGCATCTTAACAAAATTGACTCAAAATGCTACAAATGAACTTTAAGTTAGTGCCTGAGAAGATTCAGGCATCATTGGCAAAAAATGCCTTTTTTCTTCTTTCAGAGCTTACCTACTAGCAGCTGCTTAGGAATCTAGACTGCAAAATGATAAAAGATAAATCCACTTTTCAAAATGTAGCATTTCAGATCAAATGGAAATTCATTCCAATGCTTCAGAAACAAGTATATATTCATGAAAATTACATACTTGCAAAGCACAGTTTATTGCTAGGCAGCCTTGTGATCCACATGGCACCATTTACACATGTACAAAATAATGGAATCTCTCAGAATTCCAACAGTCAGAGGAAGACACACATCCATCCCTTGTGGTACCATCCGCAAACAGCCTTGATGAGCTCTGTATCTATGTTCATTCCAATTTATCCAGAATTTCTAAACCCACATCAGTTCATCTGAATTTTAAAGAGGTACAGATACATACTAGAGAGCCACAGGCTGGGGGACAACGTCTTAGAAATATGGAGAAAAATGGAATCAATGCATCGCCACAGTCAGCTACATAAATATCTAAAATAATGTGCTCCCACAGCAAAGTCAAATCAAAGGAACAACAGCTGCATTATGCTACCATAATAAAATGGTCAGAAAAGTTCATTTTAACTAATGTACCTGGTTACTAGATTCTAAACATAAGATTAATAACCCTGGTGGGTGAGTAGACAACATCAAAGGTTGAGGCTGGGATGGTGATTGAGCTGCTGAGAGGCCCCACTAAAACCTATGTATGTCTTTAACATAAAACTACAAAGTATAGTGGAATCTCTTGCAGAAGTTTTGGATGACAAAAGAAAAAAGAATCGTAAGAGTTAAATTTATGAACAATCAATGCTGCAGTTCTTATTGGAGCTCAAAGATTGACAAGAATTACCAGGGGTTCTCTATTTTTTAAATGCCCTTTATTTTTTTATTCTTTCATATTTCTTCCTTTTCCTAGCAATATTATTGCACCTGCTTGGAAATTGAAATTGCAAGCATTTGAACAAGTATATTAAAGTGATCTACTATTACTTAAGTTTGTTTAAATGTGTTTGTATTATCAGCTGAAGCTTGACTTTGTACATTTGTTAAACATACTGGATAGCCTTATTATCAAGCCTACAGATATATTTGATGAGCTTTTTCCTCCTTTTATCTCACCAGATTGAAGCAACTCATTAATACAAGGAAGCTGAGAAATTCAGCCTTCTGCAATGAAAGCAGTACTTAACACTCTTTAGGACTGCTCTGCACATGGCCAACCCTTCTGGCAGCCGGACTGCAGAAAGAAGGAACATTAGAGAAATTATTTTATTCGGGAAGCTGCATATCCTCCTTATCAGATCATCACCTTGGGAAAATGAAGGCTGGATAGAACTGAAGAGCTTTTAAAAGGCAGTCCTGGAGAAGTTAGTTAAACTAAAAAAAATAAAAAAAGAAAAAAGAAAAGGCTCTAGAAGTCCACCAACATCCACACACATGTACTAGTGCCCAGCATCCAGTCCCTGAACTGAATGACAGTCATGGAGAGTCTTGCTGCTGACCCACAGCTGATGGATGGGAGGGGACAGGAGGAAAGGAAAAGGAGAATGGGAGAAAGAGAGAAAGTAAGCAAGTACCAATTTCATTATTAATTTTATATATATTCTACGTTTTCTTGTGTCTGTATTAAAACTGAAAAGCATATTTCCCCTTTATCTTCTTCTTCTTGATGTTTAAAATCATATATTCTATTACTAGGTTTTTCTCATCAAAGAAAAAAGACATTTCATTTAAACTTTTAAACCATGCTGTCTACTGAACCAATAAAGAAGAAATCCACATTTCTTAAAGCTTGGCAATGTCTATGACATTTGACTCAATTTTTATCACAGTTCATGGGAGGACACACATTACACTTCTGAACAACAGCAGGGATTATGTACCTGACTCCCTGAAATTAAATTTCCCAAAGTACAAGCATTAAAGGAGGGAACAAGAGATTTTCAGTTCAGCCTCTTAATATGTTCCCTGGGAAGACAAATGCAGTTCATTTCTCTGTTGTTGTTTTTTTTTTACAGAGAGAAAATTATATACGGGAAAATACAACAACAATTTTATAATCTGTATTTACTCCTGGGAAATAAAATACTTATGTTTCTGCAACACACTTCAAAGGAACTAGAGCTACATTCCAGTTTCCTTTCTAATAAATTATTTTTTATCCTTTAAGTAGGACTCTCCGTATTTTCATATGGAGGTGCATTTTTAAAATTATCTTGTAAATATCTAGAGCATTTAAGCATGAAAACTTGCATTTATATCTCTCAGCATTCATAAAATTATAGAAGATGGAGGTAGAATTCATAACTTAATAGCTTCAGCTTGCTATGTTTTATATTAAGTATCTTTAACACTTATCCTATTTCATTTGAAATAACTATGCAGTTGTTTATTTCAGATTTTTTTTACTTTCAGGCCAGCCACCTCTTTCAGAAATATAATATACACTGAGCAAGTAAATAAACACCAAACCAGCTGGTGGTAATAAAACACCTGATGGCATCACCTTTCACATTTGGGGGCTAAAACCCCTCTCATTCTGAGACTTTTTTCTGTAAGAGTCAGCCTCAGGCTGGCTGGGCCAACCTACCCTAGGAGTCATGCCTCCAAAAAAATCATGGGAAGGGGAAACAGAGTGGGTTTACACTGCAAACACACATCCCTGGTTCAACAGGTGTAAATTATGGAGTTGTGTTAGGGAAGTTTTTCCAACTACAAGAAGAGATCTGAATTCACTCCCTCCTGGTAAGCTAAATAGCAACACGGATGAGTACACAATCTCTGCTTTTGAAAAAGGGTTTTGCTATCTTTAGATAAACTGTATTAAGAAATGCCAGCAATTACCCAGTGCCTAATAAACGAATGTAAAAGCTAAGAGTAAATAAATATCTGCAAGACAACTGGAACATCATCTTCAGTGAGAGAGTGATGCTGCCCCTTCCTTGTCATCCCAGCTGTGAGCTAAATTGCCCAGGATTTCACAATCTCAGTCAATTTCATTCACAGCCAGCAACACCAGCAAATTGCTTTCCAATGGAGACAGAACTTTACTCCCTTGCTGACAGCCTGAATATTAAAGAGTAAAGAGGCAGGAAAAAGGGCTGAAAATCTCCAGAAGAAACACGGACAAATGGCAGGGAGACACAGTAAAACACATAGAGAAATTAGAAGCAACAATAGTTTCTGCTCTCTAACAGCGATACCCCACATAAAATTCATATTTATTGGACTACCAACATTTTTCTGTTATATCCCACAGTGAAAAACAGAACTACGTTTACTCCTCCAGGTTTTTCCATGGAGGGTTCCCAATCTTCCTTCTGTTTTTTTCTCCCAGAATGACACAGAATTGTAAGTTTTTCTTAGGAAGTAAGGGAATAATTTTGTGCTGAGGCACACCTATGAAAAGATCCATTTTAAAGAGCAACAGTGGATTTAAGTAAATATTGCCCATTACCGGCCAAGTGAATAAAGGCCTCATCTTCCCATCAACAGCCAGTCTCTTCGAGAAGTAAGTTTCTGCCATGTAGTTTATTCACACTGTAGTTCATCCACACTTGAGTTCACAGTTCTCAAGACTGAGATTTGTAGCTAACTCATCAAGAGCCTGGCTTGGGCTATCCCAGCCAGGTGCCATCCTGCAAATGCAAAATCACAAAACTTGGACAAATAGAAACAGTTTTGCAGTTTTTAGCCATTGTCATGCAGGGCACAGTTTGGGGAGTTCATAGAAGGAGAAACTTTTTGCTTGGATGGATGACAAATGTGGAAGAAAAATGCATTTGTTACCCAACATAGAGATCACCCAAATTAAATAAATGAAAACAAATAAGGACTAAAACTGATAGAATTCTAGCCTCATTTGTTTTCTCACTCTTGCTCCTGTTTCCTCACACTCCCTCTTAATTTTCAAGAGCTTAAATAGAAAATTGCTTAAACGTCACTTCTTAGACTTTGAAACCCATTTTCTTCACAACAGAGGCTAGTAAAAGTATTTCACAGCTCCAGTTGGGGGTGATGTAGAAAAAAATGAAGACATACAAGGGACAAAAAATAGAATTAACCTTTAAGCCATTCTATAAAAGGTAATTCCCATTGGTAAGTAAACAATGGCTCTAATTTAGATTCGTTTCAGACTACAGCTCAGTACAATAAAACAGTGTTCAAAGGAGTAGTCAGATGTCCTAGTTTATGGGATAAACATATCACAAACTGTGCCTTAGAATATTTTCATTACTTAATGTATAAAATGGGCAGATAACTTTACAGTTAGAGCCCCAAGTACTGAAATCAAAGGCTGACCTCTTACTGATGTTAAATCTTTTTGATCAGGACTATTTTACTAGAATACAATCGTCGATTTTGTTCTGGAGCTCATTATTTCTTATTCTTTTCTCTAAAATCACAAGCGTTCTTTAGGCACAGGGGACAGCTAGCTCTCAGCTTTTAATGTTAATTATGGTAATCTCTGTAGACATCATCACCTCTTCTCTTAATTCATAATGTAGTCATAAAATATCACTGCAGCTTCCTGTTACAATAGCATAGGTCACTGCACTCTAGGGGGTTTTTGTGAGAGCTTACTCTTTAAAGTCTTTCTTATAATTCAGTAATAAAAAATTAGTTCAGAATTATATTTAATACAGAAAAATATTTTATTTTGTGAATGAATTACAATTAGTAAGAAGAGAAATTAAAGAGTAAAAAAAATAAAAGCATTCTGTCTTGTATTTTTTCAAAGATAATTCTGATTTCATACTGAACCAAATATACTCAAGCAGTTTCTTATTTTCCACCCCAATTAAAGATGCATATCAAGTAAATGCTTTCCCATATGAAGAAATTCTGTGCTCCATCAGCAAAATACTGCTCTAGTGCCTCCAAAAGGTAAACAAGAAGCATCTCTCTTTTGCCCTGGATCATTCTTCATTCACTCACCTATCTTCATTAACATTTATTACAAAGCAGGAACACACATTTTATCTGACTCTCCTGATCATTCCCACTTAACATCTAACTTAGGTTATAACCTACATTACTATGGAATGTTGAAGGAAACTGTCTTACCAACAAGCCACAAAGCATTTGTAGATACTGCATCATAAATTGTGTTTCATTTGCAACCACTGAGAAACAAAACTAGTATTTCCAAGCATGGGAGTCAATATTCTTTTAACGTTAGCTTTATTTTGTCTTACGGAAAAATATTAGGAGCATAAACACCGATGATAGCAACACGTCAGCTTCCCCATCACTCCATAAACATGAAATATTAGTATTTGATGGCCNCTAAAGAAACCTGTACCTAAAAAAATTGTTGTCAGGACCCATGGCTACTGTCATGTAGTGACTTCCCTGATTCTGGATTGCTGATTGTGTATTTTCCTCCAAAATGTTTAGCAGCCATACAATACCTCAGTTACAGATTAACTATCATTGTTTTCTGAGGAATTCACTTACAGATTCCAGTTTATCTGCATTTTACATGCAAAGCATGTACAAATTATTTTTCTTTGTCAGATTTGAGAAATATGACTCACACAAAGCACACACCTAAAATTAGCCTGAAAACAGGAAATTAACTAGATGGCTTTTCCTATCAGAGATACTAATTTCCATAGCACCTAATTCTGCCATCAAGCATCATTGTCTTCAACATATTATTTAAGGATTTTGTAATTTTAGGTGTTGATCCCTCTCTTGCTCTTATGCAATGCCTTACTTCTGAGAAATGCAGATGTTTCTGTACACATGATAAGGTATACTGCATTTAGAAATTAGGGTGTTCCTCCTTTCACAGATGGAACTGAAACAGAGATAATATGGCCCAAATTCACAAATTTTCTGAAGTCATCTTCTCCCAGAAAAGATTACAATAACTCTAATTTACTTTGGAAAATTACTGCATCCTAGGTGAACTCTCCTGCAATTTGAAGGCATCTTATTGCAGTAACATCTAACACAAAAGAGAAACTGATTGTTACTTTTTTCCTGAATCAGATTTTGGTTATAGGTGTCATTACACGTTCAAACCAAGTGAATATTAATTCCACAGAGTCATCACTCATATCAGTCATGACTGTAGCTACAGGAAAGATCCATTTCACATTTGCAAGAAATTAGTTCAAATCTTGCTGTGCTTAAAAACAACATTATATACTCTCTCACCTGAATGACCAACACAAAATGAGTTTTATAAATATGAGGTTAAAGATAAGTTCACTAACTTATGAGTGATACATCTATACCAGAGAAGAACAATCTGATTCCTCAGAGCATTGTCATCAGCCTCAGCATAATGCAAAATTGTTTTTGGCCCCAGCCAGAAGTAGGCTCTTCTCATCCTGCTGCAGCCCATTCAAAGCAGAAGCTTATATGTTATCAAGAAGCAAGATGGCAGCAAAGCTCAGACAAACTGTTTCTAATTGCTGTGAATCCACAGAGGACAAGTAAAATCAGTCCCAGAGCTCATGTGGGAAGCCCCTTTGACAGAGGAAAACCTTCCTCTCCCGTTAATTCACACATGGCAATCCTATTAGGTGGAGCAACATAGAGGAGAGGTTCACATCAAAAGTTCTCATTGATAAATCACTTCTTTCCAGCCTCCCCCACTCTGTAAAGATCCTTCAACTGGTGACAGGACTCAGTTTGTGGTTATAATGCTTCCCACAGTACATCTGCCTTCACTACAGCATAGAGAAAAGTCCTCTTAGCCAGCAAACCATGATCTGATCATACTCTGAGATTTAACTGTACAGGCAGATGGATTGGCTTTTTGCTTCTGTTTGGTTTTTTTGTTGCTTTGGGGAGGATGTGGGTTATATAGGTAGTTAAAAAAATAATTAATTAGAATAATCTTCAAAGTACTCCTCTGAATCAATAAATCCATTGCAAAATAAAGGTATTTTCACCAGCTCACTTCAACTGCTCTGCCAAAAAAAAAAAAAAGAAAAAAAGTCCAAATTAGCTAGTATTTTTGGACTGCTTTATTATAGCCAGCAGAATGGTGAATCTGCCCCCAACTGTTAATAATGAAAAAAAACATTTAAGGCTGCATATCTTCAAAGTATTAGAAGTAATTATGTGACAGGACTGTTACAGAGTATGCTTACTTAATATAGCTCAAAGAAATGAGATAAGAATTACCAAGACGTACATGTAAGGTTGCCTTTTAATGAAGATATGTATGTGTGAGAAGGGAACGAATGAGAAGATCCTCACCTGCAAGACTACACAGCTCAGAAAATTTTCTTCAAATATTCTCTAGCAGAATCTGCAGCTTTTTACCTAATCTTTGAAACACATAATCATGCAGATAAGGCAGCATTAAATAGATCACTGCTGCCTCTGGTAAGGAAGATAAGTCAGACTTTGGTACTTAGACATTCCTTTTCTGACAGCTGTTCTTCTTTCTCAAAAAATTTGTCTGCCAAGCAAAGATTATTTGGGATTGACAAGTCTGTGCTTTGGAGTAAACAAGATCTTTACTCTGATAGGATGTTGGAAACAGATGCTTAAGATGCACATAACACTGCAGTCTATCAGGAGTAATACATAACTTGGAGGTCCCAGGGAAAAGGTATCAAGCCACACAAATACCTACATATGCCTGACAGTGTTTGTGAATCTGTGCTATTCCAAAAGATACCAAGAGAAAGAAATCTTTCCCTCATACACTGCAAGTCTAATGAGGAAAAGACAATTATCCTTCCCACCCTGTGAGTCTCCTTCCTACCCTGTGAGAGGGTGGAGATAGAGAGCACAAAGCGACATGATGGTGAGGCTGGTGGAGCTGATACAGTGGTCTGGAGAAATTCACACAAAGCAATGCTAAGGCCTAATGAAAGTGCAAGGTGGTTTGATTTTTTTAAAAAATACATATCCGTTTGGGATTACTAACTGCTCTGTAATGCATGTGGCGTATCAGGACTGTCAGCATTCACACAGCTATTATCAATCCAGAAACTTGCTGCCACATAGGGACAAAGCTACAAAGGGTCACAAATTCCTCAGTGCCGCTTTGTTAACCTCCAATGCTCAGGCTGCTGCTCTAAATACAGCCTGAAACCCTAAAATGTGGGTGCCCTCCTTGACCTTTACTGTCTCCTAATTGAAGCCAGGATGCTTCACTGGTGGGACAGTGGACTCAAGTGAACTCTATGAAAGTACAAACATTTTAAGGCTTGTCTAAGATTTAGATTAAATTTAGATTTAGATTGTTAAATACATGCCCAGAAGCAGAAGCCATCTACAGCAGCTGTCACTAATTGCAGCTACTTTTGCAGATGAGCAACAAAATGTCAGCCTTAAGCTCTGCTGGTGGATTATATTCTTTTTGTTTCCCAGGAGACATTCTTCAGTAAAACCATCCCAAACCAAACACATAACATACATGCAATTTTACAGGTCTAAGCACTTGAAAATGACTATCCATAAATTACCACAAAACTTTTCAGATGTGATGCAACATAACACACCCCTACAGGGCACAGGTATCCTTGAACTTAGGATCTTATATTACTTATAAATTTATATTTGCAAAGAGGTGCTGAATTTTTGTTAAAGTTTACTGTTACATACATACAAACATACACTACTTCAAATGCAGACTTCTGACATGCCACTTCAGATTTTCTGTTTTAACATTTGACACCAGCGAAGCTCTGCACATTTCTTTTACCTGGAGTAATGGATAGCTTGATGTCCAGCAATATTAAAATAGAAATCAGTTGTATGTTTCATCTCATCAGTATGTCCAGACACTTCAATCCAGTGTGCAACTGGGAGGCAGTAAACTCCATCTACTATGTTGCTCCGGTTGTAAACACAACTTCGATCATGATGGGGTCCACTACCTAGAACAGAAGAAAGGACAATTGCAGGCTGTGTATCTGGAGGATCTTTAAAAAAAAAAAAATTGCTGGGAGAGTTGAACTGAGCATTCAAGACCAGGAGTGGTGTTTCCTGCCTCTTCAAACTGCATTTCTTCTAACACATTATTAACAATTGAAATAGTGGCAACAGAAGCACTGCCAGAAACAAATGTTAAGCATTAAAATAAATTTTTGCAAATTATTTTTAAAAAATATATT